>OX451737.1:924735592-925335592 GCA_948472305.1 Vicia faba
GATAGCTCCTGCCTCATGTATCCACGACTGTCCCAGCAAGAAGCTATAAGTGGGTACAATATCCATGACTTGGAAAGTAATCTGAAACAAATGTGGGCCTATATGAATAGGCAAGTCCACTTCACCAATAACGGATTTCCTTGATCCATCAAACGCTTTCACAATAATGCCACTTGGGCGCATGGGAGTTCCTTGATATTTCAACTTCATAAGTGTGCTCCTCGGTATAACATTCAATGCATATCCATTATCAATCAGCACATTGGATAGTGAATCATTATTACAGCTCATAGAAATGTGGAGGGCCAAGTTGTGATTCCTTCCTTCATCGGGCAATTCATCATCGTAGAAACTCAGGTTATTACATGAGGTAATGTTCCCTAATACACTGCTGAATTGGTTTACAGGCATGTCACTTTCCATGAAATCTTGGTCCAATACCCTCATCATAGATTCTCTGTGAGCAGAGGAGTTCATCAATAAATCCAAGATATATATTTTTGAAGGAGTTTGCAGTAGCTGATCTACAATTATGTAGTCGCTCATCTTGATTATCTTCAAAATATCATCCACTTCTTTTTCTAGCGTAGCTCCACTAGACTCACCCACTGCCTTCTTCGGTTCAACATTTTTAACAATTTTCTTTCCAGTAATAACATCTCCACAAATAACTGGTGCAAATACATGACCCCTGCGGGTCACTCTGCTAGTCTTAGTAATATTTCCAACATTAGGAATCGTCTGGATGGGAACTTCCACACCATACTCTAAAATTGTGGCATTATATTTGTAGAGTACAACCTTGTCTAACTTGTAGGGGACAAGACCCGTAAAACTAATCACCAATGGAGTAATAGATGGCTTGCTATGATATTCAACTTCAAAGTGGGTAGGTGCACCAAAACAAGGAATAATAATGTTTACTCCTTCTTCAACACAATCAATCATTACAGAGTCATCTCTGGAAAACAAATCCTCATCTGAGGAGAAATACTCATCTGCAGAGGCATACTCATCATCCGACTCTTCTTTAGCCAAAACAACCTTAATCATATCCACTTCATGGTAATCATTCCTTTGACCTGTAACCTTGATGGTTCCATTATCCAACAACAACTGAACACCGTTCCTTACAATTGAACATCCTCGGGAGTCCCGGTAGCAAATTTGGCAAGATCCATATTGGTGTTCCACCTGACCAGCCATGTGGAAGAAAGTAGCATGCAATTGCACAAGGTCCTCATTCATATACTCCACATCAAAAATTTTGAACTCTCCAGGACTTCCAGAAACCATGTTTACCTCATCTTCATACTCTGCCCTAAGCATGATTATGTGGATGAGGCCCTCATCCATCATCTCCTGCAAATCAGCCTTTATCTTGTCACAACCATGTATATCTGTATTGCAAATAGCACAACCGGCATGGTCATGTGTATAGTACCTAAATTCACAGAGGTCTGCATGCATTTTTACTAAATCTCCTCTAACCAATTTAATATCAAAAATCCGGAAGTCGCCTGGACAACTAGCCACCATGTTTACAACATTTTCTCCTCCATGTTTTGGTAAAGGATTATCTTTCACATTAGGGCCAACATCCTTGAAAGATAAGATACCAGACTTCACCAATTTTTGTACTTCAGTTTTCAAAGGATAACAGTTCTCAACATTGTGCCCTGGTGCTCCATGGTGAAAAGCACAAGTTTGGTCTGCCTTGTAATACCAAGGCAATGGTGATGGTATAGAGGGAGGTGGTCTGGTCTGAACCATCTTCTTTTGAATTAACGCCAGGAGTAATTTTGTATAGCTCATAGGGATAGGGTCATAACTCTCCCTTCTCTGATTATATTGTTGATTCCCCTTATGGGATGGTCTCTGATAAGCAACGGTGGTTGGAGCTACACCAACAACCGGAGTAACTGAGGCGAATTGCTGATGACGCTGATGATTTCTTCTAGGGGATTAACCCTCCTTTCTTGCATGACAGCGTTTGTATCTCCTTCCTTCTTTTTGGCAAACCCATAGGATGGCTTCTTCGCACTTCTGAAACTTTCACTTTTTGTTAAACAACCCTCTCTTACATACATCACAAGATGAGCACGAGGGCAAGTGTTTCCCTTGTACTTATCAAATTCCGGGACCTTAAACTTCACAAGTATCTTAACATTCGGGACCAAGCATAAATCATTTACATTCTGCCCGAACAATTCCTTTCCCTTGAGGGTCTTCATCTATCTCTGCATCTTGTCAAATTGCTCTTGAAAATCGTCCATTCTATCATAAAGACCCAAGCCTTCACTTGGTGGAGGAAAAGAACAACACATATCATCATTAACAATTGGAACCATATTCACTGAAGGAGGTGCAGCAGGAGTAGCATGCACCACAGGAGGTGCAGGAGTAACAATAGTATGAACAACTGGAGCTTCTTGAGGACCAATATTGAAACCTTCAGGTGCAAAGTTCTCTGGCATTCCCCATGGATAACCTTGAGGCATGCGATTCTGAACAATAGCTGGAGTAGCAGACACAGGAACAACTGAAGCTTCAGTAGTAACCCTTGTTGGTTGAGGTTGAACACTCGGTGGCTGATTCTGAGCAGTCACCATAGATTCCATCAGAGCAGTAAGATTGGCCATGCCAGCCTTTAAAGCAGAAACCTCCTCACGCACCTCGCGATTCTCTTGTTCTAAGTTGTCCATCTTCCTTCTGAGATTAGCTCGAGTGTTGTAGTGGTGAGACAGCTTGCTGAACAAAGTAAAGAAGCTTGGTAAGATACCTTGATATGCTAAGAAATCCAAGAAATATGTGCAATATGATGCATGATGTGCAATGCACATGATTTATTTTATTAATATTTCAAGGGACTTAAAGATTTATATACACATTGCAAATATCAAAGTAATAACATATTTGAAATACTGAAATTTTTTATTATAATAACTTCAAAATGGATTACAATTTTCAATGATCCTAAGTACAAGATGAAAATAAAGTCTAAAACCCTAAGAAGCAAAGCTGATGGAGATCACTCTATACACTGGCGTTTCCCTGTAAGCCCGACAATCTAAGCCTTCAACCTCTGGTTTTCTTTAGCATATCTGGTGGAAAGCTCCTTCCAATCACCTGAATCAGGAAGTGAGAAACTATCAGCTGACTGAGGCTTAGGACAAAATAAATCCCCTTGCCTCTTCATAATTTCTACAGCCCGACTCTCAAGAATCTCAATCAAGTCATCTTTTTCCTTCAAGTATGATCTATAGGAAATCTCTAAAGTTTGGCACTTATTATTCCAAGCATCCTTTTCCTGTTGCATCCTGACTAAAGCAAGTTGTAGCTCTTCCACGTCATCCAATAAGGGAGGAGTGATCTTCACAAACAAATCAGGCATACGTTCTTCCCGAGAATACGACATTTTCAACTGAATAACTCTCACTTGAACCCACTGAAGATATGGATCCAAAGAAACAACCCCCTAGGTCCCAAATCTTTCCTACTCTTCTTTGAATGTGACACCAGGCCTTCGCAATCTGCTCCCTAGCTTCCTTATGGTCTTCTCCCTCCTTCAAAAAGAAACTACTCAAATGAATACTATTTGGTTTATCCCTCATCGGATAACCAAGCTGTCGTCGTGCAAGAACAGGGTTGTAGTTAATTCCTCCCTTTGTACCAAGAAGAGGTACATTGGGGAAACTACTATAACTGTCAACAATCTCTATATCCTGGTATGCTCGATGATACAAATCAATATCCGAGTGAGTAAGTGCCATGATCTTAGGAGCCCAACAGGGTCCATTCCTGACATCCCAGAAAGCATCAGACTGAGGCATATGAGAGATAAACCATCGGTACAACAGAGGCGTGGAACAGATAATCATCCCCCCATGATAAGAATTTTGAAGATGAATAGAGTAATAAGCATCACCTAACAATGTAGGAATTGGGTTTCCAATCATGAAGATCTTGATAGCATTAACGTCAACAAACTTATCCACAATAGGAAATAAGAACAACCCGTAAGCAAGTAGAGCAAAGTTGGCCTCAAAAGCGATTGTACTCTTCATCCTAGAAAAGTAACGAGCTTTCTCCATTAATAATTGAGATGGTAATCCTCTAATCCCTGCTTTAGTAGTCATATGGGCTTCAACCTCAGATTTCTCCAGATGAATCAAAGGAGCAATCTCATGTGATTTTGGCTCACCCTTCAAACCAGTAAAAGAAACACGATCGATAATAGGTAAATCCAACAGATAAGAATACTCCTCCAGTGTAGGCATCAACTGATAGTCAGGGAAAGTAAAGCAATGATACATCGGATAATAGAACTGGACCAAGGTTGAGAGAATACCCTCCTTCATCCTAAGCTTTATGAGAGGAATGATGGATCCATACTTCTTCCAAAAATCTTCCGAACACTCAATCTTGGGAATTAGACTGATCAACTCATCTATCTTGGGATCTTTAAAACTGTATTTTCCGGTCTTTCTTTTTCCAGAATCCATGGCCAAAAGGTGCCTGAGATATTCACAAATGGTCAAATTTTTAAGTCCCTTGAAATGAAATTCCTTCAAAATATGCTTATGGGTGCATGGATGCATGATGCAACAATCACACACAAGATCACAAATATAGGGTTCATAGGTTCAACGTCACGAGCATGAGGTCGAAGGTACTCCCCATAAGGTATGGTCTAAAAGTTATCACCTGCCGAACAACGTTCTAGAGGTTCCCAGAGTCTACATCCTTCCTTCGGATATTACCAACTTCTCAATTAACTCGGTAATTAGTAATATTCTCAAGAAAAACTCGTTCGAGCATAGTATTGCGTGACAACTATTTCCGGAATACTCCATCATAGCTTCCACACTACACCTAAAAGGCCAAGATGGGTTAGGTATTCTACGGTCCTCAGCTTCAGCAGGCTCCCAGGTCGAAAGTAGTACGTATTTCCGATTACTCAGTAAACGAAACTACAGCCAAAGGGCCTCCACTGAGTAGGGGATCTCATGCCTCCTATTTTGGGATTAATCCCTAAAAGTTAACATGACTATACCGCCCGTCCTATCTTAAAGTTTGCCCAAGTTCAGGTATAGGACTTATAAGTAATCACCAAGCACCCTAAAAACCGGGAAAATCCAGACAAACATATATACAACATATAACACATAAACAACAAAAGCACATATATAGATATAAACAAAGATAGGCTCAACCCACTTAGGGATGGACCAGGAAGAGGTCAATCTTTCCCCAGTGAAGTCGCCATTTTTTCTGTAGCGGTAGAAATGTTAAAGACTAAGTCATTAGATTTGACTAGACTTATACAGATCAAAATAAAAATCACCACCGCGCTTTATTATTTTCAAAGAAATGGGAAAAGAGAGAATAACCCAAAAGAGGGGAGAAAGATTCAAGTTAAGGGGGTTGGTTATGCAAAGGGAAGGTATTAGCACCCTAAACATCTACGGTACTTCATAGGAACCTCTTTGTAAAAATCTGTATATTTTAGGTATAAAATGTTGTATACAAAAATAGATTGTGGGGATGAGAAAAGAAGTATATATTTTTATGATTTTTGCACCCGCAACGGTTGCGAACCTTTAGTGCCTACATACCACCTTTCGTGCAATAGGGGATCAGGGTACACGTAGTTCACCTTTAAAATATTTAAAACACAAGTGTGTTGGTTAATTTTATGAGATAAGACATCATCATCGTTGTCCGTGTGGAAACCATACTTACTACCCACAATTATGAGAAAGGAGAATTTGCATCATCTCAAAGTGGAGGATATGGATTGGATTTTACAATCAACAATGCCTCACTCAACACCCAAGTGGAAAATATCTCACTTCACTATATATTGTAGAAGTATAGGTGTTTGCATCACTACAAGGATTGACAAGAGTCTAATCTTTTGAGGAAAGTTCAAAGTAAAAGCCAAAGTGGCAAAATGGTTTGAAATGGGATTGATTGACTTTTAGTCTTCTCACGAAAATGTCAAGGTATTATTAAGTTGATTGAAGTTTATTTATGAAAATATTTTGAAAAATGCATGGGCATAAGTCCAAGTTTATTATGAAAGTGGTTCAAGTTTAAAAACAAGAAGAGTTTTCAAAAGGAGGAACAAGATTTTTGAAATTAAAGAAGATGGGAGGAGAAGAAAAGACTATCCTAAAGCATAAGGTAAAAGCTAGGGATAAGGACTATCTAACCAACAAGAAGCCAATACTTGAAATTATGAGTCAAAATAGAATTCCCTTTCTTTGGATTGAAACCAAGCAAGAAAAGATACTAGACCTCTTAAGAAAACCAAACTTCAAGTGTATTAAGTCTTCACAAAAATTGGACAGAGTAACGGATGTATACGGGTGAATTCCATATTACAAACAAAGTATGTAATTACAATGACCTTCACACAAAACAAACAAACAACCCAATGTCTTGAGGTAAACCTCAAGAACTCCAAACAAAATATCAATTAAGACCACAAGGTCTCCAACATAGGTCAAAGTTTCTAATCCTAAGTCCAAGAAGTCCAATACTCCACAATGCAAGGATAGTAACCAAATAGTCTAAGTATCATTAAAGGCTTTTTTAGGGTTCATGTTGATTATTATATGTCTTAAAAAATAAAAGAAAGACTCAAGTGAGCAAAATAAAAAAAATTACAAGAATATAAATGCTCAAGTGAGCAAAATTCAAATAGCATGAAATGTAATGCTTAAAGTAAATGGTACATAAAGCATAAAAATTAAAGCATAAAGTAAAATCAATTGTATAATTAGTGGTTAGTTGGATGACCATCTTGAAACTTGCATTTGGAACTCATTAGAGGATTGGTAAAACCAAAGCCTCCACACAACAAGTTGCATTTTCTTTTTTTCAAGTATATCATCCATTTGGAATCCTCAAAAGTATCATTTAATGATCAACGGTGCTTAAGTGATCCGCGTTGACCAAAAGTGTTGTAGATCCATTAGAGGATTGGTAGAAGCAAAGCCTCCATACAATTAATCTCAAGGTTATTGGATTAAAGAGATCAAATTAACATACTTGGGCTTGCAAACATAATTTTGGGCCACGAATGACCATTTATTCGAATCGAGACAAAATTTAGCGCTATGTTAAGCAATCGTAAGTGGACTTATATAGAAGTCGCACCTATTTTGAGGCCGGTCAATAGCAATTTATGCACCATTTATTTTGAGACATGATATAGAGATCATGCTCCAATAACACTTAGTGCAATAAGAAAGGGATAAGATGAAGAGGGGTGGGGAAGAATATACAAACCACATTTGAATTAAATTTTAATCAAACTATTATTAAAATCATTCATCCATTTTTATGGAGTTAGACTCAACACTATGGATTCAATGATGTTAATAAAGTTCATAATCAAAAATTCAACCCAAGATCATCCAGAAAATAGTCACAAAATAATATTGCATTTAAATATATACATTAAAAAAGGTTTTAAAAATGTTTTAAAATAGAAATAAAGGAGAAAAAAATATTAACTATGTTCAAATTAATCAAGATAAAAAAGTAAGACCATATAAAAATCAAAAAAGGACTCCAATATTTTTATAAAATTTTTGGTAATTTTTTAAAGTCAGAAACTATTTTTTTAAAATTAAAAGAAATAAGTAAAATAAACCAAAAATGATAAAAAATAACAAAGTCAGAAATAAAAAATAAATGAGGTCACCCATATTTGTCACAATATCATTGAATCATTCCATAATTTTTTCAGAATTTAAAATGCATAAAAGTTTTTTTAAAAATTTAAAACAATTCAAATAAAGTGAAAATTTTTAAAAAATATCAAAACACAAAATAAATTTGTGAAAAAATATAAATCAGAAAGAGAAAAATCAAAAATATTTTTCATAATATTTTCAGATTTTTTGGACTAAAAATGAATTTTCTATGATTTTTTTGAAATTTAAAACAATTAAAATAAAAATCAGAAAAATAAAATATCAAACCAAAAAAATATGGGCCATCTGATCAATGTCAAAACGCGTTAGTAAACAGGTCAAGTGGACCTGGCGTGCTGTGCATGCTATGGACTTTAGTGAATAAAGCACTGAATCATTAATTAAACCAGATTTAAAAAAAAACAAGTGTCGTTCCCTCATTGGTTGGAAGATGACACGTTGGTTATTTTCAACATCCAGCCAACGTGAATTGTAGGTCTCTCAAACTGTAAAATCAGAAGCTCAGACCTATGCCATTCACTTTGTCTCTTCAAGACGAAGACAACCACACCTTCGCTATAAATTTATATAAACTGTAGCTCAAACAATTTGGAAGGAATATTTTGAAAAGGGTTTTGAAATTTCATGGTCAAAATGTGTTTCCAGATAAAAGCAAGTGTTGCAACTAGAACCAGGGCAATGAGAGCTTCACAATAATATCAAAGTTTTGAAGAATTGATGGAGAAATCTACCTATTGAAGTTGAGTTGCAGAGCTATGAAACTGGACTTCTATGGAGCAATATAGGGCACGATTCTTGAAGGTAATTGTATGGTTAGCTTCAGGGAAGATCAAGGAAGGTGAATTGATAGAAAAATTGGATTGAAAAAGGCTTGAACACTGATTTCGAAGTTACATAAAATTGAGTTATAGAGCAAGTTTGGAAGGGTGATTATGGATATTCAAGCTTGAGGAAATGAATGAGGGATGACCCTCTATTTATAGGGAATCAAATGGAATGTTCAAGCGTGTGAAATGATGAAGTTTGGAGTGAAATCGTGTGATGTTGCATACAAGAAAAGTGTGACTTCTAATTTGATCAAAACTCATCCAAAACACGCGTTTTTCTATGCTAATCACTTCTGGAAGTTCACTAAACATGTTTAGAAGCAAAAAAGCGCAGAAACAAAGTGTTTAGAAGCTAAATCAATGATTTCAAATTCTGACTTTTGAAGAAACTTCAGTTCTAAGTTACCAAGTTCAAATCAATGGAATTCTAAGCTCAATGGGTCTTAGGGCACGATTCTTGAAGCTTTAGAAAGATGAGGTTAAAAGCTTTGCATTGGAAAAAGAATGGAATCAAATGGATGTTTGAGATGAAATTTGCAATGAGTCAAATTTGGGAAAAAGAAGTTGACTTTCCATACTTAGAAATATTTCAAGTTTTTCTTCAAAAGTGACCTATAATGTTTTGCATCCAAACATGGCCTTTCACTTGGAATTTGTTCTTGAAAAAAGGATATGGAATGAAATAGACCTCTTGAATGAAATTTTGAAACTTGAATCATTCAAAATCTCCAAAAATTGAGAGAGTTATGAATTGTTGAAGTTGGCAAAAAATCATGAAATGACCTATAATCTTTTGCATCCTTAGGGCATCTTCCATCCATTTTCTCACTTTGTATATAAAAGAAGGAATAAATTTCACCTCCTCAAGATCATTATGGACAAAGAGTGGGCTCAAGGTTATAAGAATTGACCAAGTTATGATAATTTGAAGTCACACATGAGAAATTGGGGGTTCATCTGGGGGACATGTAATCTTTCTTCATCATCATGTTTCTTCCACATGAAAACTCCTTGGAAATTTTGAATTGATTTGTTAATAACCCTTTTAAGAGAATGATGTCTTTGGAATCACTCAAAAATACCAAAAGATGAGCAAGATATACTTCTTTGAAGTTCAAAACCCTAGCTCCTAGATCAAGAAAATGCTTTGAGGAACTTTGACAATTTTGAACAACCTTCTTGTACCAACACTCTTTCTTTGTAAATAGAAGTTATTAAGGATGATAATGAGAACTCATATCCACCAAAACCACTTCCATATCTTGATAATTGAGAGAAATATGCACTTGTGACCGATGGGAACAAGAGTTTGTCCAACCATGACCACTTATTCAATCAACCCCTTGTACTTTTGAATCAATTTTGATAACTTTGAAATGTAGTGAACCAAAATAAACCTTGTCATTCCATTTCTTCCAAAACAACTTCAATGGTGAGGTTTAAATTTCTCAAGCTTTATTGACTAGGTCATGCAAATAAATTCATGAACCCATGGATCAACTTGCTAAGCCACATTGCCTTTACCTACATTGTTGACAAGTGAGACAAACCAACATTGCATTTTATTAATTAAAAGGAAATTCAAAGAAGAACATGATGATCACAAAAGAAAACAAGTCAAGGTGCTTGGTGATTCCTCAAAGAGAAAAGCTAAAGACAGGGAGGATAACAAAAAAAAAACTAATGTGATCTTGTTGTGATTGAATCAATATGGTATGATGAAGGGATCTTAGGGGATCAAATTGGGGTACAACACCTACCCCCCGAACTCAAGAAAATTCTCAAAAGGTATTTCTTATTCTTTTCACCCTTTCCTTTATTGAATAAAAGAAAAGTCGGTGGTGACTCTTGTTATCTGCAACATTTATGATAAAACACAAAACACCAAGTCAGTTCTTCCACTGTATTACAAAACTGGTGACTCTGCTGGGGAGTAAACTAAAAGTGGGGTAACCATAATAGCTAATTCACCTTCATTTGCTTTACATGTTTGCCTTGTTAGGTTTACATTAGGGGTCAATGCTTGGGTTTATACTTGTAAAGATCCTATACCCGAATCTGGGGCATATTAGGTAAGTAGAAATAGATCGTGGAGACTGTACGATGTAGACCAATATGGTTAAAGCGATAACTACGTTAGTGCGACACATTTGTGGGTACCGGTGTCCCTTGAGTTAAATCAAAGAGAACACGGGGCCGCTGAGTGGTGTCATAAAGCACTAATTGACTGTAGAACCTTAGTTGAACAACTTGGCCATTAGAAAGTAGTGAGATAGTCGGCTTTGGTGCAAGACTGAAGTTGGTTGATACTCGATACTACACTCATTGAGATCGGACTTTCGGGATATTTCGGTTGCGAAAAAAGATTGCTTGTGCTGAAATAATGCCCGATGAAGAAAGATCAATGATATTGAGATTCCTTAGAAACCAGTTACTTTATTTTAGGACATGTTGAACCAACTAAAACTTCAAGAGGGTACTTACTTATAATCCTCATGCAAGCCTAAACCTAAGGCCTTGTGTGCTTTGTGTGTATATGATTATTTGTTCATAACATTGTAAGCATCATGATACCATGCCATAGCATTTTCACTAACAATTTCAAAGACCTAGGGATTTATCTCTGTCATGCTTTATAGGATATGGCTCTCACTCGCAGAAATACCATTTGAATCATCTTTTTAAAAGTTCCTCCCCAACTCCACGAGTTAGCATCAAGGGTTCTTGAGAATTCACCGTTCACCAAAAGACATGGTCGACTTCTCAATATGGTTACCTCAAGCTTTAAATAAGAAATGATGTGTGTGTGCTCTTTCAATTCTTTGATCCTAAACATCATTGTTTCACCTTTCCCAATTATCAATTGGTGCCCACAACGGAAGAGTTCTCTCAACTATTAGGAGTACCTATTCTTGACCAAGTTCCCTTCACCGGTTTAGAGAAATATCCACAACCTGAGGAGATTGCATCAGCCTTACATTTGAAAAGGTCTAACATTGTAGCCAATTGGGAAACAAGGAGCTGAGTCAAGGGTTATCTAGCTAAGTTTCTGTTAGAGAAGGATCGACTGTTTTGAGAGGATATGCATTTGCAAGCCTTTGAAGAAGTCTTGGCTCTTCTAATCTATGGGTTAGTACTGTTCCCTGATCCAGACGAACTCATAGATGTGAATGCTGTCAACATCTTTCTTTCTCGTAACCTTGGGCCTACTTTACTTGGAGACATTCTACATTGTCTTCACACTTGCACCATGAGGAAGAGAGGAGCTCTTATGTGTTGCATGTCGTTTCTGTCTAGGTGGTTTATTTCGCACCTTCCCCTGTTAGTTTTGAAGAATGAAAAAGGTCTGAATTGGTCGCAAAGAATAATGTCGCTTTCTCATACAGTTATCCGTTGGTGCTCTTGATCTCTAAAGCACATTACTATCCTTGACCATTCTGGGGAGTTCCCTAAAGTTCCACTCTTGGGCATTAGGGGAGGTATTACTTATAACCTTTCACTGGATCTACGAAAATTTGGCTATGATCGAAGAGATGGTCCCCATGACGCGCTTATCCAGGGTATTATATTAGACTATGAGAACGATGTCCAAGGTTACCGTCAAAGGTTTGTTCGAGCTTGGGTCATGGTAAACAAGGTTGTTAGTAAGACTTTGGGGCATAATAACTCTATTCCTTTGGAGCCTTATCTCAAATGGGTGCAAGCTCACGCTCAAATTCTCATGATTCCATATCCTGCTATCCTACCAATAGTTCTAGAGCTTGTTGCCGAGGTAGATATTCCTTATACCATTCTTCATCCTGACATGCCTACCAACATCAAAGAGTTGTAGAGATCATGGATTCAATTCAAGGGGGAACGAGACACCTTTGAAGCTCAATTCTACGCAAGCGATAAGAAAGTATTGGAGCTCACAAGGCAACTTCACGAGGAGCGAAGCCTGAATGCATACATTGCATCAAAGAGGAAGTGCCCGTGGGAGACTTTAGTCTTTTGTTTTAGGAGTTCATTTTGTTGTATCTTTGAGACCTTTTTTCTTTCCTATTATAAGCCCAATGGGTAGTTGTATCTCTTGAACTTATTAATAAAATTGTTGTGTTTATTTCCTTTTTAGCTGGCAAATTTAAATTCCTTAAAGTCCTTGAAAAAATTGCATCTGCATAGCATACATCATATCATACGCAGGTTTTCTGATATATGTTTCATCATCTTTTTACTGTTTATTTAAGTATAAGATGGCTCTAGAGAAAACCATCAAAGATCTGCAAACTCAACACGCACAGTTCTAAGAGACTCTCCTCAACCTAGCCAAACATCAGCAAGAAATGATGGAACTCCTTGCCACCAAGAAGAAGACAAAGAAGAGGGATATTATCCTTAACATGGGAAGAAGGTTCAATGGGACCCGCCCAACTGGCTCAAATATAAGAGTCTTCTTTTAAGGAAGAAGACAATCAAGACGGGGATGTTAGAAGCACCAGGGCTGGGGGTGGAAATAGCCAGATTACTGAGGACAAAGACTATTCCGAAGAGCAGTATCTACCGGTGGATGAGAAATACAAGCAACTAGAAGACCGACTTAAGGCTGCAGAGATCCAAAAAGTTCCTGGTTTGGACTTTGGAGACTTAGGTCTGGTCCCTGGGGTGGTCATTCCCCACAAATTTAAGGTTCTTGTCTTCGCCAAATACGATAGGGTCTCCTGTCCAAAGATGCATCTGAGGTCTTATGTCCGCAGATTCAACCACACACCACCGATAAGAAGTTATGGTTGCACTTCTTCCAAGAAAGCTTATCTGAAACATAAGTAGATTAGTTCTATCAACTTGAGGGGACTAATATCCACACATGGGAAGATCTAGTTGCTTCCTTTTACAAACAATACCAATACAATGCTGACCTTGCGCCAACCCGCGTGCAATTACAAAATATGACTATGGGTTCAAATGAAGGTTTTAAGGAGTATGCTCAAAAGTGGAGGGACCTGGATAGAAGGGTGCAACCCCTATTGACTGGAAGAGAATTAGTGGACATGTTTATGGGCACCTTGACTGGTCCATTCTTTAATTTGTTGATTGGGAGTTCTTCGTCAGGGTTTACGGAGTTAATTATGACTGGTGAACAAGTTGAAAATGGAATCAAAAGCGGAAAGATCCCAATGGCCTCAACCTCTAATGTTGTAAAGAAACCATTCATTGGAAAGAAAGAGACTAATGTTGTTTACCGACAAAGGACCCATGTCAAGAACGATCATCATCAGTCGGTAGGAGTTGTATTGATTTCAAACCCGACCCCAGTTCAACGACCACAACAATCAAACAATCAACAAAATCCTAATTCCCCAAGGAGGAAATTAACTAGAATAAACATGTCACTGTCTGGAGCTTTACAACATCTGTTGAAAGCAGATTTGGTAACGCTGCGAGATCCTCCTCCAAACCCCAATACTACCTCTCCCAAATATAACCCGAATGTGAAATGCGCCTATCATTCAAATTTCCCCGGACATGATACCAACAATTGTTGGGCATTAAAGAACAAGATCCAAGATTTGATTAATAACAAATTGTTTGAGTTTGACCCTCCACAAACTCCTAATGTTATTACCGCACCCATGCCAAGTCATGGTAAAAATGTTAATGTTGTTGACAATGTCTCCTTTGATTCCACCATCAATGATTTGACTCCATTATTGACCATTAAGAAGAATCCGCTGAGAGTTGGTTTATTTCCTTACTGCCCTAAAATTTGTTACTATTGTGCTTCCAAAACTAATGGTTATATGTGGCTGAAGAAAGGTATCCAACGCCTGATTAACATCCATGAAATTTTGCTCGAGAAAACTCTGTCTATGAAGAGTTTACCTTAAAATATACCTCAAGATGTTTCCATAATCACAATTTCTAATACTCCTATTAGTATCACCTCTAAAGGCCCTATTAGGATTCCTGGTGAGCCAAGAGTGACTCCCCTGATTATCACTACACCGGGGTCAGTCCCTTATTCCTCCGACTAAGGTGTGCCTTGGAACTATAGGGCAGAAGTTTGTTATCATGGTGTCAAGCAAGAGCCATGGATTATTGAAACTGAAGAGCCTGAAATTACAAACATTGTTGAAACTAGTAAGGTCACTAGGACATGAAGGGTTTTCTCCCCCGAAGATCTCTCCTCCAACAACTACTACAACACTTGTTCTTATTCCTGCTGCTATACCAACTGTTGACAACCGAGGTAAAGAGAAAGTTATTGAGCCTGCCCTGACGGAGGCACCCTCAAAATATGTTACAATTAAAGACCCTTCAAGATAAGAGACGGAATAAATTCTAAAGATCATCCGAAAAAGTGACTACAAAATAGTGGAACAACTGGGGAAGACACCCTCAAAGATATCCATGATGTCCTTGTTGTTATGCTCCGATGCACATGCCCAAGCTTTTTTGAAATTCTTGAATAATTCCCATGTTCCACAAGAGACAACTATCGATCAATTTGAGAATTGTGTTGCAAGCCTATTTGTTGATAATGGCTTGGGATTTTCTGATGCAGATTTAACTACAATGGGGAAGAATCACAATAAAGTTCACCATATCTCTATTGAATGCAAAGGCACCACTCTGGCACATGTGTTAGTAGATATTGGGTCCTCTCTCAATGTTTTACCCAAAGTTGCTTTGGATAGGCTAGACTGTGAAGGTCCGGTGTTGAAACCCAGCGATATCGTGGTAAGAGCCTTCAATGGGTCAAAGAGGATGGTCCATGGAGAGGTTGATATCCCGATCAAGGTGTGATCTCAAGTCTTCAATTCAACCTTTTATGTAATGGATATTCTCCCGGCCTATTCATGCTTGCTCGGAAGCTCATGGTTTCATAGGGCAGGTGCGGTTACCTCCACATTACATCAAATGCTGAAGTACCCAGTGAGAGGGAAGGTTGTCACAATCTGTAGAGAAGAAGAATGTATGGCCAGTCATTTGAATTCTTTCAAATATGTTGAAATGGATGGAGAATTCATTGAAACCCCCTATCAAGCATTTCAAGTAATCCCTCCAATGATTGTTGTTGCTAAAGCTATATCTAATATTGCTAAGGACACACCAAGAATGGCCTCTCTAAAGGATGCTCGAGCTGTTGTAGAAGATAAAGGTTGTACTATTTGGGGATAACTTCCTCATATCCCCTACAAATTCGACAAATTTGGGTTGGGTTTTACTTCAAAGGCTCAGAAAGAGGTTCGACGTGCTTGTGCTGGTGGACCACCTCTCCATATTAGCAACAATGAAGTCAATGCACTGGAAGACACTAATAGTGATGGTAACTTGGACAACTGGATATTCCCAACTGCTGATGGTGGACTTAACAACTGGAAGGCCAAAGACTTCATCTCAATCTCCTTCAACCAAGAGTAATTTCTATTTCCTGTTTTTATTGCTTTAAGAACTTTGTCTATATAATTTCCTTCAAAACAATGACTTTAAACCATGCGTCTTGCCCGCGGCACAATGGTCCATTTGTTAAGGGTTGTCATTTCATATATCATATGCTCATTTAATGAAAACATTGGACGATTTTGCATTCAAATTTTGTACTCCTTGTCTTTCTTTTACTTTATGCATTTTCAAAATAGCCATGTGACCTTACATGCACACATACACACTTGCAGATCCACATCCACTCCGGATCTCATTGACAATAATTCGGCTATTGCAGTTTATGACTTTGAAAATCCAATCTATCAAGCCGAAGACGAAGGTGAAGAAGATTATGAGATACCTGGAGAACTTTCCAGACTCTTGATACAATAGGAAAAGGCCATCCAACCTCACAAAGAACCGGTCGAAGTGATAAACTTGGGTACTGAGGCAGATAAGAAAGAAGTCAAGATCGGCGCCAACTTAGAAGACAATATCAAGAGCAGATTGGTTCAGATGTTGCATGATGATGTTGAGGTATTCGCTTGGTTATATGAAGATATGTCGGGGATCGATACTGATATTGTGGTTCATCGTCTACCAGTGAAAGAGGGTTGCTCTCCAATCAAACTAAAGTTTCATCGCATACGTCCTGATATGTCTGAAAAGATCAAGACTGAGGTAATGAAACAGTTCAATGCAGGTTTCTTGGCATTGACGTTGTATCCCCAATGGGTTGTAAATGTTGTTCCAGTGCCGAAGAAAGACGGTAAGGTCCATATGTGTGTAGACTACAGGGATTTAAATATGGCAAGCCCCAAAGACGACTTCCCACTACCGCATATTGATGTCTTAGTTGACAACACTGCTCAACACAAGGTGTTCTCATTCATGGATGGCATCTCCGGGTACAACCAAATCAAAAATGGTGCCTGAAGACATGGAAAAACTACTTTTGTCACACAGTGGGGGGCTTCTGTTATAATGTCATGCCATTCGGGCTAAAGAATGCAGGCGCAACTTATCAACGGGCTATGGTGGATTTATTTCATGACATGATCCATCATGAGATAGAAGTATACGTGGATGACATGATAGCAAGATCCCAAACTGAGGAAGAGCACCTTGATCATCTACACAAGCTGTTTGAGAGGTTGAAGAAATACAAGCTGAGGTTGAATCCCAACAAATGCATCTTCGGGCTAAGGTCTGGAAAGCTCCAAGGCTTCGTCGTCAGTGGCAAAGGAATTAAAGTCAATCCTGCCAAAGTCAAAGCTATCCAAGAAATGCCAGCTCCTCGTACTGAAAAGGAGGTTAGAGGTTTTCTAGGATGAATAAACTACATTTCCCTATTCACCTCTCACATGACTGCTACTTGTGAACCACTCTTCAAGCTGTTGAAGAAGGATTAAGTAGTAAAATGGAATGATGAATGCCAAATAGCTTTTGACAAGATCAAAGAGTACTTGCAAAAACCACCAATGTTGATGCCACCATTTGAAGGAAGACCTCTGATCATGTACTTAACCGTGTTAGAGAATTCAATGGGGTGTGTGTTGGGGAATCATGACGAGTCTGGTCAAAAAGAGCGTGAAATATACTACCTTAGCAAAAAGTTTACCGACAATGAGACTAGATATTTATTGCTCGAGAAAACTTGTTGTGCTTTGGCATGGGCTGCTCACCGACTAAGACAATATATGTTGACTCATACTACTCTATTAATCTCTAAGATGGATCCCATCAAGTACATCTTTGAGAAGCCAACTCTCTCCATAAGGATAGCCCGATGGCAAATGATCTTAACTGAGTATGACATCCAGTACACTACATAAAAAGCAATAAAATGGGGTGTACTGGAAGATCATTTGGAGCATCGAGCTATGGATGATTACCAATCTATGAACTTTGATTTTCCGGATGAGAATATAATGCTGATTACAGATGTTGAAAAACCCAGGCCGTATGAAGGACCTGAGCAAGGATCCCGATGGACTATGGTTTTTGATGGAGCTTCCAAAGCACTGGGTAACTAAATTGGTGTTGTGATCATTTCCCCCGAAGGTTTCCATACGCCTTTCACTGCCAGACTCTGCTTTGACTGTACCAACAATATGGTTGAGTATGCAGCGCGTATCCTAGGTCTTAAACTGCTATTGACCTAAGAATCAAATTCTTAAGTGTATATGGAGACTCAACTCTGGTCATTAGTCAAGTTAAAGGAGAGTGGGATACAAAGCATCCAAATATTATCCCTTACAAAGAGCTTGTGCTAACCTTGATCCCGTACTTTGAAGAGGTTACCTTTGAACACATCCCGAGGGAAGAAAATCAGTTGGTTGATGCTCTAGCTACCATGTATTCTATGTTCAAGGTCAGATGGGACAACGAAGCTCCCCGAATTATTGTCAAAAGATTTGATGAACCAACGCACTTCTATGAGGTTGACACTGATGGTGTAGAGGAGAAGCCTTAGTTTCATGAGGTGAAAAGATATCTCAAATATCAAGAGTGTCTTGAAGGGGCGTCAGTCAACGAAAATAAATTCCTGCGAAGGTTCTCAACCAAGTTCTTCCCGAGCAATGGGATCTTATACAAGAACAACCATGATTTAACTCTGCTCCGTTATATGGACAAGAAGGAAGCAGAGAAGATCATGGAGGATATGCATGAAGGAATCTTTGGTACTCATTCCAGTGGACACACTATGACTAAGAAGATTCTGAGAGCTAGCTACTATTGGTCGACCATGGAAATTGATTGTCACCACCACTCGAGGACTTGCCATAAGTGCTAAATTTATGCTGATAACGTTCACGTGCCTCCAATGCCTATGAATGTCATGACTTCCTCTTGGCCATTTTCAATATGGGGAATCGATATGATTAGAGAAATTAAACCTATTGCCTCTAATGGACACCGTTTCATTCTTGTCGCCATTGACTAATTTACCAAGTGGGTTGAAGCAACTTCATTTGCCTCAGTTACCAAGAACGTCGTAGCCCGGTTTATCAAGCATAACTTCATATGTTGGTATGGTACCCCTGAGAGGATCATCACGGGCAATGGCACCAACCTTAACAATGCCATGATCCCTAAAATTTGCACGCGGTTCAAGATCAAACATCACAATTATTCTCCATACAAACCTAAGATAAATGGCACAGTGGAAGCTGCTAACAAGAATATAAAAATATTGTGCAAAAGATCGTTGTAACCTATAAATACTTGCATGAGATGCTACCATTTTCTCTTCATGGATACCACACTTCGGCACGAACATCAACTGGGGCAACCCCATTCTCTTTAGTTTATGGCATGGAAGTTGTCATGCCTGACAAAGTTCAGATTCCTTCTCTAAGGAATATGAAAGAAGCAGACTTAGGCAAAGACGAATGGATTCATAAAAGTTTGGATCAGCTGAATTTGATTGATGAAAAGAGGCTGACGACTATTTTTTATGGTCAGATGAACCAGAAATATATGATCAAAGATTTCAACAAGAAGATCAAGCATCAGGTATACCAGGATGGTGACTTGGTAATAAAGCGCATTATTCTACCACAAGGAGATCCTAGGGGCAAATAGACTCCCACTTACGAAGGACTATTTTTTGTCAAGAAAGCATTCTCAGGCGGTGCTATGATGCTAACCACTATGGATGGCGAAGATTTCCCACACCCTGTGAACACAGACATAGTCAAAAAATACTACGCATAAGAACGACCTGCTAGGTTGACACACCTAGGAAAAAATAAGGGCATCTCGGTGAACCAAAAGGGTTCAGACAAAAATAAGGGATATATACAAAAGATTTTGGACCCGACAAGTCGAAAACCTGAAAAGGTGGCTTGGGCAAGAAAGGGTATCCTGGTGAACTGAAAACCCGAAAGGGCGGTCCAGGCAAAAGTTAGGGATTAAAAGTGTACAACTATGTCCCGTTGGATCACTACAACCAGCTTTATTACCAAAGTCGAAAGTTCAAATGGTTCAATCAACTTCTTCCAATGGCAAGGGATGAGATGCTCGAAGATATAGGGGTAATAGCAGAGTTGGAACCCAATGAGATCACTTCCACATGGATATACATTTTGTTTACACTTTGTATTCTTTTCATTTCACGACGACTTCCTCTTACTAGGATTTCTATCTCTTTGTACAAAATCGCATGTTTATAGGTAAATTATCAATACAAATATACTTTAAAGTCCAGACTTTTTATTTTTCTGTTTTGTTTGCAAAAACGTCCAATGACTAAAATTGAATGAACATATGCATATGAATGTGATTAATTGTTAACAAATTAATAAGAACATGAATAAGCATTTACTCAAAATTATAGGAGCTGGGATGACACTCAAGATGTCCATAAACCCCCCACAAAATCCCTTTCTTAAAGTTATCCCCCGTGAAGTCGTCGAAGCCACCTCTATAGGATTATCCCCACAGAATAGTCTTCACAAATAAGGGTACATTCCCCACAATCTCCACGGCAGATCACTCCAACAAATAAAGGAGTATAGTCTCCTCCCCGTTAAATCTCCCAACGAAGTTATGATCAGTACAATTCATGTAAAATTTTCTCCCCAGCTGAGTTTGTTCCTCCAAAACTAAAGAAAGAGACCCTACAGAGTTTCTTATCTTTAAGCAAATTCAATTTCCCCAAGAGAGTTAGTTTCCTCAGTAGAGCACTTCTCTATCAACAAGGGTTTATTTCCCTAACATACTACAAATTCCCCAACTCGAGTCTATTCTTTAGATCACTACAAACCACTGACAAAATTCTTCTCCCCAGTAAAATTGCCATTATCCCCAGAAAGTTGTTGCAAAGTTTGGAATCCGACCAGATACCAGTTAACTATATCCTCCCTAGACAAGTCAGAAGATTATCCATCTCTTTTATCCCCAGTTAGTGTATATAAGAATTATCTTCTTCAAATGACTCGGAAGTTTAACCATCTCTTTTATCCCCAGTCAGGGTATATAAGTAATAAATTTTCCAATAGAGTAACAGACAACCAATGTACCTAAACTCTACTCCCCAAATAGAAATCAATACATCCTCTGCATATTTTCCTCGAACAAGTAACCAGGAATCCCCAACGGAAGTATCCATGACAAGATTGAAGACACACCTACTTTTCATCCCCAACAATAGTCAGAGATTTATTTCCCAAGACAAATACACTTCAACAACATTGCACAATCATTCATCATAACATATGCATACGAAACGCATATAGCACAATCTCATTTATTTTGAGAACATCATTACACAATACATTTCATACATCATGACATTGCATACAACTAACTATTTACCTTTTCAGGAAATATCAATCAACAAATAGATATAATCAACAATTCTCAAACAGTTCCAGATTAATTCCCGAAACAGGACGGGGCGACTATCTACATGAAAAACACTACCTTTAGACCTATGCTGGTTCAGTTTAAATCGACCAAAGGTTTATTTTGATACTTTTCCAGTAGAAACTTTTTCTGGTTCAGTTTAAATCGACTAAAGATTTATTCTGATTCTTTTCCAGTTAAAGACAACACAAACATCTTCCGGTTCAATTTAAATCGACCAAAGATTTATTCTGATACTTTTCCAGTAGACACTTTTTCTGTTTCAGTTTAAATTGACCAAAGATTTATTCTGATTCTTTTCTAGTTAAAGAAAACACAAGACATCAGCTAGTTTATTTTAAATCGACCAAAGATTTATTATGATACTTTTCCAGTAGACATTTTTTCTAGTTCAGTTTAAATCGACCAAAGATTTATTCTTATTCTTTTCCAGTTAAAGACGACACAAAACATCTGCTGGTTCATTTTAAATCGACCAAAGATTTATTCTGATACTTTTCCAGTAGACACTTTTTCTGGTTTAATTTAAATCGACCAAAGATTTATTCTGATTCTTTTCCAGCCAAAGATGACACAAGACATTTGCTGGTTCGGTTTAAATCGATCAAAGATTTATTCTGATACTTTTCCAGTAGACACTTTTTCTGGTTCAATTTAAATCGACCAAAGATTTATTCTGATTATTTTCCAATTAAAGACGACATAAGACATATGTTGGTTCATTTTAAATCGACCAAAGATTTATTATGATACTTTTCCAATAGACACTTTTTCTGGTTTAGTTTAAATTTACCAAAGATTTATTCTGATTCTTTTCCAATTAAAGACGACACAGGACATCTGCTGGTTCATTTTAAATCGACCAAAGATTTATTCTGATTCTTTTCCAGTTAAAGATGACACAAGATATCTGCTGGTTGAGTTTAAATTGACTAAAGATTCATTTTCATACTTTTCTAGTAGACACTTTTCTGGTTCAATTTAAATCGACCAAAGATTTATTCTGATTCTTTTCCAGTTAAAGACAACACAAACATCTGCTGGTTCTGTTTAAATTGACTAAAGATTTATTCTGATAATTTTCCAATAGACACTTCTTCTAGTTCAGTTTAAATCGACTAAATATTTATTCTGATTCTTTTCCAGTTAAAGACGGATGCAGACATCTTCTGGCTTAGTTTAAATCAAGCATATATTTATTTTGATACTCCTCAGATACAGTCGAACGTAGACTCATTCTGATATTTCTATCAACAATTACTTTTGATGACATCTTTAAGCCCATCTCCGATAACTCTCCAAATGGCTTCTTTAGGCCCATTCCCAGTATAACCAAGAAACAGTTTCCCTTCATGCACAAACGAGTGCAAATTTTTGGGCACTTAAGTGTTCAATCATCTTCCGCCTTCAAGTCATAAATGGTGGACAAGCCAATCTAACTCTTCAGGTTTAATAAAATTGAACAGGGGCAGCTGTTGTATCCCAAAATTTTCCCTCTCTTTTCTCAAGACATTTATCACCAAAGCTCTTAAAGGCTCAAGGGTTCTCAAGGGTTTGATCAGACAAGCTCACCTCCTAAGCACTGCTCCAAACTAGGGTTTTGGTTTTCTCAAGGACAATTGGACTTTTGATGCCTCAAGTGACTTTCATGGTTTATTATAGGTCTTCAAGATTGCCCATACCATGTTTCAAGCCTTGTATCACAAATTTGCTCAATCAATTGCTCAGATGACTGAAAATCAGCTGTATTGGGTAAAAAGTCAACTATGGTCAATATACAGTCAAACTTCATGATTTTTTTCCAGCATCAACATTTTGAAGTCATAATCATCAATTGATCAAGTATTGATCACATTGCCTCAAGAAAATCATT
Source organism: Vicia faba (assembly GCA_948472305.1). Taxonomy (NCBI): domain Eukaryota; kingdom Viridiplantae; phylum Streptophyta; class Magnoliopsida; order Fabales; family Fabaceae; genus Vicia; species Vicia faba. The sequence goes on from OX451737.1 coordinate 924,758,803, forward strand.
CAAATCATAAAAGGGCCAAAATTGTCAAAATTAGGGTTTTGACTGAGAATGATTGATCAGTGATTTTTGACCTAATACATGACCTAATAGTTTGAAGCATAATCTCAAGGACTCAAACACAATATGTTGACCTAATTTCCTGTCTCGAATCATTTCTCAAGATGAATGAATTGATAGTTGAAATTTGATCAACTGATGAAAAGTCAACTGATACACAAAAAGTCAAACTTTGACATTTTGGTCAACATTGAATTTCAAAGATCAAGATTCATCAAGATACTAAAAAATATCAAACTTGATCATCAAGAATCAATAAAGTCAAGAAAGTCCACAAAAAGTCAAAGTTTTCAATACTTACAAAAATTCTAAGTGTTTTTAACCTTGATAATTTCACTACTTCATGACAATTTTTCACCAAGATGCAAGATGATTCAAGGAAAACTTTCAACATGAAATTTTTAGATCTTGATGAATTCTACAACTTTGTCCCTTAGGTTTGATGTCCAAAAAATTCTTAGATTTGAAGATATAGGCTCATGAAGTCATGACATTTTTCATAAAACACTTAGTGAAAATTTTAGCAAGTTAGGCAGATTTTTTGCCCTAACTTCTTGGCCAATTTTCACCATGCTCCAATTTGATTTATCCAAAGTAGTCAACATGAAGGTTGTAGACAATGTTTCAAGATTTCCAAAATGTCCAATAACTTGAAGTGATCATGTTTGAGCTAGAACTTTCGAAGAGAATAAGTTGGGTATCCATTCTTGAATTATAGGTCATTTTCATGAAGAACACTTGAGAAAATATCAAGACATGTTGTATAAATATTACTTTGCAGGCCTCAAACTTGAAAATAACTCAATAATTAAATGCTTACACAACTGATTAAGCCATTGTCCAAGCATTTGATCCATTGTCCAAGTGATTAATCCATTTTTGGCACAAAGATAACATTGCCATTTTGGAAAAGTGACTTTAATCACAAAGTCCACTCTCATTGAGATTTGCACTTGTTCCTTCTACACAGACACAATCTAAAATCCATAAGCAACTTGTCTAGAGCCTGTCAACCACCCTACAAGTCCTTGTACCATGCATTTGAACTATGTTTGTCAAGCTTGCTTCAAAAATAAGTTTCAAGACCAAAACATGTGATCTCTTGTTTCTGATCTCTTCAAGATTCCAAACCTATTGCCTATAAATAAAGAGGTTATATGCAACCTAACACGCGAATTCACAAGCCTTGAAACTCCCTCAAACTCCCTAAATTCAAAAATTGCACCAAAAGCTCCATAACTTGCCATTTCTGACTTTGAATTCCAAATACACAAACCACTCGTGTGTTTCCTCTCCAAATCAATCAAAAAGCTTCCATGCATCATATACAACTCATCCCCATTCTTGTTTCTCAATTGTAACTCCTTATTCATCATCTTCCAAACTCAAAAAACTCATCTCTGCAACTTGACTTCTCTAGCACGATTCAGGCACTTTCATCATAAAGTAAGAGTTACATTAGCTTCCTAGGAGTCCAGTGAAGCTATCCAGATCATCACCATACTTCTAGGGTTGCTCAAACACCATACACGATTTCCAGTTTTGAGGTATGTTTTCTCAACTTTAAACTCTCTCTACAAGCATCATTAATGGTTACTTTGTGAATAAAAAATGTAGACATCATAGCTCTGAAGCTAACCATGCCCTTAGATTTCACTTATGTTTCCTGAGTGATGCAAATTTTGAAGATGAACTTTCTGAAAAAATTAGGTTTTCATTTGGTACCAGTAAAATTATCATTCATCTTTGATTTATAGCTCATGAAATTTATATGTTTGAATTCATATTGAAAAATGGAGCAAGCTTCATGTTTATACTTTTGCAAATGCTTAAGAGAGAGCAAGAACATAAATTCAAAAATCTTGTCAATGGCTTCTGGCGCGAGGTTAGGGATAAAGATCAATAAGGGCTGAGTTTAATTTATATTTAGTGGAAGTTGTATTACTACCGGATATAACAACCACTCCAGTGGTAGAGCATTGTAATAGCGCAGGACATTTAAATTTCGCAATTTATTGTTTTCCTTATTATTGCTAGTAATTAGGGTTTGCATGACAAGACTAAAATCAAATCTTATCAAAACCCTAAATTCAAAGATAGAAATACTTGAAAACAAAACACTTTGCACACTTGCACCTCTAGGGTAATCCACACTTGTTGCCTCAGATATAAATAGTCATGCCCCTAGAACGTGAGATATTTTAGCAAAAGACCCTCGATTAAAAGATCATAATCCCTCGATGACCCTTCAATGTTGCCTTTGGTAAATGATCTTAGTCCCTTACGACAATTGCTAAAACATATTACAAGTTGCCTTCTATGACTGTACGACGACCCACATTTGTCCCTCACATCCAATGATATGGCTACTTACCAAACAATGGTAAAATAGCACTATCTAAAGAAGGAGGAAAAGAACAAAGACTTTCTGAGTAGGTAGATTGCTTGTAATTGCTTGATCACAAACCAAGACATTCCACACATCACACTTTCAAAACATATTTCAAAAAACAAACATTTTGTATACATTCTTAACGATACGAGAATCATTACAAAATTATCTTACATTAGCATCTTCAAAACATCTTTCAAACATTCATTTTCAAACAAATATTTTCAAAACCAACACTTTGTATACATTCTCAACGATACGAGAATAATTACAAAGTTTTCCAAATAAAGGCGTTTTCAAAATATTTTCCAACTTACACAAACACAAAAGCATTTCAAAGTGATTAAACAATTAAGAGCCCGTAGATAACTACGGATAAAAAGGGTGCTAATACCTTCCCTTTTCATAACCTATCCCCCGAACTCAAGAAAATTCTCAAAAGGTCTTTCCTGTTCTTTTCACTCTTTCCTTTATTGGATAAAAGAAAAGTTGGTGGCGACTCTTGATATCCGCAACATTTGCGATAAAACGCAAAACATCAAGTCAGTTCTCCCACCGTATCACACTAAGTCTCAAAATATTAATAAAATATTAAAAAAAATTTGGGGAAATTTAGCAGAGTTTATGGTATCTTTGATGAAAATGAGGGGAAAGAGTTTTTGAAATATCTATTAGAAAAGCAAGTCAAAGTTCCTAGGCGCACGATAATGTTTAGGACTTAGTATTTCTTGATTAGTTTGAACATCAGTTCGACTAAAGAAGTTGGGATGTGAAACGAGTCTAGGTTATTGATTTTTGGCATTATTTTTAAAGGACGCGTGGAAGCAAGCTGAAGGAGAAATGCATGCAAGCGAAAACGTGTCACTTTCTGAAGAAAGGACTGTTCATTACAATTATTTAGTTTTTAGTATAAATAGGAGATTCTATTGTTAGATTTCGTGTGTTGACATTACTACAGAAAAATCAATATACTCAATGTATATAAGCGAAGTGAGAAAAGAGTAACAGAGTGCAATGTGTGTATTCAAATACCATCTTTTATCAATTCAAAGTCTTTTACATTAAATTATCTTTCAGTATTTTACTTTCTTTCGAAAACCTTTACATTTCATGGACTTGCATTTAATATTTAATTGTACTTTAAGGATTTGGGTTAAGTCGAAGTCCTCATCTTTTACACAGAAAACCATACAAAAAACTTAAGAAATTTTATGCACATATATCTTAGGATCAATCTAGATGATCCTACAAGTAACCTTTTTTGGAAGACTAGTGCTTGTTTACCAAATTTCACGGGAAACAAATTGGCACGCCCAGTGGGATGGTTTCTGCAACAAAGTTTACATTGTTTCTAAATTTTTTTGCTTGTTCTTCATTCATGAAAATTTTAAAAATCATGAGTGTGTATGAGATTGAGAAGTGGTAGGATAGCCAAGAACAACGTGATAGTTCGAAAATGGAAATACATTAGGAAAATGATGTACCCCATAAATAATAACAATGGAGAGCAACCTTCCAATAGCATGGGAGAAGGAAGAGACGATGTGAGTTTGACAAAGTTACCATGTGACTCTCAGACCAACTGCGGCTAGTGACTTTAGGCCATAAATGCCTAATTTCAAAATGCCCATGAATGGTCGGGAACAACCCTATGGTATGCCAACTTTGATGATAACAAGTTTGCATGTGAATGCTTCAACAATTGTTGATGTGGAGAATATGTACTCTCCATTATAAGGATTAGGATCAGCTGTGAAAAACTTTTGTCGAACCACCCAGCCTGCATGAGTGGGATTTTCTTCCCAAGCAATGCCCACTTTCACCACAAGTTCTATGAACGTGCTGAGGCAGAAAATGGACGAAAGTAACCATGAAATGGTTAATTTGCTTACCCAACAAATAAGTACAATATTTAACCCTTTGATTTAGAGTAAGACTCAAAGTAACCAATAATTAGTGGCTTAGATGACGCGAATTGCTGATTTCTTTGGCACCCCTCAGGCGCAAGTTTGACCATTTGTACAACCTCAACCAATTATGCTCGTTCAAAAAGAAGGGATCATCCTTGAGGAAACAGTTAACCAGGGCCAACAATTCATGCCCCAAGAGGTCGAACAGCCAATACCTAGGGAAGTCGAACACCTGCCAATTATTAGTCAATTGAAACCAAGACGCTGACCAAGTGGTCTATCAAGTTTGAGAAGATGGCTTGGTAGGAGAAAACAATATTGAGGCCATTGTCGAAAGGGTATGACGCAAAATGGCATGAATTTTGGCCTTCAGAGGCATAATTATACATCTTCTTTATCGGAGTATGTGTTATAACGGAACTCCTAGGGGACCAGAAAGTCCCTTAGTTTACTAAATTTTTGGCGACGCTAGTGAATCTATAATAAAACATATCACTCGATACCTAACTGAAGCGAGAGATATTGAAAATAATGAGAATTTGAGAATGAGATATTTTCCTAGTTCTCTAACCAAATGTACTTTTACATGGTTCACAACACTCCTTGTATATTTTATACATGATTGAACTCACTTAGAAAAATTGTTTCATGAGCAATTTTATATGGAGCACTCTAAGATTAGCCTGAAAAAATTGTCTAGCGTAAAATGAAATTTTATAGAGTCAATTGATGATTATCTCAATAGATTAAGTCTATTGAAAGCAAGGTGTTTTACCCAAGTGCATGAACATGAGTTAGTTGAAATGGCTATTGGAGGCTTAGATTTCTCCATTAGAAAGATATTGGATACCCAATACCTAAGGGATATGGCCTAATTAGCATACGAAGCAAACTCATACCTGACTTCGTCTTTAACATACAAAGGAATTTTTAAATCATGGAGTTTCTTTAGAAATATCTTTTAAAGTGACAGTGGCATCATGGATGGTTCGACTAAGATCATTTGTCCTATACACAGTTTCTAGGTAACACTGGAAGGCTCAAATCTATTTTGTTTTCCTATCTTTACCTTTATTGAATCTCTCAAGTATAGGAGAAAAAACGCTCATTAGATGTTGCGACAAAGTAGAAACTACAAGGAATTATTCAACATAATAAGCCCTCCACCAAGCATAATAGTTTTTGGTGCAATAGAAAGATGGTCGAAATGAGATTGGAATAAGCTTGGCAGTTTCAGCAGCATGTCGACTCAAGCGCTTAACATATTCGTTTTCAGAAAAATTGATGCTATGAAGACAAAGATCATTATTTCGATTATAGAATTATTTGGGTAGTAGTTAGTTGAGCCCTAACTGTCGAGACATGAGATAGGATTGATAACTAAATATTTTTACACGGTCTTTAGAAATCTCAAGCCTTGTCGAAATTAGTTTGGGATGAAGAAAGCTTCACATATTACAAGGGATTCAGATTCTTGATCAACCTTGGGGGAAAGAAACTCTCTAGTAAACCACTTAGGTCCATGAGTTCGATTGGTGAAAGGAGCCATAGGTTGAGTGAAATTATGGTGTTTGGCAAACATCACAATGTATTCAGTGAAGGTTTCTTGCAAACTGCACCCATTGTTAGTAGGGGTCAGTAAAGCTAGTCGATTACCTTCAACCCTTCTATTATTGATATCTTTGTCATTGTCATTGAGTTTGTCAACTTAAAGTGAAGGTTCAAATGTGGAACTCAACCATAATTGAAGAAGCCAGTAAAGACCAGCCAATAAAAAATTGGTTCCAAGTTCGTAGTTTTTTAGGGATTCAAAAGTGGCTCCTAAAGTCTCATAAAGATAACCCAATATCAATTGGCTTAAGAAAATGTCATAACCTTCGTGTAATTGGCTCGCCAAAGTAAAAAATATCTTCTCCACTTATAGTGATATTCAGTAGAAAATACACTGCAATAGCAAAAACGCCAGGAAAGTGATGTGCTCCTTGTCAGGCACTCTGTCACTCTCTTTGTTGTGATGATAGGCCATGTAGTAACCAAAGTTAACTTGTTCATTGTTAAAGTTGATGGAGTCCTTATTTATTTCGTTGGAATTGAAAGCTTCTCTAGTTGGTTGAAGACCAAAAACTATGTCAAAGAGTGTTGTTGTGATCATTCCACAAGGAAGTGAAAGGTGTTTGTAGTGTTTTCCCATAAGTACAATGATGTGAGTAACATGTTTTGGTAATATGTTGGCCCTAGTTTCAACAACTGGAACAGGTCATAGATCTCCATACGTTTCCAGGTTATGGTCTTTTTCTTTTTGACTTTTGCAGGCCAAGAAAGATACTTCTCTAGATCTTTAAACAGGGGGTAAGAGTGAAACACTCTAAGAGTGTTTCTTATATAACATAAATTGATAGGGTTTTCTAGTTCAACAATTGATTTGTCTTTCGACTCTGTTGCATCAGTCGATGGTTTTTCCTTAGGTTTCTTTATCATATCAACGTATTTAGCCTTAGAGGTTTTTGTTTGAACCTCTGATTTGGCACTGAGATCATCAGCATGAGTCGTTGGATTTTTCAAGCTAACGATTGGCTTAGTACAATGATAAGTAAGAAATAAAAACTCTTAATTTTTCAGCATTTTCCTTAGGGTCAGGCAAAGGATCCATAAGTGCAAGAGTCTCACCAAGAATAGAGAAAGAAATTAATACTTGAGAATGGTATATACAAAGTTTTTCTTCCTGCAAAGGAGGTTCAGGAATGTTAGATCCATTGTTTTGGGATTGGAAGTAATTTTGTAAAACATGGTTCATGATAGATGAGGAGCAAAATGTCATAACATCTTGATCAAACTGATACAACAGATTATGAGCTTACATTGAATACAAATGTTTTGATAGATATTATGACATGTTGTACCAGAACATCAATAGAGGTTGTTTTAAATCTTGACAAATTTGATTTTGTGATATTTCTTTTGGATATATCTCAATGATTTGTGCAAGTCAAGAATATTTAATCTGGAACAAGTGATCTAATCTCCAACTATACATAAGTTTCTAAAAGTTTATGTTGAGACAATTTAGGAAACTTGATGTTTTATTCCAAGATTTAAGTAGATTTTTCTACATAATTAGTGCATCCCTCATCTTGTGGATCAAGAAATATTTGGGTGAAGATTTCGAAGCCCATGGACTACTGAGGAGTATTTAAAGAGAAACCTAGACCTAATGTAATTTAACTTTCACAATTGTAAAATTAGGGGAAGTCTAAAGTCTTAGGTTTTGAGAGTCTCATGTGTTTTTATAAGTCACCCATGTATATTTTGATACGGTAAGGTAGACTGATTGTTACTTGATTATTTATCAAGTTATTGTTCTTAGTTGAATCTTTTAAGCAAAACTAAGTATTGTTCTCACTCATGAGCTTTTAAGCAAAGAGTTGAGTATTGTTTATTGGAAGTTTAATCTTATGTTTTTTATTCTAGTGACTAGTTTGTGACTGTAGTTTATCACTGAGATGATTGGTAGGAACTGAAAGGGGGATCTCATATCTAGAAGGTTTCTAGGTAGAAGTTTCACAAGGCAATGATTAGGCGAGAAGTTGTAAATTGGAATTGTGTAGGCTTTGAACTAACTTTATCATAGTGAATTTCCTTCTTGGCTTGGTAGCCCCTAGAGTAGGTAACGTTGCACCGAACTATTTTAACATTCAGTTGTGTTATTTATCATTCTTCAACTTATTTTCTGCATAAGTTACAATTTTGATATGTTAATTTCTGTTTATCAACAGATGTCACAACATATGTCTTGACATTATATTCTGATGTTAGGTCATCAGTATTAACATGTGTTGGAAGTTGGAATTTCAAGGAACATTCTCTTGATTCCCCACGAGCAATGGACCTACAATTCTATTTGTAAGTGGTAAAAATTCTTTTGAACCTTTGGCATCCTTGGCATTCTTGGATTCGGAAGCTACCATGGTGAGATTCGTGAAATTTTTTAAAGGAAAAAGTTGTTTTTTATGTGTTTGTTGATGAGAAAAAATAGAGAAAAATGGAGAAGATGTAGAGTTGAAAGAAGAAAAAGGGAAGAATGAAAGAATTAGGTATTTATAGTGGAGAAAGAAGAAATTGTTTAGTTTTTGAAATTTGTCAAATGGGTGAAAGTCATGGGACACGTGTATTATGCCTAAAGGATGATTAACTGATTGGTTGCTTCATGTCCCCGTGTTTTCCTAGAAAATAGGGATCATGATTGCTTTCTAAGAATTACACGTCTCAAGTTAGAGGAAATATAGTTATGATGTCCATGACATCAGAACATTGTTGATTGCAGCGTGAAAGCATTCAAAAAAATGTCCCTTTTCTTCTAGTAGTTGAAAACGATATTTTTGGGGGTGCAATTTGTTAGCTGGATTTTTGATGCATCCTAAGTATCAAAATATCAAGGAAATATTAAAGAAATGCTTGGAAAAATTTAGCCGATTTTATGGTATCTTCGACGAAAATAAGGGGAAAGAGTTTTCAACATATCTATTCAAAAAGTAAGTTGTAGTTCCTGGGCGCACGATAGTGTTTGGAACTTAGTATTTTTTGAGTAGTTTGAATATCATTTCGACTAAAGAAGTTGGGATGTGAAACGAGGGTAGGTAATTGCTTTTTGGAATTATCTATTTTTAAAGGAAGGTGGAAGCAAGTTGAAGGAGAAATGAATGCAAGTGAAAATGTGTCACTTTCTGAAGAAAAGATTGTTCATGCAAGCGAAAATGTGTCACTTTCTGAAGAAAGGACTGTTTATTAAAGTTATTTAGTTTTTAGTATAAACAGGAGATTATATTGTTAGATTTCATGTGTTGTCATTACTACATAAAACTCAATATACTCAAATTATATAAGCGAAGTGAGAAAAGAGTAACAGAGTAGAATGTATTTATTCAAACACCATCTTTTATCAATTCAAAGTCTTTTACATTAAATTATGTTTCAGTATTTTACTTTATGTCAAAAACTTTTACATTTCCTAAACTTGACTTGAATTTAATCTTTCATTTTACTTTAAGGATTTGGGTTAAGTCGAAGTCCTCATCTTTTACACAGAAAAACATACCAAAAAATACTTAAAAAATTTTATGCACATATGTTCTAGGATCAATCTAGTTGATCCTGCAAGTAACCTTTTTTGAAAGATTAGTGCTTGTTTAACAAATTTCACGGTAAACAAAGATATGGATTTGAAGCATTGGTTATGAATTCCATCACAATTAAATCGACTTTCCCCCCTTGAAAAATCTAGTAATCCATGTGTTGGTTTCTTGATGGAACCAGTAATACGGTGGGAGAACTGACTTGGGTGTTTTGCGTTTTATCGCAATTGTTGCGGATAGCAAGAGTCACCATCGACTTTTCTTTTATACAATAGAGGAAAGGGTGAAAAGAATAGAAAATACCTTTTTGAGATATTTCCTTGAATTCGGGGGGTAGGTTATGAAAAGGGAAGGTGTTAGCACCCTCTTCATCCGTAGTTATCTACGGGCTCTTAGTTGCTAGCTCACTTTGAAAATGATTTTTTTGAAATGTGTTTGTGATGCGTGTTGAAGTTATTTTTGAAAACTGCCATCGTTTAGGCGAACTTTGTAATGATTCTCGTCTCTATAAGAATGTATACAAAGTGTTGACTTTGAAAATATTTCGTTTTAAAAGTGTTGGTGTGTTTTGAAAGATGTTGTTTTAAAAATGTTGTGAGCAAGAAACTATGAATGTTATACCTACTCAAAAGGGTCATAGTTATTTTCCCCCTCCTTTAGATGTTGCTATCTTACCATTGATTGATAAGAAGTCCCATCATTGGATGTGAAGGGACGAGTGTGGGTCATCGTATAGTCATAAAAGGTAACTTATGAGACGCTTTAGCAATTTTCGTAAGGGACTAAGATCATTTTATAGAAGGCAAAATCGAAGGGTCATCGAAGGACTACGATATTTTTTATCGAGGGTCTTTGCTAAAACTTCCCACATTCGAGGGACATGACTATTTATTCTTAGACAACAAGCGAGGTTACCCTAGAGGTGCTTATGTGAATTGTGTTTCGATTGCATGTATTTTGTCTTTGAGATTAGTGTTTTCTAAAGGTTGATTTTATCTTGCCATACACACCTTAATTACTAAAAATTATATTAAAGAAATAAATTGCGGAAATTAAAATCCTACACTATTACATCACTTGGGGGATGGGGGTACAATTTACAAATGGGGATGAAATAAGACTAATTAGATTATTACAACCATATTGAATAAATGAATAGAAATAAAAAATATAAAAAGGAAAATAGTGTACAAAGAAAGTAAAACAAGCTTTATGTATTGACACATAGCTTTATGCATCGACACAAGCCACTTCCTGTTTCTGAAAAATCAAAATCAACTAAGTATGAGTCGATACATAATGGTATGTGTAGACTCATTTCTTGTTTGTGTTGACACATTCATGTTTTTTGTCGACTCATGCACCTTTTGTCTCTTTGTATTGTTCCTGGATAACAGTATGCATCGATGCATAAGGCTTTGTGTCGACTCATGCCTTGTTCTGCAATTAACATGATTCGACTCATGCGTGTTTTATGTCAACCCATAACCTTTTTTAACCTAAAATGAGTCGACTCATGTGACTAAGCATCGACTCTCACTGCATTATTTTGCCTTTAACATTTTTCTATTGTGTGTACAGATCAGTTCTCAACATATAATCGACAAAAATGAGAAGCAAGCAAATGGTTAGCTTCAAGGGCAATTATTACTACATTTTATCCTAAAAAATGAATCACTAATGATGCTTGAAATGAAAGGATCAAAGTCAAGAAGACATACCTTGAGACTGCAATTTGATTTTAGTCTGAACCCCTTTCAAGATGATGTTATGGCTTCAGTGAACCTCCAGGAAGTTGCTCCAATCCTTTCTCTGTATTGAAAGCTGCTGAACAAACTCCAACCCAGTCAAGTTGTACAATTCTGTCTTTTGTTTGTGTTTGGAAGGTGATGATAATGGTACTACAAAAATTGTTCTTGTGTTTGAACAATCTCTATGTGATGTAAAGTGTTTGGATAGTTGGTTTATGGGAAAGCTTGCAAGGTTGTACAATGGGTTGAGGGTTTTTTTAGTTTGTGAATGAAAATAGAGTTAAAGATGAGCATAGTTTTTGTTATGAATGAGCAGAGTTTAAAAAGAATTTTGTTTTTTCTCTTCCCTCTTTCCTCTCTAAAATCCTCCTTTGTGTGTTGTGAAAACAATTTATTTGTAGATGAAGTTGGCTGAAATTTAAGAGGGAAACAAATGAGTTTTTAAACTTTTTGGGTATGCTGTTTCCTAGATTTTTAGATGCGGCTCTTATATGCTAATTTGGTGTAAATATGGGGACTGATATAGTACAGGCTTGGACAGGGTTTGAGGCAGCATATCAGGACTATTTTTTAGCAGTTTTGGAGTGGAGTGGCAGCTTGTTGCAGGGCTGGTTTTGTACAGGACATCAGACTATCTTTTAACATGGTTTTGGGCTTGTAGCAGCAGGCTTAGACTTGGCAGCATATATGATTTTGGGGCTTTTCTGAACCGCAAACTTTGTAGCATGATACAAGTCTTGTCTTGTGGACAACATAGTGGCAAGGTTTGAAGATTGAGTCAAAGGGAAAAGTTCAAACAAGACAAGGCTTAGAATGTGTAACTTGCAATTTTTTAACTTTGGAAATTCAGTCTTGTTATTTACTTAAAAGCTTATAATAATTTGAATTGTCTTGAATTATGGTGAAAAGATGTCATGAAGAAATGAAATTAACATGTATAGAAAATACTTAGAAAATTTTTCCAAGTCTTGCAAAGTTTGATTTGTGACTTTCTTGATTTTTTATGATCAAAATTCATATTTTGAATGTCTTGATGAAATGTGATCTTGGAAACTCAAATCCGACCAAAAAGTCAAAGTGTGACTTTTCAGTATACAGTTGACTTTTTTTATCAGATGACCAAATTCCATCTATCAATCGGGGGATGAATTGAAATATGCAATTAGGTCAAAATGATGTACTTGAATTCTTGAGATCATATTTCAAACCAATAAGTCATGTAGTAGGTCAAAAGTCAAAGATTAGTCATTCTGAACCAAAACTCTAATTTTAACCATTTTGCCCTTTTGACATTTGAACAATTTTCTTGAAGAATTATGATCTGATCTTGATCAAATGATACATATGACTTTAAAATATTGACATTGGTCCAAAATCTTAAAGTTTGACTGTAGGTTGACCATAGTTGACTTTTTAACCAATACAACTGTTTTTAGACCACCTGATCAATTGACTGAGCAATTTTGTGATTAAAGACTTAAAACTTGATAGGGGCAACCTTGAGGGTCCATAATGATCCATGAAAGTCATTTTAAAAATTAGAAGTCCAACTGTCTTTGTGCAAACTTAAACCCTAATTTGAGGCATCAATTTTTAGGAGATAGCTTGACCTAGTCAATACTTGTGCAAGCTTGACTCATTAAAGATCTTTGTGAGAAGTATCTTGAGAAAAAGAAGGGAAAATTTTGGGGCACAACAGCTTCCCCTGTTCAATCTTTTAAACCTAAAGAGTTAGATTGGCGGGTCTGCCATTCGTGACTTGAAGTTGGAAGATGATTGAACACTAGAGTGCCCAGAAATTTGCACTTGATGATGTGTTGGTTGATTGTGTCGGGAATGGGCTTAAATATTCCATTTGGAGAGGTGATAAAGAATTCGTCAGAGATGGGCTTACAGATGCCATCTGGAGTGATTATGGTGGTCTGTTGTTTGGCGACTTCATTGGGGAAATAATTCTAACCAGAAGAGGCTTGTTGGTTGCCTATTATTAACCGGAAGATGTGTATCTATCCAGAAGAGGACTGTTGATTGCCTATTATTAACTGGAAGATGTGAATTCTAACCAGAAGAGGTCTTTGTCTTGTTGATTGAGTTTTCCTGCAAGGAAAAGGGTTAGTTGCATGAAGACATATGCATGGCATAATGATGTTCTCAAAATAAATGAGATTGTGCTGTATACATTTATCGTATAAGTAATGTGATGTATGAATGTGAAATATTATTGATGTGTATCTTTGTCTTTGAAATTAAATCCTTGACAAATACTGGGGAGCTTTGGGAATTTAAGTTCCGGACAACTGTTATAGAGTATGCAGAGTATGCACATCTTATGACTTTGTTTAGAATGTTTCTGCCGGGGATTCCTGTTTTATTGTTTAAGGAAAAATCTACTGGGGAACATTAACTTTTCTTGAGGGAAACTCTTATGGAGAGTGTTGATTTCTACTTGAGGAATAGGGTTCATGAGTTTTTGTTGTTTGTTGCTCTACTGGGGAGTTATATTTTACTGGGGAGAGTGAAAGCTAGCTGTTATCTGGTCGAAATCCAGGCTTCCTTGTAACTTTTGACTTGCTGGGGGTAATAAAGTTAACTGTTATTTGGTCGTATTCCAGGCTTCGCAGTAACTTACTAGGGAAGATGAAATTAACTGTTATCTGGTCGGGTTCCAGGCTTCGTAGAAAATCGCTTGAAAGGATGAAGTTAAACTGTTATCTGGTCAGATTCCAGGCTTCGCAGTAAATTAAAGTTAAACTGTTATCTGGTCGGATCCCAGGCTTCGTAGTAACTTAGATGAATTTAACCGTTATATGGTTGGATTCCAGGCTTCGTAAAAAATTAAAGTTAAACTATTATCTGGTCGGATCCCAAGCTTCGCAGTAACTCAGACGAAATTAACTATTATCTGGTCGGATTCCAGGCTTCATAGAAAATTAAAGTTAAATTGTTATCTGGTCAGATCCCAGGCTTCACAGTAACTCAGATGAAATTAACTGTTATCTGGTCGGATTCCAGGCTTCACATAAAATTTTAGTTAAACTGTTATCTGGTTGGATCCCAGGCTTTGTAATAACTCAGATGAAATTAATTGTTATCTAATCGGATTCCAGGCTTCGGAGAAAATTAAAGTTAAACTGTTATCTGGTTGGATCCCAGACTTTGCAATAACTCAAACAAAATTAACTGTTATCTGGTCGGATTCCAGGCTTCGCAAAAAATTGAAGTTAAATTGTTATCTGGTTGGATCCCAGGCTTCGCAGTAACTCAGATGAAATTAACTGTTATCTGGTCGGATTCCAGGCTTCACAAAAAATTGAAATTAAACTGTTATCTGGTTGGGTCCAGTCTTCACATTAATTCAAACGAAATTAACTGTTATCTGGTCGGATTCCAGGCTTCACATAAAATTGAAGTTAAATTGTTATCTGGTCGGATCCCAGGCTTCGCAGTAACTCAGATGAAATTAATTGTTATTTGGTCGAATTCCAGGCTTCGCAGAAAATTGAAATTAAACTGTTATCTGGTCGGGTCCAGTTTTTACAGTAATTTTCTTGAGAGGATAAAGTTGAAATGTTATCCGGTCGGGTCCAGGCTTTGCAGTAACTCAGATGAAATTAAGTGTTATCTGGTCAGATTCCAGGCTTCGTAGGAAATTGAAATTAAATTGTTATCTGGTCGGGTCCAGTCTTCATAGTAATTTTCTTGAGAGGATAAGGTTGAAATGTTATCAGGTCGGGTCCAGGCTTTGCAGTAACTTGCTAGAAAGGATGAAGTTGAATTATTCTCTGGTCGATTTCCAGGCTTCACAGTAACTTGCTTTGGAGGAATGGAGTCAACCGTTATCTGGTCAGATTCCAGGCTTCACAGTAACTTGAAGTTGAACTGTTATCTGGTCGGGTCCAGGCTTCACAGTAACTTTCTAGAAAGGATGAGGTTGAACTGTTATCTGGTTGGGTTCGGGCTTCGTAGTAACTTGCTTGAAAGGATGAAGTTGAACTGTTATCTAGTCAGTTTCCAAGCTTCACAGTAACTTTCTTTGAAAGGATGAAGTTAAACTGTTATCTGGTTGGTTTCCAGGCTTCATAGTAACTTTCTTTGGAGAAATGGAGTCAATTGTTATTTGGTCGGTTCCCAGGCTTCTCAATAACTTGCTTTGAAAGGATGAAGTTTAACGGTCATCTGGTCGGTTTCTAGGCTTCGCAATAACTTGCTAGAAAGGATGAAGTTGAACTATTATCTGGTCGGGTCCAGGCTTATCAACAACTTGCTTTAAAGGATGAAGTTGAACTGTTATCTGGTCGATTTCCAGACTTTGCAATAACTTGCTTTGAAAGGATGAAGTTGAATTTTTATCTGGTCGGTTTCCGGGCTTCGCAATAACTTTCTTTGGAGGAATGGAGTCAACTGTTATCTGGTCGGATTCCAGGCTTCGCAGTAACTTGCTTTGAAAGGATGAAGTTGAACTGTTATCTAGTCGGTTTCCAGACTTTGCAGTAACTTGCTAGAAAGGATGAAGTGAAATTGTTATATGGTTGGTGTTGTACCCCAAAATTTGCCCTCCCATATTCTTCAAAGTTTGTCAAGAATCATCTTCAAATGGTTCAAGACTTCTCAAGGGTTGCACAGTCCAAATACCTCATAAGCCAGTCAAAATTAGGGTTTTGTTCCTTCAAGGAATTTGAGGTTTTCCATAGCTCAATCAAGTCTCATAGGCCTCTATACATCCTCAAGCATATACATGTCAAGTCTCAAGTTTCACAATGCCAGTTTGCACAGTCAAAAGCTTCATTTGCTTCACAATCAACTGTAGGAGTAAAATGGTCATTTTGCAGTCAAAAGTCAGAATTTTTGGTCAACATCTTGTTTTGAGCCTACAATCATCATTTGATCAAGTCTTGATCATGATTCCACAAGCATGGCTCAAAAATCATCAAGATGCCAAAAGTTTCTATTTTTGGACAACAGAAAAGTCAAATGTATCTTGACCAAGGCATAACTTTTTCATGGTTCATCAGAAAAATCCAATCCAATGCTAATTTTGAATGGGATGACATTTCCTAAAACTCATCATTTAGAACAATGTTTGAATCTACTACCCTATATTTAAGTTTTGATGATAACAAAGTGAAAAGATATAGTATTTATATGTTTCATGTTTGAACTATATGCTGCCTAAAATTACTATGCTCTGACTTGCAGATACGCTGATTAAAATAAGCAAGATCACTTCTTCAGCATCAGAATTTGATTTCATACACCAGCATCAGAAGTTGCTGAATCAGAACGTCAAGATCAGATGATCAACTCACGTACATGCTGAAGCTTGATGAACAGAACTGCGCGTAAACACTCTGATACAAAAACAATAGTTCATCAGCAGCGAAGCAGAATCAGAATGAGCCAAGCCAGAACGTGCATTGAAGAAGCAACGGTACTGTGCATTGAACGCTAATTAATTCCAACGGCATCATTCTAGACAAGATCTGCTCAAAAAGGAAAGCTTGTTATTAGCATTGAATCAAGAATATTTGCATTCAACGTTCATCTTCTCAAGTGCTATATAAACAAAGCTTCGAAGATTATAATGGCTAATGCTCTCCAATTCTCTACACGCACAAAGCTGAACAATAATCTTCATCTACCAGTTTTGCTAAACCACAAACTCTGATACTCCATTAGTGTTTAGCAATCTAAGTTTCTAAGCTTCATTTGTGTATACATCACAGTTGTGATAAAGTTTTGTAGAAAACATTCACACACATTTGTTTTATACCTTTGTAAGAAAGTGTTGCCTTGACAAACCGGATTGTGGTTTGAATCAAGAAGGCTTTAGCAGGTGTTAAAGCAGTCTGTAATATTCAGTTGAATATAGTGAATTAAGACCTCGTTGGAGAGAGGCGAAATCACCTTGACGGGTGGACTGGAGTAGTTTGAGATCAAACGAACCAGGATAAAAATATCTTGTCAATTGCCTTAAGATTTCAGTTTTACAATTCAACCCCCCCTTCTTGTGTTTTTTCACCCCTTCAATTGGCATCAGAGCGCCTGGTTCTGAGCTAAAACACTTAACCGTGTCAGTACAAGATCCAGCGTCAGAAAAACACAATGGCAGGAAACAACTCTCATTTCAGCAATGACAACAATGAGGACAGAGACAGATTCAGCGGCAAACCTCCAGTCTTTGATGGAGAAAACTTTGATTACTGGAAAGACAGAATTGAAAGCTTCTTTCTAGCACATGATGCTGATCTGTGGGATATGGTGACAGATGGATACACGCACCCTGTGAATGCAACTGGTCAGAAGATTGATAGAAAATCAATGACTGATCAACAAAAGCGTGATTTCAAGAATCACCATAAGGCCAGAACCATCCTCCTCAGTGCCATCTCCTATACTGAGTATGAAAAGATCTCCAACAGAGACACAGCTAAGAACATCTTTGATTCTCTCAGAATGACGCATGAGGGCAACGTTCAAGTCAAAGAAACAAAAGCTCTGGCGCTCATCCAGAAGTATGAGGCGTTCAAAATGGAAGAATCTGAATCCATTGAAACTATGTTCTCTAGATTCCAGATTCTGGTAGCTGGTCTCAAAGTTCTGGACAAAGGATACTCTACTGCTGACCATGTCAAGAAGATAATCAGAAGTTTACCCAAGCAGTGGAGGCCTATGGTTACTGCTCTGAAGCTAGCGAAAGATCTCAACAAAATCACTCTGGAGGAACTTATAAGCTCCCTCAGAAGTCATGAGATAGAGCTAGAAGTTGATGAGCCTCAGAAGCAAGGTAAGCCTTTAGCTTTAAAATCTAACAGAAAATCTGAATCTAAAGTTTTGCAGGCAGTTGAAGAAACATCTGATGGATCCTCATCAGAAGAAGACGAACTTTCCCTTCTCTCCAGAAGAGTAAATCAACTGTGGAAGCAAAGACAAAGGAAGTTCAGGAATCCCAGAAGATCTGATCAGAACGAGTCTTCTTCCAGATACAGAAGGACAGATTCTTCCTCTGGATACAGAAGATCTGAAGGCTCCTCCGGTAGCAAGAAGCCAAACACAAAAGACATCATCTGCTACGAGTGCAATGAGCAAGGACACTACAAGAGTGACTGCCCAAAGCTTCAGAGGGAAAAGCCCAAAAAGAAGTTTGGAAGAGAGAAGAAGAAAAGTCTCATGGCCACATGGGATGACTCTGACTCGTCTAAAGCTGACTCAGAATCAGATGATGAAAGGGCAAACATAGCGCTCATGGCTAACATTCCAGATGATAGTGAAGCTTCTGAATCAGACTCAGAATCAGACACAGAAGAGGTATTCCCTAACTTCGCTGTTAATTTTACAAAGGCTGAACTTGCTGAAAGCCTCAATGAAATTCTGGAACGTTATCAGCAGATTAGAGCTAAATTCAGAGACCTGAAAAGGAATCTTGAATCTGACTCTAATAAGTCTGAGAGTCTCAAATTGGAAAACTCTGAGCTGAGAGATAAAATTTCAAAATTAGAAAACTCTTTACAAAACTCTCAGAAGGAACCAATTTCTGAAACTCCCAGCAACGCTGATGAGATCATCAAGGAGTATGATCACAGTTTCCAGAAGTTCCTTACTAAAAGCATAGATAGAAGCAGAATGGCTTCAATGATCTATGGGGTTAGCAGAAACGGCAGGAAAGGAATAGGATACCTAGGTAAGGTTCCTACACCTAAAAATGTCATGGATTTAACCATTAAACACACTCCTCTAAATTCACACTTTGTGTATGGTCACACACATGACATCAAATATACTAATAGTAAGCACTCTGTGAAACCAAAATTCAACCAGAGTTTTGGTAAAACTAACAAATCAGGACCCAAGAAGATCTGGGTACCTAAGGATAAAATAATACATGTTGCAGATATCTTTAGCAGCAAGTCAGAAACACCAGTCATGGTACCTGCACTCTGGCTGCTCACGACACATGACGGGAAGAAGGCATATGTTCCAAAGCCTGGAACTTAAGCCTGGAGGTCACGTTGGCTTTGGAGGCAATCAGAGGGGAAAGATAATTGGCTCTGGAACTGTAGGTAATGGAAATCTTCCCTCTATTAATAATGTTCTGCTTGTAGATGGATTGATGCATAATCTGTTATCCATAAGTCAATTAAGTGATAACGGTTATGATATAATCTTTAATCAAAAATCATGTAAAGCTGTTAGTCAGAAAGATGGGACTATCCTGTTTAATGGAAAGAGGAAAAACAACATTTACAAAATCAAACTTTCTGAACTAAAGAGTCAGAACGTAAAATGTCTTCTGTCTGTTAACAACGAGCAGTGGATCTGGCACAGAAGATTGGGGCATGTTAGTATGAGAAGAATATCTCAGATTAACAAACTCAATCTGGTCAGAGGGCTTCCAAATTTGAAGTTCAATTCAGATGCTCTGTGTGAAGCATGTCAGAAAGGCAAATTTGCAAAACCTTCTTTTAAATCCAAAAATGTTGTTTCTACCTCTAAGCCATTAGAACTTCTGCACATTGACTTATTTGGACCAGTTAAAACTGCTTCAGTCAGTGGTAAGAAGTATGGGTTAGTAATCGTAGATGACTATAGCAGATGGACATGGGTAAAGTTCTTAAGACACAAGGACGAGTCACACTCTGTGTTTGTTACCTTCTGTAACCAAGTTCAGAATGAAAAAGATCTTAGAATCGTTAAAGTCAGAAGTGATCATGGTGGAGAATTTGAAAATAAAGATTTTGAGTCATTCTTTAATGACAAAGGCATTCTGCATGATTTCTCTTGTCCTAGAACTCCCCAACAAAATGGAGTTGTAGAACGAAAGAACAGAACATTGCAAGAAATGGCCAGAACCATGATCAATGAGACAAACGTTGCTAAGACTTTCTGGGCAGAGGCAATAAACACAGCATGCTACATTCAGAATAGAATCTCAATAAGACCTATTCTGGAAAAGACTCCATATGAATTGTGGAAGAACAGAAAGCCCAACATTTCGTATTTTCATCCATTTGGATGTACTTGCTTTATGTTAAATACAAAGAATTATTTGAACAAGTTTGATTCTAAGGCACAAAAGTGTATTATGTTAGGATACTCTGAACGCTCAAGAGGGTACAGAGTATACAATACAGAAACACAGATTGTGGAAGAATCAATCAGTGTTCGTTTTGATGACAAGCTTGACTCTGAAAAGTCAAAGCAGAATGAAAATCTTGCAGGTATAGAAATTGAATTTGCAGGTTCTGAAGACAAGTCATCAGAAGCTCTCAACACAGACATTCCTTCAACGTCTGAAAGGAGCAATGCTAGAAATCCTACAACTGCTGCTGATCAACCTCAGAAGAGATTACCCAGAAGCAGTTTGGATCACCCAGAAGAAACTATCCTAGGAAGAAAGGAAGATCCAATCAGAACAAGAGCAAGCTTCAGAAACTCTGAAGAAACTCTTATGGGACTTGTGTCTCTGATTGAACCTTCTTCTATTGATGAAGCACTTCTGGACAATGACTGGATTCTGGCAATGCAAGAAGAGCTGAATCAATTCACCAGAAACGACGTATGGGATCTCGTTCCCAGACCAAAAGGATTCAACGTCATTGGAACAAGATGGGTGTTCAGAAACAAGCTAAATGAACAAGGTGAAGTCATCAGAAACAAGGCACGACTGGTTGCACAAGGTTATAGTCAGCAAGAGGGGATAGACTATACAGAAACCTTTGCCCCAGTCGCCAGGTTAGAATCTATCAGACTTTTAATTTCATTTGCTGTTAATAGAGGCATCACTCTGTATCAGATGGATGTCAAAAGTGCATTCTTAAATGGTTATATAGAAGAAGAAGTTTATGTTCACCAACCCCCAGGTTTTGAAAATACAAAACATCCAGAACATGTTTTCAAACTGAAAAAGTCACTGTATGGTCTGAAACAAGCTCCCAGAGCTTGGTATGAAAGGCTAAGTAACTTTCTGCTTGAAAATGAATTCACCAGAGGGAAAGTGGACACTACTCTATTCTGTAAAACAGTTAAGAGTGACATTTTAGTCTGTCAAATTTATGTTGATGATATTATTTTTGGTTCTACTAATCCTTCTCTTGGAAGAAAATTTGCTAAGTGTATGCAGGCAGAATTTGAGATGAGCCTCATGGGGGAACTGAAATTCTTTCTAGGAATTCAGATCAATCAAACTCCAGAGGGAACTTACATTCATCAGAGCAAATACATCAGAGATCTTCTGAAGAAATTTGACCTCTCAGAATGTAAGCCATCAAAGATTCCAATGCATCCCACGTGCATTCTGGAAAGAGAAGAGGTAAGCAAAAGTGTAGAACAGAAGGTCTACAGAGGTATGATTGGTTCTCTCCTTTATCTGACAGCTTCAAGACCTGATATCTTATTCAGCGTATGTATTTGTGCTAGATTCCAATCAGATCCTAGAGAATCTCACTTAACATCTGTTAAGCGAATTTTCAAGTATCTGAAAGGTACTACTAATCTGGGTTTGTTTTATAGAAAATCTAGTGATTACAGCTTAGTAGGCTACTGTGATGCTGATTTTGCTGGAGACAGAGTGGAACGTAAAAGTACTTCTGGAAGCTGCCAGTTTCTGGGAGAAAATCTGATCTCGTGGTCCAGCAAAAGGCAATCAACAATTGCTCTGTCAACAACAGAAGCTGAGTACATAGCAGCAGCAGGATGTAGCACACAAATGCTCTGGATGAAAAGTCAGCTTGAAGACTTCCAGATTTTTGAGAGTAACATTCCTATTCTTTGTGATAATACTTCTGCTATTTGCTTAAGTAAGAATCCCATTTTACATTCTAGAGCTAAGCATATAGAAATAAAACATCATTTCATTAGGGACTATATTCAGAAAGGTATTTTAAACTTGAAATTTATAGATACAGACCATCAATGGGCTGATATCTTTACTAAACCCCTTTCAGAAGATAGGTTCAATTTCATTCTGAAACATCTCAGCATGAAAGTATGCCCAGAATGAAAATGTTTTAATTCCATGTATTTATCTTCAGAATGTAATTATTTTACTGTGAACTTCTGATCAATCCTCTTTCAGAAAGATAGAACATGCAGATTGTATCAGATGCAAGTCTAAAGATCTGAGAGTCTAATCTCAAAGACAGACGTGCTGATCACTACATCAAACAAGTGTCATCCAATCATCAGCAAATCTCTGAAGCAGAACGCGTGCACGCTTCTGAGAAGGCAAAGCGCTGATTGGGTGCATTGAGACACATGTCTGGTAACCGTTTTTAAGTATCTTTCTCAAATCCCCCAAAATCAGCAAGCATTTAATGAAAAGTAATCACGCTTGTTAAATGGCAATCATTATTTTTTTCTCTCTCTTAAAAACGTTTAATTTTTCAAAATAATTTTTGAAAACTCTATTTAAGCACATTAATCCTTCATTTTTATTCTTTACGCTTTCTCATAATCTCTTAAGCATTTTCTGCATATTTCTGAGTTTATCTCCTACAAACCTTTTTCTCTCAAATCATTCTCAAAGCTTTTTGTGTGAGAACAATGGCATCCTCCAGCATTTCTGCAGGCAATCAGAAGAAAGAAACCTCTGAACAATATCAGGTGCCCCTCAGAACTCTTCTCACACCGGTAAAGAATCTTGAGGTTCTCTCTGAGTTAATCATCGACTTTGAAAGTTTGAAGGAAAATGGATTTGACCTAACTGAAGAAATTAGGGCTCAAAAGTGGGAGAGGTATTTCGATAGGTTGGTTGGACCAACATTCCCAGAGCTTGTCAAGGAATTTTGGATTCACGCCAAGATTTATAAACATCTAGTCATCTCTTCTGTCATGGGAAAGAAGATAGTGATTTCTGAAGATCTCATTGCAAAGCTAATCGGTCAAAGTGGTGGTGGAGTCCGTTGTGTGGACATGGCCGATAGATGCCCTGATATAGGTGTGGTAGCCAACAGCATTTTCACTCTTGGATTTCCCAGCAGCAAAATTAAGGATCTGAAGGATCACTGCAGAGTATGGGCCAAGATTGTTCTTGGATGCTTCAATCACAGGAAACCAACAAGTTCTCCTGATTATATAAACGTGGATCAGCAATTTCTGATCTACTTTATTGATCAGAGGGTAAAGATCAATCTGGCACACTTCCTGTTCAACCATCTCAAGACCAGTGTCAAAGAAACAAGAGAAGAAGAAAGGACCAAAAGGGACTGGATACCGTTTGGAAGGCTCATATCAGATATTCTGACAGAGAATAAGCTGATAGAGTATCTGAGCGAAGCTCAAGTGCTGAGCACTATTGAACCTACTGTTGGAAAACCGCTGAACGCTAAGAACCTGAAAAAGATGAAGCTGATAGAAAATATTAAGAAGGAACCCAGAGCTACTTCAACTGCTGACATCTCCAGCAGAAGAGTGCCTCTGAGTGATTTCCCAAAATTTTCTGAAATGGAATCCAAACCTGATATGTTTCTCAAGTATCCAGATTCATACAAGGAAGAAGATACAGTTTCAAAGCTGAAGATCAAAGATCTGAGTCAACCCCAACCTGAAGTGACTCAGAAGAAGACAAAGAAGAGGAAAGCGCCAACAGCAGGATCATCTCATCAGACTCCAAAGAAAAGAGGTATTTCATCTGCTGCCCCTATTTCAATTTCATCTACTATTCCAACATCTGCTGCCCCTCCTCAAACCTCTCACAGAATATCCATTCCAATCCCTACTATTGATGAAACCATACCAGAAGACCCTTCTGAGGCCTTACTACTCAGAAGACCCAGAACTAAGATTCCCAAACAACCAATTGTTTCAACAACACCAGCACTTGATAGAGTGCTAGCTGATATTGAGCGTGAACATGCTTCTGCTCAACCAAATCCAGAACCACAACCTGAACCAGAAATACAACATCAACCAGAACCAGAACCACAACAACAACAACCACTCACAGAAGAACCTCTGATCCCTGAGCAATCAGAGATTCCACCTCCTCAACCAGAAAATAATCCACCTTCACCACAAACAGAGTTTCACCGCTATGAAACCCCTTCTCCTCATCATTCTGACCCTCACTCACCTCAACCTTCACCGCTGGCAATCCAGTTGCCATGTGGAACCACTATTGTCAGGCCCCAGTTGCCATCCTCATTAGAATCAACTCCTCCAAAAACTCCAACCACTCCAATAGAAATATATGACTCTGATTCTGATAACCCTCCTCCAAAACAAACAACCTCTCAGAAAACCGCTGAAAACCCCAGCAGAACTTTCATTGACTTGACAAGTCTTGAACGTCTTGCTGATCTAAGACACAAAATTACCATACCCAAACCAAAGCAACCAGATGTTGGCTCTGGTATTTTGAATTTTGAAACAGGTATGCTGCAATGGATTGCTTCTTTGAAGCAAGTCTGTCCGGGGATGATCGACCCAGCTGCTTCTGATCAGCTCTGGTCACAGTTCAGACTATGGGTACGTGCTGAAGCCCTCAAGCTGCAGGACGTCAACTACGAGCAGGCTCAACAGAACTTTAGCAAGCTGCTGAAGGAAGTTGAGAGTCAGCTGCCTCAAGAAGTTGTGCTCCCTCTGGACAGTGAATCTTGGTCTGAGAAAGAGCAAGCTGCACAGGTGCAACCATCAGAAGAAGACAAGACCATTCAGGCTGAAGAAAATCCAGCAGAAGATGTCGCTGAAAGTTCTGAGAAGCTTCCTCCTTCTGACCCTTCTCAAGCTGCCTTGGACAGGCAGGCTCTGGAAGAATTAAGGCTGAATGACTTGCGTCTACAGCAGCGGATGGAAGAGAATGATCAGAAGATGAAAGCAAGAATGGATGTACAGGACAGCAAGATTGACACTGTTGTCAACATGGTTCAGAAGCAGAATGAAACTTCTGAAAAGATTCAAGCAATGCTGGAAAGCCTGTTCTCACGCATGCCCCCACAACCATAAAATTTTTTTTCATGCATGACATTCTCTATGTTTTCTTCATTTTCTGATGTACTGTTTTGACTATGTTTTGTAATGTTCTTTTGCTCTGATTATGAACTATTTTAATATAATTTGTTTTTCTGATCTAAATTGTTTTAGCACATCACCAACACTTTTTGATTGCTGACAAAAAGGGGGAGAACAAGAATGATATTTAAAATCAATAACGGCTAACTAGACAGAAATTCTCAAACATTCTAACTCTATTACTTGAAATGTTTTTCTGTTTTTGTTTAAAGTCTACAGGCACAAGGAAACTCCTGAACACTATGAAGACTAGAAGCTCTGATCAAAATGTAGAAGCTCTGATCAATGTTGCTCTGATCTAATATGAAGATTCTGATCGACCAAATACTCTGATCCAAAGCAAAGCTCTGACAGGAAAAGCTCTGAAGCTCTGCTCTCTGATAAGTCAAAGACTCTTAATCTGATGTTCAAAGAAAGACAAAGATCTGATCCTGAAGAACACGTATCATCAAAGGGAAGTAATCAACTCAGGGGGAGTATCTCTTAACTCTGATTTTTTCAGTACTTCTTATTCTGATACATTTCCCAGACACCTTTTCACGTTATTTTTCATTTAAAATATCTAGTTTTTGTCATCATCAAAAAGGGGGAGATTGTTAGAACAATGTTTGAATCTACTACCCTATATTTAAGTTTTGATGATAACAAAGTGAAAAGATATAGTATTTATATGTTTCATGTTTGAACTATATGCTGCCTAAAATTACTATGCTCTGACTTGCAGATACGCTGATTAAAATAAGCAAGATCACTTCTTCAGCATCAGAATTTGATTTCATACACCAGCATCAGAAGTTGCTGAATCAGAACGTCAAGATCAGATGATCAACTCACGTACATGCTGAAGCTTGATGAACAGAACTGCGCGTAAACACTCTGATACAAAAACAATAGTTCATCAGCAGCGAAGCAGAATCAGAATGAGCCAAGCCAGAACGTGCATTGAAGAAGCAACGGTACTGTGCATTGAACGCTAATTAATTCCAACGGCATCATTCTAGACAAGATCTGCTCAAAAAGGAAAGCTTGTTATTAGCATTGAATCAAGAATATTTGCATTCAACGTTCATCTTCTCAAGTGCTATATAAACAAAGCTTCGAAGATTATAATGGCTAATGCTCTCCAATTCTCTACACGCACAAAGCTGAACAATAATCTTCATCTACCAGTTTTGCTAAACCACAAACTCTGATACTCCATTAGTGTTTAGCAATCTAAGTTTCTAAGCTTCATTTGTGTATACATCACAGTTGTGATAAAGTTTTGTAGAAAACATTCACACACATTTGTTTTATACCTTTGTAAGAAAGTGTTGCCTTGACAAACCGGATTGTGGTTTGAATCAAGAAGGCTTTAGCAGGTGTTAAAGCAGTCTGTAATATTCAGTTGAATATAGTGAATTAAGACCTCGTTGGAGAGAGGCGAAATCACCTTGACGGGTGGACTGGAGTAGTTTGAGATCAAACGAACCAGGATAAAAATATCTTGTCAATTGCCTTAAGATTTCAGTTTTACAATTCAACCCCCCCTTCTTGTGTTTTTTCACCCCTTCATCATCTTCACATTCCAAGTCCAAGAAATGCTCTCACAAAAAGTTATCAATTTCTACATTATAGGTCAATTTCAAAAGTCAACAAATATGCACTTTAAGTCAAAGACCATAACTTGAGATTGGTAAATCCAAATGACATGGGACCAAAGGCATTGGTTAGAGGACTTCAAGACCTTTCCAAAATGTCCAAGAACATGTTCATATGATCAAAATTAAGCAAGATATGCATTGGAGAAGTTGGGAATTTTTTGTGAATTTGCAAAAGTCAACTTTGCTCAAAACACATCATTTTTGCTAATGGGCCTCAAATTTCTTCTTGAAACATTGTCCAAGGCCTATGAACGACCCATTGGGATTATTTGAATTTATTTTCTCATTTTATATTAATTAATTGGATTTTTTATTAATATTAATTCCTTTAATTGATTTAAAATGTAGGAAAATATCAAGATATGTTTTTCTCAATATTTTGTGAAGCAAATAAGCTCAAGACAAGCTGGAGATTTCGTGTGCACATCAAGGGGACCAAAATCTCCCAATTTGGCAAGGTTTTTCAATCAAAAAGATTGAAAAATATTTGATTTAAAATCAAATATACAAATCATAATTCCATGGATCTTTGACCAAGATTTTAACCTAAATCAATTCTATTATATATACTGAAGCTAACCCTAATGCATCACACGTGAGAAACTGCTGCAAAAAGCCATAACCAATTCCAAAAATATCAAAGAAACTTGAAAACTGAATTCTACTTTCCACGCCAATTCAAAGCCTTTTATTGTTTCCAATACATTGCTGGAGGTGTAAGGAACATATTGCAATCAAAACTAAGCCTTAAAGCTCAAGAAACACGCAAGAACAGTCCCACGGTTTGTCAATCTTTTTCAGAATCGTAACTCTAAATTTATGCATCATTAACATGATATTCTGTGTGTTTTGTGTTGCTAGCAATCATACAAAGCTTTTGGCATAGGTTAATTTCATTAAGACGCCCTGAAACAGAAATCACGATTGATGAATTTTAGGTTTTCCAAGCTCTCAAATTGGGGCTTTGTGATATAGGAAAAATCAGACCTTGAGAGACCCATGGTTGAGTTCATTGCAACCAGACGAATCAGAATCCATATTCGCGAACAATTTATATTAGCCATACGCCTATTCGTTATTTTTCGTCCATGCAGGTTGTGGGGGTTAAAAACCCCCGCTATTTGATTTGTTTTGCAGGTATTCAGTGAAGACGATGATGAGGTGTCAGCGCATGGGTGGCCTATTCAAAGAAGCACGCGCTTTTGTTTATTTACAGCATAAGTATTGATTATCCCATATAATATTTGTCCATTATTATACTAACAAAGGCGTGCAGTTGGCTCAGTGTTGTTGCGTTGTCCAAGGATCATTGGGACCTGGGTTCGATTCCCAGGTCCCCCAAATAATTGTTTCTACTTTTTCTTATGTAATCTCATGCAGGCTTCAAAGCATAGTCTATCATACACCTCATGCATCAGCCTGCCATGTGGCCACAATCATAAATCCAAAGGCCAAAAGGTGATGAACACCATGTTCTCAAGTCAAAGCCAGCGTGGACCATTCCAGAAAGTCAACAAGGCTTGATGTTCATGGGCCAGGAATTTCTAAACAAACCTCCAAAAGGGCCCATCACCCCCCTGGTTCTTTCTTAATTCTTTTTTTTTTATTTCTTTCACTAAATATTATTATTAATTATTAATATTATTATTATTTTATTAACTTAATTAATTTTCATAATAAATTCAGACCATAAAAATATAAATATTATTTATTTTTATTATTTATTATTTTCACCTTTAATTATTATTTTGTAAATAAATGTAAATTAATTAATTTAGTCTTTTTATTAATTAGGTTAACTTTGACTTTTTTTTCACAAATATAAAATAAATTTAGAATTAGGGTTTTTTTGACTTTTAATTTCTTTTTATTTTCATAAAAACATAAAAAAAAACAAAAATATTTTTTTTCTTTTAATTAATTAATTAATTAATTAATTAGTTTTAGGGTTAATA
Source organism: Vicia faba (assembly GCA_948472305.1). Lineage (NCBI taxonomy): Eukaryota > Viridiplantae > Streptophyta > Magnoliopsida > Fabales > Fabaceae > Vicia > Vicia faba. The sequence continues at coordinate 924,787,644 of OX451737.1, forward strand.
TTTAATTAAATGCGAAAAAGGACAAATTTCTTTCTTTTCTCAAAAAGGGTCAAAACCCTAAGGACGTCCCGATTCAATTTCTTTCGCGCGCATATTTATTTTTAATTCCTATTTTGATCATATTTATGTAACTGCTCCGAGAATGTAATAGTTAATTAGGATTTTATCGCTTTCTTTTATTTTCTCGCATTTATTTTCAAGGGTTATGTTTTTGGCGATGTAAATACCCGACGCCTTATAATAGCGTAGATTCAATTTTTTGCCATTTACTTTCCGCACAATTTATTAACTGCTAATTATGCATGACAAGACTTGCCTGAAAAATAAAATCAATCCGTAGATCACAAATAACATGTACAAGATAATCTTAAACTGAAACCTGACACACGTGCACATGCCACTCTTAGGGTACACCTCACTTGGTTGCCTCGAGGTGGTCATTGAGTATAGGGTGTTTTAGAGGTCGCCCTCTTGTCTAAAGATCCAAGTTGCCTCGAAACGGTTGCCTCGGATAAAAAAGGATCTAGGACATTAGGGTTACCGCTAAGGCGTCCTACTATTGCTTTGGTGACCACACATGTCCCTATAATCGAATTGACCCGAAACTCCAACGACGGTGCTACCTACTTCTCAATAGTGGGATAGTACTGTCTAAAGGACATTTACACAGCTTAATTCCTTTGAGTAGGTAGAGGTTCTTAGATACTTGCTCTTTCAAAATAAAATAACTTTTCGCACTTACACTTTTCTGACAAAAGTTTTCAAACAAACACTTCATGACACTCTTGAGGACTGATACAAGAGCCAAAACGAAGTTTTCGAACAAACTTTTTTCAAAACCCACAAACACAAGAAAAGCAAACATTTTTGAAAACATAGTGAGCAAGTACCTAAGAGCCCGTGGATAACCACGAATAGAAAGGGTGCTAACACCTTCCCTTTCTATAATCTACCTCCCGAACCGAGAAACATCTCGAAAAGGAATTTTGCTGTGCTTTTGTCCTTTCCTTGTTGGAGAATATAAAAGACAGTGGCGACTCTTGCTTACCGCGACATTTCGCGAACCAGCATTTCAAAATAGTCAGTTCTATTTCCACCGATCACAGAACTGGCGACTCTGCTGGGGAAATTATATAAGTGAGGTGTACCTTAGGATTAGATCATTCTATGTTTTCAATTGTATGCCTTGTTTGCTTTTATATTTGTGGTCTTGCATCGGAGTTTCATAGATCCTAACCCGGATCTGGGGAATACCCTTTAGGTAGAATAAGTTGTGAGGGACCTGTCCGGCGTAGACCGACACGGGTGAAGCAGTGGCTACGTTGGTGTGACACCTTGGTCTGTACCGATATCCCTTGTGTTGCAACGAGGAGAATATGGGTCTTCTGAGGAGTCATTAAGCACCAACCGACCTTAGAACCCTAAATTGACCCAACTTGGCCATAGAACAGTAGCAGTATGCTACACTCATTGAGGCTAAACTCTCGCGATGGTTCTGGCCGCAAGAAAAGATTGCGAAGCTGGAGTTATGACCGATTGAGGGTAGTCAGTGATATTGAGATCCTCTAGAACCTGGTTACTATTTTCTAGGAAAGGTCTTAACCAACGAAACTGAAAGAGGGTAGTACCTAAACTTCATGTTGGCCTAAACTCTAAGGGCTGTCTTGTGTGATTTGTGTGCCTTATCATGTTTGCCTTTGTGAATACTTGTGGTGTGCCGTTATCATAACATCATAACATCATAACATCATAACATCATAACATTGCATACATCCTGCATAAAGACTAACCCATTTCAAGGATCTCAAGGGTTTGTGATGCAGGTCATGATGAACCAACTATCTAGCAAGGGGCAAAGGGGATTTATTTTCCTCTAGCCAAGGTTGATAACTTGAGTCAGGGGCTATGACCCACTCGATATGGTGAGCTTTGACTCTTGAAGAAGGACTCTCAACGACATGAAGTTCCTTCAATCAAGCTACCAGATTCAAATTCTAACAATTTTCTTGTTTACCCCGCGAGATCCTTGAAAACATTGCATGCATACATACATATCATTGCATTACAGGTACCCCTTTTACAGGTCACTTACCTTCTTCGCTGTTTATTTCAGCAATCATCATGTCTTCTGAACCTTCCGCTGAACAAGCTATCAAGGCCCTCCAGGCCCAGAACGCCCAGTTTCAAGAGTTGGTCATGAGCCTAGCCCAGGGTCAACAGGAGTTGAAGACTCTGCTTTTGAAGAAGAAGAAGAAGAGGACCGTTTTGTTCAACACTAGACGCAAATCTGGGAATGGACTACAGAATGAGGCTGAGCTGACTACCTCATCTGTAGGCAAAGACAATCCACAAGAGAGAAGGGTTCCTAGTCCCGTGGTCTCCGACAACGAGACGAATTATAATGATGAACAGTATCCTCCTGCTGAGGATAAGTACAAACAGCTCGAAGACCGGTTAAGTGTTATGGAGATACAGAAAGTGCCCGGCCTGGACTTCGAAGATCTAGGTCTATCCTCTGGGGTGGTGATCCCACATAAGTTCAAGGCGCCTGCCTTTGCCAAATATGACGGAGCTTCCTGTCCTAAGTTGCACCTCCGTTCATACATAAGGAAGATCCAACCTTACACGGCAGACAAGAATTTGTGGATTCACTTCTTTCAGGACAGTCTGTCAGGGACTCAACTCGAGTGGTTCTATCAGTTGGAAGGAGCCAACATCCGCAACTGGGAGGACCTTGCTGCTGCCTTTTACAAGCAATATCAGTATAATTCCGACCTCGCTCCTACGCGTACCCAACTCCAGGGTATGTCAATGGGGACGGGTGAAGGATTTAAAGAATATGCTCAAAAGTGGAGAGACCTTGTTGGAAGGGTGTAGCCACTCTTAACTGATCGGGAACTTGTCAACATGTTCTTGGGGACCCTGTCTGGTCCATTCTTCAACCATCTGATCGGAAATTCCTCTGCTGGGTTTACAGATCTGATCTTGACTGGTGAGAGGATAGAAGCTGGTATCAAGTCTGGGAAGATACAAAAGGGTGACTCCTCGAACACTGAGAAGAAACCATGCAAGAAAGAATCTAGTGTTGTCTATGGTTCAAGAGGGCAGAATAGGTCCAAACACCGCCAAGCTGTCAACGCAGTGGTTATTTCAAAACCGGCCAGTGCTCCTCAACATCGCAACCAACAAAGGGAAGAGAGACCTAGAAGGCAATTCACTCCCCTCAGCATGACGTTGTCCCAGATATTGCCACAGTTGCTGGAAACCAATCTGGTAACTCTAAGGGACCCTCCTAAGAATCCCAACAAGACCCCTTCAAGGTATAACCCCAACGCTCGCTGCGCTTACCATTCTGACAGCCCGGGGCATGCTACAAATGATTGTTGGACTTTGAGGAACAAGGTTCAGGACCTGATCGATGCAAAGGAGGTCGAGTTCGAAGCGCCCGAGACTCCCAATGTGATCACTGCTCCCTTGCCAAAACATGGCTAGGATTGAAAAACTTTTGCTCATTCGAATGTTCAAGTTGTATTTTTCTTTGATTGTTCAAACAATTATTGTCATAGCAAACTTTATTACTTTATCAATGCATCGCATATGTCTATTTTGAATCAATATATTCGCATTCGCTATATTCAAACTGCTTTCATTTTTTGTGATGTTCAAACTCTCGATTAATAATTCTAAGCCTTTTGAGGGAGGATGACGAAAACGATACCACAATCTACAGTATGCTTTTGAACGAACCCCGCTGATGAAGTACAGGCATTGTTTCAATTCTTAAACACTGGAGTTATAAGGAAGATAATCCCTCGTTAACCCCTTTGAGCCAAAGAAGTTGGAGTTTTTCTTTTCAAAAATTAAACCCCTTAATCATAACCTGGGGCAGGGTAGTTCTCTCAGTTGATCCAGGTGCACAATGAACGACATCAAAGAAGTTCTTCCGAGACAAAAAGACAGTGATGGTTCCCTATAATCATAAGGACAGGCAATCATTATTTCTCAAAATAAAAGCCCATTAAGTCAAAACCTATGAAGGAGACTTACAAAACTGGGGCATCCCGCTGACTGTAATCACAAAAGAAACAGTTCAGGCAAAAACAGGGATAACGAAATCAAAAAGAAAGAGGTCCTACAAACCCTCGCCAAAAAATGACTTCCTATTCAAAATAAACTGTCAATATCCGAACCATCACCGGAATATCAGAGCAAAGACTCAAACAAGGTCTAATGCACGATCAGCTGAGTTTAGGATCGAAGAACATCACGAAGAGCGGGTGGGTACAAATAAATTTGAGCCTTTATCCTTTGTTTCTTAAACCGTGAACCAGGCCACGTTATAACCCTTAAAAGTCCTAGCTGAAGCATGGGTTAGTTCGAAAGCATACTGTTACAAAGGTATCCTGACTCCTATAGGGCTCGTTGTAAAATCCTGAGTTGACATCACATTTTACAAAATTTGCTTGTTTTATTGAAAAATGCATTTTCAAAAAACTTCGAGACAGACATAAGCTTTGCATTTTTAATATAACATTGTTTGCATATGACTATTTGTTTGAACAACAGAGAAATTCACACGATGAATATCCAGTGAACAAGAATCTTCTCAAAGGTCACCCCAAATGGAAAAACCCTTCCAATCATGGGGCCCGGCATGATCATGGCCTATCATCTGGGGCAGTTAAATCAAGATCCAGAGAATCTCTCAAATGCCAAACAGCCTGGGGCAAATCTCCGCCTGAGTCACTTGGGGAATTGGACAGGAATTCCAGCAACGAAACCTGCATGATCAAACGAAGATCTTCTGGTGATATGGCAACACAATGCTACCAACAGTGACAACTCCCTGCATCCTGAGAATGTGGACATAGTCGAAAAAATACTACGCATAATCAAAGACCCGCTAGGTCGACTGGCCTAGGCAAAAATAAGGGCTTCCCGGCGAACCAAAAGGGTTCGGGCAAAAATAAGGGATGAAAATGAAAAATCTATACACCCGGCAAGTCGAATACCTGAAAAGGCGGCTTGGGCAAAAATGGGTATCCCGATGGACTGAAAACCCGAAAGGGCGGTCCAGGAAAAAGTTAGGGATCAAAGCGTACGACTATGTTCCGTCATCTCGTCACTTGCCTACCAGAAGAAGATTTGTCAATCGGCAGTTGTCAAGCACCTCCACAGGTACCTTCTCCCATTAAAGTTGGGGCAATAAGAGTTGTCCAAACTGTACAACTGCTTTGCTCACAAGGTACAAAGGTAGATTCAGCTGAAGAATTTGACCAGGATACCTTCATTCCCCGCAGAGTAAGGCAAGATTCAGCAATACTCTCCCCAAGCAGGGTTGATCTCCCATCAGCCCTAAAAAGGCACAGTATCCCTAGCAAGTCAACAACACTCTCCCCAAGAAGAGTTAGTCTACTATCAGCCTTAAGGAAGTTGGATATCCCCAGAAGATCTCAACATTCCCCAGCGGAGTATGGAGATGTTCCTAAGCAAGCATCCCCGGCAGTCTTAATATAAGATTGTTCCCCGGCGGAATACAAGACACCCCAGTGGAACCACTTCCCCGGTACAGTTCAAAAGTTTCCCAAGGAGAGTTGAACCATCTCCCCAGTAGATTCTGGAAGCTTATCCCCAGTAGATTCTGGAAGCTCATCCCCAGTAGATTCTGGAAGCTTATCCCCAGTAGATTCTGGAAGCTTGTCTCCTGCAGAGTACAAATATCTCTCCCCGACCAGGTTCAAAGGTTATTCCCCACCAGAGCCTAACTGGGTTATCCTCAGCTATTTATAACAGAAAGATCGCCCTCGGTGAAGTTTCTTCCTACCCCCAGCGAAGTTCATCAAAATCCTCTAATGGAGCTTATCAACGGAATCCCCAGCGGAGTTATCATTAAATTATCAACGAAGTATCTCTTCCCACAGAGTAATTCCCCGCAGAGTAATCTTCATCAGGTTTATTCCCCAATGGAGTCATCTTCTCCTACCGGTTTATTCTTGCAATCATCATCCCCAACGGAAACGAAGGATTCTACTCTTCAACATCAGCCCAGGATTCAACGAACTTCCCGGCATTCGTCAAGGATTTATTTTCCTAGACGAAGATACATACATTTACATCACATTGTCATACATCATGATACCTGCATATACGCATCATATCATACAATTTCATTTATGTTGAGAACATCATTGCTTGATCCATATCATGCATTGCATAAGACTGACCTTTACCTTTCAGGAAAGATGCAGTTAAACTCTAAATCCAGTCAAAGAAGACAAATCCATTCAAAGAAGACAAATCCAGTCAAAGAAGACAAATCTAGTTCCTAAAGATTTTTCTAATGCCACTCGTCATTGAAGACAACTCGTCGTTGAAGACAACTCGTCATTGAAGACAACTCGTCCTTATAGACACCCGTCATTATAGACACCCGTCATTATAGACACCCGTCATTATAGACACCCGTCATTATAGACATCCGTCATTATAGACACCCGTCGTTATAGACACCCGTCATTATAGACACCCGTCATTATAGACACCCGTCATTATAGACACCCGTCATTATAGACACTCGTCATTATAGACACCCGTCATTATAGACACCCGTCATTATAGACACCCGTCATTATAGACACCCGTCATTATAGACAATCCGTCATTGAAGACATCCCGTCATTGAAGACATCCCGTCATTGAAGACATCCCGTCATTGAAGACATCCCGTCATTAAAGACAACCCGTCATTAAAGACAACCCGTCATTGAAGACATCCCGTCATTGAAGACATCCCGTCATTGAAGACATCCCGTCATTGAAGACATCCCGTCATTAAAGACGACCCGGCAAAAGAGACAACTCGTCAAAGAAGACAAAATCTCCCCTGGTTTAGTTAAACCGGTCCCTAAAGATTTTTTCTGAGATAACCTGTCAGTAGAGACAACCCATCAATCTTTTGAAGTTCCAGATTTGATACCTGTATCTAGCCAGGGCATATCTGTAGACGACTAATTCCAGATTCGATACTTGTATCTAGCAAGGGCATATCTGTGAGCAATTAATTGTAGATTCGATACCTGTATCTAGCCAGGGCATATCTGCATGAAGAGTTTGAAGATCAACACCTGTAACAGGCCAGGAAATTATCTTTCTTTCTCAGGTATGCAAGTTCTCGCTAAGGAATCTCTTACGCGATCGACACCTTCAGATGGCATCTTTAAGCCCATCTCCACAACTATCATTTACACTTCCAAATGGCATCTATAAGCCCATTCCCGACAAGGTTCTGTCACATCTCCAGATGGAATCTATAAGCCCATTCTCCTATCCACCATCTTTCTAAATGGCATCTGTAAGCCCATTCCCGACATCACATTCCTGATATTCTACTATGTGAGTGCAAATTTCTGGGCACTCTAGTGTTCAATCATCTTCCACCTTCGGATCACGAAAGGCACGCAAGCCAATCTACATCCTCAGGTCTAAGAAGATTGAACAGGGGAAATTGTTGTACCCCAAAATTTGCCCTCCCATATTCTTCAAAGTTTGTCAAGAATCATCTTCAAATGGTTCAAGACTTCTCAAGGGTTGCACAGTCCAAATACCTCCTAAGCTAGTCAAAATTAGGGTTTTGTTCCTTCAAGGAATTTGAGGTTTTCCATAGCTCAATCAAGTCTCATAGGCCTCTATACATCCTCAAGAATATACATGTCAAGTCTCAAGTTTCACAATGCCAGTTTGCACAGTCAAAAGCTTCATTTGCTTCACAATCAACTGTAGGGGTAAAATGGTCATTTTGCAGTCAAAAGTCAGAATTTTTGGTCAACATCTTGTTTTGATCCTACAATCATCATTTGATCAAGTCTTGATCATGATTCCACAAGCATGGCTCAAAAATCATCAAGATGCCAAAAGTTTCTATTTTTGGACAGTAGAAAAGTCAACTGTATCTTGACCAAGGCATAAATTTTTCATGATTCATCAGAAAAATCCTATTCAATGCTCATTTTGAAGGGGATGACATTTCCTACAACTCATCTTCACATTCCAAGTCCAAGAAATGCTCTCACAAAAAGTTATCAATTTCTACATTATAGGTCAATTTCAAAAGTCAACAAAAATGCACTTTAAGTCAAAGACCATAACTTGCGATTGGTAAATCCAAATGACATGGGACCAAAGGAATTGGTTAGAGGACTTCAATACCTTTCCAAAATGTCAAAGAACATGTTCATATGATCAAAATTGAGCAAGATATGCATTGGAGAAGTTGGGAATGTTTTGTGAATTTGCAAAAGTCAACTTTGCTCAAAACACATCATTTTTGCTAATGGGCCTCAAATTTCTTCTTGAAACATTGTCCAAGGCCTATGCACGACCCATTGGGATTATTTGAATTTATTTTCTCATTTTCTATTAATTAATTGGATTTTTTATTAATATTAATTCCTTTAATTGATTTAAAATGTAGGAAAATATCAAGATATGTTTTTCTCAATCTTTTGTGAAGCAAATATGCTCAAGACAAGCTGGAGATTTCGTGTGCACATCAAGGGGACCAAAATCTCCCAATTTGGCAAGGTTTTTCAATCAAAAATGTAGGTGTTTAGGTATTGGCTTGCATTTTTGGTAAATCCCAAGTGTATGTGTGAATGTCATGACTGATGTCATAACATTCTAGTTTAGTTTGTACTGACTTATTAGGTACCTTTGCAGAAAAATATTGTAATTCAAGTACTGATGTTTATAAGTGTGTATCTGAGCATTTTGCAAAATGATCACATTTTGCTAAATCAGTAGACAGGTTTTCTCAGATGTCATAACAGATGTTATGACATCCTGTTCTGAACTAACAGGTTTGCAGGTTGGATAAGTCTGAGTTTTTTCAGGAAATAACTCAGTCTTTCCTGAACAGAATCCTGCGTTTTCTGAGGGGTAACCTAGCTCAACCCTAACCTGGTTAATAAAGTCCTGTGACCTGGTCTTTAGGTCAAACGGAATTAACCCTAGGTTTTTGTGGAAACCCTAACTGAAGTTGCAGCTGCTATATATTCAACAGAGCTGCTGTTTTTCAAGGCATCCCTTTATTGATCAGAAGATCATTTGTAATCTGTATAGATTTGATTATTGTACTCCAAGCAATTATCATTGTGATAAGTGACTTGGAATAGGTTTCGAATTGTAAGGGCTGTGTAGCACTCAAAGCTTTGAAGCAAGAGTGTTTGAATGTTCCTTGACTAAAGCTGTGAAGCAGAGTCAAGTTAGTTGTGTGCATCACTCAAAGCTGTGAAGCACGAGTGATTGTGTTGCTTGATTAAAAAGCTGTGAAGCTTAATCAAGTGTTTGTTTTTGAAGAGTGTCTTCATCAATTCTTAAGTCAAATTGGTTTATGTATCACTGCTGTGATTGAGGGGGAGTGAGTAGGAACTCAGGTTTAAGTTGTATTTAGATTGGAATTGCATTGGGTAGGTCTTAAGTGAAGGAGATAAACTGGTTGGTTTATTCCTGAATTAACATCTCTTATAGTGGATTTCCTCCCTGGCTTGGTAGCCCCCAGAGTAGGTGTTGTTGCACACTGAACTGGGTAAACAATTGACTGTGTTCTTTATTGCTTTTGTATTTACTGTCATATAGTAAGTCAGATACGGTGTCATAACATTGAACGTGACATTGAGTATCTGCAGCCAGAATTTCAATTGGCATCAGAGCAGGCACCCTGCCTGTATTACTGGGTGAGATCTAGGGATATCACTTTCTGGCACTATGGACAAAGAAGGAGTTTTTGGAAATAGACCACCCATTCTGGATGGAACTAATTATGACTACTGGAAACCTCGTATGATTTCCTTCCTAAAATCTCTGGACAAAAAGGCTTGGAGAGCTGCTAACAAAGGATGGATTCATCCCACCATAACTGAGAAAGATGGGACAATCAGTCTGAAGCCTGAGGATGATTGGAGTAAAGAAGAAGATGAGTTAGCTCTGGGAAATTCAAAAGCTCTAAATGCCTTGTTCAATGGAATTGATAGAAACATTTTCAGACTAGTACATCAATATGAACTGGCCAAGGAAGTTTGGGACACTCTCAAAACTACTCATGAGGGCACTTCCAAAGTAAAAATGTCAAGGCTTCAGATGTTGACCACCAAGTTTGAGAATCTAAAAATGATGGAAGATGAAACCATTCATGAGTTTCACATGAACATCTTGGAGATTGCCAACACCTCAGGAGCACTGGGAGAAAAGATGTCAGAAGAAAAACTGGTGAGGAAGATTCTCAGATCCTTGCCTAAAAGATTTGCAATGAAGGTAACTGCCATAGAGGAAGCCCAGGACATTAGCAAGTTGAAAGTGGATGAACTTATTGGGTCTCTTCAGACTTTTGAGATGGGAATCACTGATAATGATGTCAAGAAGAACAAGAGCATAGCACTTATGTCCAACACTGATGTTGAAGAAAACATTTCAGAAGCTGTAGCCATGCTTGGAAGACAGTTCAACAAACTCATCAAAAGAATAGATCCAAAGTCAAGGTCTAATGTTCATAACATTCCCTCTAACATTGACAGTTCCAGCAGAAGACCAAGGTCAGAAGAGAAGGGAATTCAAGGCAGAGGAATTCAATGCCATGGTTGTGAAGGATATGGGCATATTTGAGCTGAATGCCCTACCTTTATTAAGAAACAAAAAGGAATGACAGTTACTTGGTCTGACTGTGATTCAGAAAGTAATTCTGAAGAAGAGACTGCCAAACGAGTTACTGCTTTAACTGGTGTTTGTACCTCTGAAAGTGACATCAGTGATGAAGAGGTGACTTTTGAAGAACTGGCTGATACTTACAAGGAATTGTGTATCAGAAGTACTGAAGTCTGTGTGCAGAATGAGAAACAATCAAAACTCATCATAAAGCTGGAGGCTGCAAAAAGGGCAAACCTTGAAACTATAAGTCATCTAGAAGGAGAAGTTCAATTGCTGAACTCACAACTGAATCAAATGACCAAATCTGTCAAGATGTTGACAAATGGAACAGACAAATTGGAAGAGATCCTTCAGGTTGGACAAAATGTGGGAAATAAATCTGGACTAGGATTTATGAAAGCAACGAAATCTGGTTCTGGTAAGCAAATGTCAAAACAGATGTCTCAACACAACTCTCAACATCAGGAACAGAGACATATGAGGAAAAGGTACCAAAGATGGAAATGTCATCATTGTGGGAGATATGGCCACATAAAGCCCTTCTGCTTCAGATTACATGGATACCCTAATCAGAACTCAGGTGTCAAACCTAAGTCTAAAAAGGTACCACATGCTCCTCAATGGAAGAAAAAGGCTACTGCACTGATAGCTCACACTTCCCTGAGGGTCTCTGCAAAGGAAGACTGGTACTTTGACAGTGGATGTTCCAGACACATGACTGGAATCAAGAACCTCCTCAATAATGTTAAGCCTCACACCATCAGTTTTGTGACCTTTGGAGATGGGGCTAAAGGTGAAATCAAAGGAGTTGGTGATTTGGACTGCCCTGGAGTTCCAAGTCTGAATGAAGTACTGCTGGTGAAAGGGCTGACCGCTAATCTCATTAGTATCAGTCAACTGTGTGATCTAGGATTCAAGGTCAATTTCTCAAAATCTGAATGCCTTGTAATCAATGACAAACAAGAGATAGTAATGAAAGGAGTCAGATCCAAAGACAATTGTTACTTGTGGGAGCCTGAGAACACTAATTTCTCATCTGTGTGTTCCATTGCAAAAGAAGAAAAAGAGGTGAAACTGTGGCACCAAAAACTTGGCCACCTTCATCTAAGGGGTATGAAGAGGATTATCTCCTTGGAGGCAGTCAGAGGGATTCCAAAACTGCAAATTGATGAAGGAAGAGTTTGTGGTGAATGTCAGGTTGGTAAGCAGACTAGGATGTCACATCCAAAGTCAAGACATCTGACCACCTCTAAGGTTCTAGAACTCCTCCATATGGATCTGATGGGACCAATGCAAGTAGAGAGTCTTGGTGGTAAAAGATATGCCTATGTGGTTGTGGATGATTTTTCCAGATTCACCTGGATTAATTTCATTAGGGAAAAATCAGATGCATTTGAAGTTTTTAGAGAACTGTGAAAGAGAATTCAAAGAGAGAAGGAAGGATGTATTGTCATAATCAGAAGTGATCATGGCAAGGAATTTGAAAACAGCAAGTTTGATGACTTCTGTTCTTCAGAAGGAATCAGTCATGAGTTTTCTTCTCCTATAACACATCAGCAAAATGGAGTTGTGGAAAGAAAAAACAGGACCATACAAGAATCTGCCAGAGCAATGTTACATGCCAAAAGACTTCCTATGTATTTTTGGGCTGAAGCTATGAATACAGCTTGCTATGTTCATAACAGGGTCACCTTGAGAAAGGGAACCTCATCCACCATATATGAACTCTGGAAAGGAAGAAAACCAACTGTGAAGTACTTCCATGTGTTTGGCAGCAAATGCTATATTCTGTCTGATCGTGAACAAAGAAGAAAACTGGACCCCAAAAGTGATGAAGGCATATTTCTAGGATACTCCTCAAACAGCAGAGCTTATAGAGTATTCAACTCCAGAACCAAAACCATGATGGAATCAATAAATGTTATAATTGATGACTATCATGAAGAAATAGATGCTCCTTGTATTGTTGAGACATTCTTTGAGACTTCAACCCAACAGAATGACCTACCCAACTCCACCACAACAGAATCTGAATCAAAGGAAGCTAGCAAGATCCCTTCCATCAGAATTCAGAAGGATCATCCAAAAGAGCTCATCATAGGAGATCCCAATAGTGGAGTCATCACAAGATCTAGTGAAATCATCTCAAACTCTTGTTTTGTGTCCAAAATGGAACCAAGAAATGTCAAGGAAGCCTTAACTGATGAATATTGGATTGGTGCAATGCAAGATGAACTGAACCAATTCAAGCAACATGAAGTTTGGGAACTGGTTCCTAAACCTGAAGGAACTAACATCATTGGGACAAAATGGATATTCAAGAACAAGTCAGATGTTGAAGGAGTTGTCACCAGAAATAAGGCAAGACTTGTTGCTCAAGGATACACCCAGGTTGAAGGGGTTGATTTTGATGAAACCTTTGCTCCTGTAGCCAGGCTGGAATCAATCAGACTCTTGTTGTCAATTGCTTGTCTTCTGAAGTTCAAGTTATTTCAGATGGATGTGAAAAGTGCCTTTCTAAATGGGTACTTAAATGAGGAAGCTTATGTGGAACAACCTAAAGGTTTTGTGGATCCAACCCACCCTGATCATGTCTACAAATTAAGAAAAGCTCTATATGGCCTGAAACAAGCTCCTAGAGCATGGTATGACAGGTTAACAAAGTTTCTCTCAGACAAAGGCTACAGAAAAGGAGGTTTGGACAAAACTCTCTTTGTCAAAACTGAAGGAGGGAAGCTGATGGTTGCCCAAATATATGTTGATGACATAGTGTTTGGAGGAATGTCAGAACATATGGTTAAACACTTTGCTGACCAGATGCAGGATGAATTTGAAATGAGTCTCATGGGAGAACTAACTTATTTTCTTGGACTACAAGTCTCACAGATGGAGGACTCAATCTTCTTATCTCAAAGCAAGTATGCTAAGAATATTGTAAAGAAGTTTGGTATGGAGAATGCAAGTCACAAAAGGACTCCTGCTCCTACTCATCTAAAGCTTTCCAAAGATTCAAGTGGGGTTAAGGTGGATCAAAGTCTGTACAGAAGCATGATAGGAAGCTTGTTGTACTTAACTGCCAGCACACCTGATATTGCCTTTGTAGTTGGAGTCTGTGCTAGATACCAAGCTGATCCCAAAGTCAGTCATATCAATCAAGTGAAGAGAATTTTGAAGTATGTAAGTGGTACTTACAACTATGGATTGATGTATACTCATGGCTGTGAACCAGCTCTGACTGGCTACTGTGATGCTGATTGGGCTGGTAGTGCTGATGATAGAAAAAGCACCTCTGGAGGATGTTTCTTCTTGGGAAGTAATCTGGTTTCCTGGTTCAGCAAGAAACAGAATTGTGTGTCTCTTTCCACTGCTTAAGCTGAATACATTGCAGTTGGTAGTAGCTGCTCTCAAATGATATGGATGAAACAGATGCTCACTAAGTATAATGTCACACAAGATGTTATGACATTGTACTGTGACAATCTGAGTACAATCAACATATCCAAGAATCCCATTCAGCATAGCAGGACCAAACATATTGACATACGACATCACTTTATCAGAGACCTTGTAGAAGAGGAGACAATCAAATTGGAACATGTTGCCACTGAGCTACAGCTGGCTGACATTTTTACCAAGGCTCAGGATGCAAATCAATTTGAAAACTTAAGGGGTAAGCTGGGTATTTGCCAACATGAGGAATTGTAGCAATTAATTTTGCTTAAAACAAGGATCAAAGGAGTTATGCCTGTTCTGATTGGTTTAAAATTGTATTTTCTCATTTCCTACAATTCTTTTAAGAAGTTGAATAGACACTCCCTTGCTTCCTTCCCCTCTCGTCTCCTCATCAAAACCCAGTCTCTCAATCGGAAATTTCTCCTCAGTAGCTGTTGGTCCTCTAAGACTGTCAAAATGTCTCAAACACCATCATCATCCAATACGACTATTTCAACCTCTTTCTATGATCAAGATTCTAGGACAATCTCTTCTTGTCTGGACTCTGACGTTCTGGAGATCTCTTCTCGTAGAAAAGTGGGAACTAACCCCACCAAGGTCAAAGAGTTGAGAACAAGACATGCAGGAAAGCCCCATGCTTCTGCCTCTGGTAATCCATCTCATCCTTCTTCTTCAGTTCCCCCTGAAATTGCAAATAGGGAAGGAACAGCCTATGTTAATCAAGCAATAGCAAAAATTGTTTCAAGAATTCTGAACGAGAACCACTCAGTTCCTGGCATTTCTGTTCCTCTGAACCAAGAAAGCTCAAATGCTGAAAAAAATCCAGATGTCTCTAAGAATGTTGAGACATCAAACAAAGAGAAAAATGCTGACATTGCTCCCAAGAAAAGAAAGAAGCCCGAATCCTCTGGATCTGATGACAGTGCTTGAAGGTTGGTTGCTGTTTGGTGGTGTTGCTGGTTGGTGCTGATATCTGGTGGAGTTTGGAAGTGTATTCAGTTGTTTTCTGCTGCTGCTCTTATTATTTTGTTTTGGATAACTGTATAATTTTATGAACATGTATCTTTGGCCCATTTGTGGCTAAAGAGGGGGAGAATATTTTGGTACTTACTTAATTAGTACTTGACATTCTATTTTTCTGCTGTCACTTATTTCTGCTGCTATCTATCTCTGATTGCTTAGGGTCTTTAGCCAAAAATCTGCCAAAGGGGGAGTTTGTAGGTGTTTAGGTATTGGCTTGCATTTTTGGTAAATCCCAAGTGTATGTGTGAATGTCATGACTGATGTCATAACATTCTAGTTTAGTTTGTACTGACTTATTAGGTACCTTTGCAGAAAAATATTGTAATTCAAGTACTGATGTTTATAAGTGTGTATCTGAGCATTTTGCAAAATGATCACATTTTGCTAAATCAGTAGACAGGTTTTCTCAGATGTCATAACAGATGTTATGACATCCTGTTCTGAACTAACAGGTTTGCAGGTTGGATAAGTCTGAGTTTTTTCAGGAAATAACTCAGTCTTTCCTGAACAGAATCCTGCGTTTTCTGAGGGGTAACCTAGCTCAACCCTAACCTGGTTAATAAAGTCCTGTGACCTGGTCTTTAGGTCAAACGGAATTAACCCTAGGTTTTTGTGGAAACCCTAACTGAAGTTGCAGCTGCTATATATTCAACAGAGCTGCTGTTTTTCAAGGCATCCCTTTATTGATCAGAAGATCATTTGTAATCTGTATAGATTTGATTATTGTACTCCAAGCAATTATCATTGTGATAAGTGACTTGGAATAGGTTTCGAATTGTAAGGGCTGTGTAGCACTCAAAGCTTTGAAGCAAGAGTGTTTGAATGTTCCTTGACTAAAGCTGTGAAGCAGAGTCAAGTTAGTTGTGTGCATCACTCAAAGCTGTGAAGCACGAGTGATTGTGTTGCTTGATTAAAAAGCTGTGAAGCTTAATCAAGTGTTTGTTTTTGAAGAGTGTCTTCATCAATTCTTAAGTCAAATTGGTTTATGTATCACTGCTGTGATTGAGGGGGAGTGAGTAGGAACTCAGGTTTAAGTTGTACTTAGATTGGAATTGCATTGGGTAGGTCTTAAGTGAAGGAGATAAACTGGTTGGTTTATTCCTGAATTAACATCTCTTATAGTGGATTTCCTCCCTGGCTTGGTAGCCCCCAGAGTAGGTGTTGTTGCACACTGAACTGGGTAAACAATTGTCTGTGTTCTTTATTGCTTTTGTATTTACTGTCATATAGTAAGTCAGATACGGTGTCATAACATTGAACGTGACATTGAGTATCTGCAGCCAGAATTTCAAAAAAGATTGAAAAATATTTTATTGAAAATCAAATATACAAATCATAATTCCATGGATCTTTGACCAAGATTTTAACCTAAATCAGTTCTATTATATATACTGAAGCTAACCCTAATGCATCACACGTGAGAAACTGCTGCAAAAAGCCATAACCAATTCCAAAAATATCAAAGAAACTTGAAAATTGAATTCTACTTTCCACGCCAATTCAAAGCCTTTATTGTTTCCAATACATTGCTGGACGTGTAAGGAACATATTGCAATCAAAACTAAGCCTTAAAGCTCAAGAAACACGCAAGAACAGTCCCACGGTTTGTCAATCTTTTACAGAATCGTAACTCTAAATTTATGCATCATTAACATGATTTTCTGTGTGTTTTGTGTTGCTAGCAATCATACAAAGCTTTTGGCATAGGTTAATTGCATTAAGACGCCCTGAAACAGAAATCACCATTGATGAATTTTAGGTTTTCCAAGCTCTCAAATTGGGGCTTTGTGATATAGGAAAAATCAGACCTTGAGAGACCCATGGTTGAGTTCGTTGCAACCAGACGAATCAGAATCTATATTCGCGAACAATTTATATTAGCCATACGCCTATTCATTATTTTTCGTCCATGCAGGTTGTGGGGGTTAAAACCCCCCGCTATTTGATTTGTTTTGCAGGTATTCAGTGAAGACGATGATGAGGTGTCAGCGCATGGGTGGCCTATTCAAAGAAGCGCGCGCTTTTGTTTGTTTACAGCATAAGTATTGATTATCCCATATAATATTTGTCCATTATTATACTAACAAAGGCGTGCAATTGGCTCAGTGGTTGTTGCGTTGTCCAAGGATCATTGGGGCCTGGGTTCGATTCCCAGGTACCCCAAATAATTGTTTCTACTTTTTCTTATGTAATCTCATGCAGGCTTCAAAGCATAGTCTATCATACACCTCATGCATCAGCCTGCCATGTGGCCACAATCATAAATCCAAAGGCCAAAAGGTGATGAACACCATGTTCTCAGGTCAAAGCCAGCGTGGACCATTCCAGAAAGTCAATAAGGCTTGATGTTCATGGGCCAGGAATTTCTAAACAAACCTCCAAAAGGGTCTATCACCCCCTGGTTCTTTCTTAATTCTTTTTTTTTTTATTTCTTTCACTAAATATTATTATTAATTATTAATATTATTATTATTTTATTAACTTAATTAATTTTCATAATAAATTCAGACCATAAAAATATAAAAATTATTTATTTTTATTATTTATTATTTTCACCTTTAATTATTATTTTGTAAATAAATGTAAATTAATTAATTTAGTCTTTTTATTAATTAGGTTAACTTTGACTTTTTTTTTCACAAATATAAAATAAATTTAGAATTAGGGTTTTTTTGACTTTTAATTTCTTTTTATTTTCATAAAAACATAAAAAACACAAAAATATTTTTTTCTTCTTTTAATTAATTAATTAATTAGTTTTAGGGTTAATATTTAATTAAATGCGAAAAAGGACAAATTTCTTTCTTTTCTCAAAAAGGGTCAAAACCCTAAGGACGTCCCGATTCAATTTCTTTCGCGCGCATATTTATTTTTAATTCCTATTTTGATCATATTTATGTAACTGCTCCGAGAATGTAATAGTTAATTAGGATTTTATCGCTTTCTTTTATTTTCTCGCATTTATTTTCAAGGGTTATGTTTTTGGCGATGTAAATACCCGACGCTTGTAATAGCGTAGATTCAATTTTCCGCCATTTACTTTCCGCACAATTTATTAACTGCTAATTATGCATGACAAGACTTGCCTGAAAAATAAAATCAATCTGTAGCTCACAAATAACATGTACAACATAATCTTAAACTGAAACCTGACACACGTGCACATGCCACTCTTAGGGTACGCCTCACTTGGTTGCCTCGAGGTGGTCATTGAGTATAGGGTGTTTTAGAGGTCGCCCTCTTGTCTAAAGATCCAAGTTGCCTCAAAACGGTTGCCTCGGATAAAAAAGGATCTAGGACATTAGGGTTACCGCTAAGGCGTCCTACTATTGCTTTGGTGACCACACATGTCCCTATAATCGAATTGACCCGAAACTCCAACGACGGTGCTACCTACTTCTCAATAGTGGGATAGTACTGTCTAAAGGACATTTACACAGCTTAATTCCTTTGAGTAGGTAGAGGTTCTTAGATACTTGCTCTTTCAAAATAAAACAACTTTTCGTACTTACACTTTTCTGACAAAAGTTTTCAAACAAACACTTCATGACACTCTTGAGGACTGATACAAGAGCCAAAACGAAGTTTTCGAACAAACTTTTTGCAAAACCCACAAACATAAGAAAAGCAAACATTTTTGAAAACATAGTGAGCAAGTACCTAAGAGCCCATGGATAACCACGGATAGAAAGGGTGCTAACACCTTCACTTTCTATAATCTACCTCCCGAACCGAGAAACATCTCGAAAAGGAATTATGCCGTGCTTTTGTCCTTTCCTTGTTGGATAACATAAAAGACGGTGGCGACTCTTGCTTACCGCGACATTTCGCGAACCAGCATTTCAAAACAGTCATTCTATTTCCACCGATCACAGTTGGTTTCCAAGCATCGTCGTAACTTGCTTTGGAGGAATGGAGTCAACTGTTATCTGGTCGGTTTCCAGGCTTCTTAGTAACTTGTGAAGAGGTGAAAAACACAAGAAGGGGGGAGGGGGGTGAATTGAAAACTTGAAATCTAAAAGCTCAATGACATAATATTTTTATCCTGGTTCGTTTGATCTCAAACTACTCCAGTCCACCCGTCAAGGTGATTTCGCCTCTCTCCAACGAGGTCTTAATTAACTAATCTCAACAAGATTACAAAGGCTACTTTAACAACTGTTATAGTCTTCTTGAGTACAACCATAGTTCGGTTAATCTCTAGGAACATTGTTTCAATACAGTTATACAAGATGTGTATGTTGTTGTTTTCTTAACAAAAATTGTTTATCACAACGGTGATAAATTACACAGGATTATAGTTTGGAAATTTAAATGAAAATGCTTGCAGCTTGAATATGCGTGAGTGATAATAATGGCAAAATCATTGTTGATTTGAAAGCTGACTTTGTTTATATAGTTAGTGGAATGACATTGATCATAAAGCATGTTTAATGTCATTAACACACTTTCTTTTTGGAGAAGATCCTGTCTGAAAGAAGCCGTTGGAATTGATGCTGTCTTAAATGATCAGTAACGCTTCAGAACCTTATCTCCTTACTTGCTGATGACGCTTCAGAATACTGATGACTTGGATTGGTATGTTCTTGTTCAAAATCAGAGTTTACTTTGATTAAGCGCAGGTTCTGGTCATCAATCTTCAGCACATGTTCTGATTGCTTCAGCGTGAAGCTCTTATGGCTCATCTTCTGATGGATATGGTCAGAACTTCTGCATTCATAACACATAATTTTTAGGTGCATATTTTTTCTTTGAATTTATTATTTATTCTTTGTATTTGTTATCATCAAAACTCTAACCAAGGGTTGTAGAATCAAACTATGTTCTAACAATCTCCCCCTTTTTGATGATGACAAAAAGTAGATTTTTCAATTAAAAATAAAGAATAAATAGGTTTAAGAGAAACTCCCCCTGAGTTGATTACTTCCCTTAAGTTCCTTGAGCATCAGAGTTTAACTGCATCTTTCATTAGAGTTTGTACCTGATTAATCTTTTCAGAAGATAGAGGTTAATTAGTTCAGAATGTTTGAGACTTTTGTCTCAGTAAACCATTATTGAAAATATCTTACTTTCTCCACCTTTTTGTCAGTTATCAAAAAGGCAATATAATCATGGCCAAAATAGTTGAATTATATTAAAAACAAGAAGCAATGATAAGTTCCAGAACATAAGTGGTAAAAAAATTAAGCGTTACAAATAAACAGATTTAAAACAGAAAAGGAATCTAAGAGGGAGGAGGAAGACGTGTGAACAAAGCTTCCAGCAAGCTCTTGATCCGGGTATTAGATTCTTCTTGTTTGCCCAAGATGCTTTTAATCTCTTTGTTTGTGTCCTCCTGCTTATCCAACCTTGCATGGATAAGAGCATTTTCTTTCTTCAGCTCTTCCAGAGTTTGCATGAATGAGGAAGGTGCTGGAGATTCTTCAGTAGTTGGACGCTTCTCAGAGCATTCTGCAGCTTGTTCACAGTGAATCATTTCCTCTGATGTGATCATCTCTCCTGGAGCAGCAGTCAGAAAGAGACCTTCTGATTATGGTTGAACTTCATCTGAGGGATGATTCTCTGACTAGGGAGCATTATCCAGAGGGAGAATATTTTTCTTGAGCAGATGGCTCAGAACTTGGTCTTTAAAAGCCTTTAGCTTAGCACTGAAGTTCTGTTGAACCTGTTCATAACTCTGTTCCTTTAGCTTTAGTGTTTCAGAACTCAGCCAGTTTTTGAATTTTGTCCATATATAGTCAGAAGCAGCAGGATTAGTCATCTCTTGACTAGCATACCTCAAAGAATTTATCCATTCCTGTATCCCAGTTTCAAAAATCAACAAATTTGTACCAACATCTGATGTGGTTTTAGATGGTTTAGGTTTGGGAATGGCAGTTTTGTGAGAGATAATAGCTAGTCTTTCCAGCACAATTGGATCAATGACAAGTCTTACATTGTCAGCTGGACTACTATTTGGTGAAGGAGTGGGACAGTCAGGTATGATGATTGGAATGGTAGGGGAGTTTTGTGGTGTGGATTCCAGAGAAGAAGGAATTTCTGGAATGTCGTGGATGGTAAGAGGCATGCGAATGGCAAGTGGTTCAGTGATTCTAGGTATTGGGATTGTATCAGAATCTGAATGAGGTTCTTCAGATTGGTTTGTTGAAACATGGTGATGTTCTGGTTCATGGATACCAGAGGATTGATTCTCAGAAGGTTGAGCTTCTGGTTGTTGTTGTTCAGGTTGAGGTGATGGTGGATGAGGAATATCTTGTTATGGAGAGAGAGGTTGCAGAATTTTTGGTGTGGCGTCAGAGTTTGGATTTTCAGGGAGTTGAGAATTTGGATTTTGTGGTACGGGAGCAGAAAAGTCTTGGTCAAATGAATCAATATCAGACAGAACTTTGGCATGTTCTGGTTGAGTTTGTTCAGGGTTTGGATTATGAGAAAGGGAGTGAGTTTCATTCAGACCTAGAGTTTCTGATGGATCAAACCCTATGTCAAAGTATTCAAAAGTTCGTGGGGTTGGATTTTCTGGTTGAGTAGTTATGGTTTCAGATGTTGATAAATTAATTGATTCTAAAACAGGAACAGAGGAAGGATTACCTTTCTTTTTGGCAGCTTTTGGAGTTTTCTGAGATGGTCCTTCTGCTGCAGCTTTCCTCTTCTTGGTCTTCTTCAAAACAACTTATGGAGCAGCCTGATGCAACTCCTGGATATTGATTTCTGGTGTAGTACCATCTTTCTTGCAAGCATCCAGATATCTAAATATTATTTCTGGCTTTGAGTCAATATCAAAAGATAGAGGAAAATCATCCAGAGGTATCCTCCTTGAAGTGATGGTTGCATGAGAAGTAATTGAAGGTTCCTTCTTGATATGCTCAACTATTTTCATCTTCTTCAGATTTTTTGTGTTCAGGGGCTTCCCAGCGGTTGCTTCTAAAGAGCTGATTTCCTGAGCTTCAGTCAAATGCTCTATCAGCCTATTCTCTGTCAGAATATCTGATATGAATCTTCCTAAGGGTATCCAGTCCCTTTTGGTACGTTCATCTTCTCTTGTTTCCTTCACACTAGTTCTAATATGATTAAACAGCAAGTGTGGGAGGTTTACCTTAGTCTTCTTGGTAATGAAATAGATCAGAAACTGCTTATCAATGTTTATATAATCAGGAGAGCTAGTTGGCTTCCTGTGGTTGATACACCCCAAAATAATTTTAGCCCAGATTCTGTGGTGATCCTTCAGATCCATGATTTTGCTGGAGGGAAGTCCAAGAGTAAATATTTCCCTTGCAATAGAGGCTACATCAGAGCATCTTTCAGCCATGTCAATACATCTGACACCTCCACCATTGTAACCAATAAGCTTTGAAATTAGGTCTTCTGTAATGACAATTTTCTTCCCCATGACATAAGAGGTAACTTGATGATTTGAAGAAGAAGCATGTATCCAGAATTCTTTGACAAGAATTGGAAAACTTGGCCCTAGAAGACGGTCAAAGTATCTGTTCCAACCTTGAGCATTGACGTCTTCATACAGATTGAAGCCGTTTTCTTGCAAGCTTTCAAAGTCAATAATCAGTTCTGAAAGAACATCCAGATTATCAATGGGAGTGAGTAGCGTTCTGTAAGGTTCTTCGTACTGTTCCATTGAAGCAGTTTCCTGAGTTCTGATGTTTTGGACGCTTGAAGAAGCCATTGTTCACACAAGATTTGAGAAAGATGAAAGGTTTGTTTTTTTGAAAAAATGAACTTGAAACGATTGAAAGTATTTAGAGAGTAAAAAGATGTGATTGTAAAAAGTGAGATTTGAGTTTAAATAGTTTTTCTTAAAAGCGTAAACAGTAAGAGAGAGAAATAATTAGTCATGATTATAAGCATTAATGACAGCTGAAATTAGGGGATTCAGAAAGATACTGGAACGGTTACCCATGACGTGTGTCTCAATGCACCCAATCAGCGCTTTTGACCTTTCAGAAAAGTGAACGCGTGTTCAGCCTCAGAAAGTAGCTGGTGAATGGATGACAACTGTTTGATTATGTGAACAACACACTTCTATCCTTGAAATGAAATGTTCAGATCTTCATGGATAGATTCTGATGCAATCTGTACTTCTAAAATTCTGAAGGCAGGTTGATCAGTAGTTCACAGAAAATAACAAAGTTCTGATGGTTAAGATATGTAAATAAAACAATTTATTCTGGGCATAACTTCATGCTGAGATGCTTCAGAATGAAGTTAAACCTATCTTCAGAAAGAGGTTTTGTAAAGACATCATCCCATTGATGGTCTGTGTCAATGAATTTTAAGTTAAGAATCCCTTTCTGAATATAGTCCCTAATAAAATGATGTTTTATTTCTATATGCTTAGCTCTAGAATGAAAAATTGGATTTTTACTGAGACAGATAGCAGAAGTATTGTCACAAAGGATAGGAATGTTACTCTCAAATATATTGAAGTCTTCAAGTTGACTTTTCATCTAGAGAATTTGCATACTACATCCAGCAGCTACTATGTATTCATCTTCTGTTGTTGATAATGCTATTGTGGACTGTCTTTTACTGGACCATGAGATCATATTTTCTCCCAGAAACTGGCAGCTTCCAGAAGTGCTTTTACGTTCTACTCTGTCTCCAGCGAAGCCAGCATCACAATATCCTACTAAGCTGTAATCATTTGATTTTCTATAAAACAAACCCAAATTAGCAGTACCTTTCAGATACTTGAAAATTCGCTTAACTGCTGTTAAGTGAGATTCTCTAGGATCTGATTGGAATCTAGCACATATGAAAACACTAAATAAAATGCCAGGCCTTGAAGCCGTTAGATAGAGAAGATAACCAATCATACCTCTGTAGACCTTCTGTTCTACCTTTTTACTTACCTCTTCCTTTTCCAGAATGCACGTGGGATGCATTGGAATCTTTGATGGCTTACATTCTAAGAGATCAAACTTATTCAGAAGTTCTCTGACATATTTGCTCTGATGAATGTAAGTTCCTTCTGGAGTTTGGTTTATCTGAATGCCCAGAAAGAATTTGAGTTCCCCCATTAAGCTCATCTCAAACTCTGCCTGCATAAATTTAGCAAACTCTCTTCCCAGAGAGGGTTTAGTAGATCCAAATATAATGTCATCAACATAAATCTGACATACTAACATGTCATTCTTAACTGTATTACAGAATAAGGTCGTGTCCACTTTCCCTCTGGTGAATTCCTTTTCTAACAGGAAGTTACTTAGTCTTTCATACCAAGCTCTAGGAGCTTGTTTCAGACCATAGAGTGACTTCTTTAGTTTGAAAACATATTCTGGATTTTTGGAATCCTCAAAACCAGGAGGTTGGTGCACATATACCTCTTCATCTATATAGCCATTTAAGAATTCACTTTTGACATCCATTTGATACAGAGTGATGCCTTTATTAATAGCAAATGATATTGAAAGTCTAATAGATTCTAACCTGGCGACTGGAGCAAAGGTTTTTGTATAGTCTATCCCCTCTTGCTGACTATAACCTTGTGCTACCAGTTGTGCTTTGTTTCTTATGACTTCACCTTGCTCGTTCAGTTTGTTTCTGAATACCCACTTTGTACCAATGACGTTGAATCCTCTTGGTCTGGGAACCAGATCCCATACGTCATTTCTGGTGAATTGGTTTAGTTCCTCTTGCGTAGCCAGAATCCAATCATTTTCCAGAAGTGCTTCATCAATAGTTGTTGGTTCAATCAGAGAGACCAGTCCCATGAGGGATTCTTCAGAGTTTCTCAATGTTGATCTCGTTCTAATTGGATCATCCTTCTTTCCCAGTATTGTATCTTTTGGGTGATCAATGCTACTTCTGGATTGTCTTTTCTGGAGTTGATCAACAGAAAATGCTAGATTGCTTGCAGTATCTCTTTCTGATGTTGAGGGAGTGTCTCTATTGAGAACTTCTGATGAGTTGTCTTCAGTACCCGTGAGTTCAACTTCCCTACCTGCAAGGAATTCATCCTGCTTTGACTTTTGAGAGTCAAGCTTATCATCAAACCTAACACTGATTGACTCTTCAACAATCTGTGTTTCTGTATTGTATACTTTGTACCCTCTTGCGCATTCAGAGTATCCTAACATAATACACTTTTTTGCTTTAGAGTCAAACTTTTTCAAATAATTTTTTGTATTCAGGATAAAGCATGTGCATCCAAATGGATGAAAATAAGAAATGTTGGGCTTTCTGTTCTTCCATAATTCATATGGAGTCTTTTCAAGAATAGGCCTTATGGAGATTCTATTCTGAATGTAACAAGCTGTGTTAATTGCCTCTGCCCAGAAGATCTTAGCAACGTTAGTCTCGTTGATCATGGTTCTGGCCATTTCTTGCAATGTTCTGTTCTTTCATTCTACAACTCCATTTTGTTGAGGAGTTCTAGGACAAGAGAAGTCATGCAAGATGCCTTTTTCATTAAAAAATAATTCAAAATTTTTATTTTCAAATTCCCCACCGTGATCACTTCTGACTTTGACAATTCTAAGATCCTTTTCATTCCGAACTTGGTTGCAGAAGGTAACAAACACAGAGTGTGACTCGTCCTTGTGTCTTAAGAACTTTACCCATGTACATCTGCTATAGTCATCTATGATTACTAACCCATACTTCTTGCCACTGACTAAAGTAGTTTTTACTGGTCCAAATAAGTCAATGTGCAGAAGTTATAATGGCTTAGAGGTGGAAACAACATTTTTGGATTCGAAAGAAGGTTTTGCAAATTTGCCTTTCTGACATGCTTCACACAGAGCATCTGAGTTGAACTTCAAATTTGGAAGTCCTCTGACCAGATTGAGTTTGTTGATCTGAGATATTCTTCTCATACTAACATGCCCCAATCTTCTATGCCAGACCAATTACTCATTGTTAACAGAAAGTAGGCATTTTACATTCTGACTCTTTAGTTCAAAAAGTTTTATTTTATAAATGTTGTTTTTCCTCTTTCCATTAAATAGGATAGTCTCATCTTTCTGACTAACAGCTTTGCATGAATTTTGATTGAAGATTATATCATAACCATTATCACTTAATTGACTTATGGATAACAGGTTATGCATTAATCCATCAACTAATAATACATTACTTATAGAGGGAAGATTTCCATTACCTACTATTCCAGATCCAATGATCTTTCCCTTCTGATTACCTCCAAAGCCCATGTAGCCTCCAGGCTTAAGTTCCAGGCTTTGGAACATATGCCTTCTTCCTGTCATGTGTCGCGAGCAGCCAGAGTCCAGGTACCATGATTGGTGTCTTAGCCTTGCTGCTAAAGATATCTGCTACATGTATAATTTTATCCTTAGGTACCCACATTTTCTAGGGTCCTGATTTGTTAGTTTTACCAAAATTCTGATTGAATTTTGGTTTGACAGAATAATCACTACTTATGTATTTTATGTCATGTGTGTGCCCATATATAAAATGTGAATTGAGTGGTGTGCGTTTTATAACTAAGTCCATGGCATTTTTTGGTGTAGATACCTTACCTTGATATCCTATCCCTTTTCTGCCATTTTTGCTAACTCCATAGATCATCGAAGCCATCTTTCTTCTGTCTATGTTTTTAGCTAGAAACTTCTGAAAATTGTGATCATACTCTTTGATGATCTCATCAGCATTGCTGGGAGTTTCAAAGATTGTTTCCTTCTGAGAGTTTTGCAAATCATTTTCTAATTTTGAAATTTTTTCTTTTAACTCAGAATTCTACAATCTGAGACTCTCATACTTTTCAGAGTTAGAGGCAAGATTCCTTTTCAGGTTCCTGAATTTGACTCTAATTTGCTGATACCTTTCTAGAATTTCATTTAGACTTTCTACAAGTTCATCCTTAGTAAAGTTTATGGTAAAGTCAGGGAATACCTCTTCAGTGTATGATTCTGAGTCTGAACTAGAAGCTTCATTGTCTTCTGATACGTTTTCCATGAGAGCTATGTTTGATCTTTCATCATCTGATTCTGAGTCAGCTTCAGATGTGTCAGAATCATCCCATGTAGCCATGAGGCTTTTCTTCTTTTCCTTGAAGAACTTATTTTTGGGCTTTTCTTTCAGAAGCTTTGGGCAGCCACTTTTGTAGTGCCCTTGCTCGTTACATTCATAGCAGATGATATCCTTGTTGTTTGGCTTTCTGTATCCTGAAGAACCATCAGATCTTCTGTGTCCAGAGGAAGACTCAGACTTTTTGTATCTGGAGGAGTATTCATTCTGATTCTCTGATCTTCTGGGATTTCTAAACTTCCTTTGACTCTACTTCCACGGTTGGTTCACCCTTCTGGAGAGGAGAGACAATTCATTTTCTTCTGATGAGGATCCATCAGAAGTTTCTTCTACAGCCTGTAAAAACTTAGAGTCAGATTTTCTGTTAGATTTTAAAGCTAATGGCTTACCTTGCTTTTGAGGCTCATCTTCTTCTAGCTCTATCTCGTGACTTCTGAGGGAGCTAACAAGTTCCTCTAGAGAAATTTTGTTGAGATCTTTGGCTAGCTTAAGTGTTGTGACCATTGGCCTCCATTGTTTGGGCAAGCTTCTGATGATCTTGTTAACGTGATTAGCAGTAGAATACCCTTTGTCAAGAACCATTAGTCCAACAACAAGAATTTGGAATCTTGAAAACATAGTTTCTATTGATTCACTATCTTCCATCTTGAATGCCTCATACTTTTGAATGAGCACAAGGGCCTTAGTTTCTTTGACTTGAATGTTACCTTCATGCGTCATTCTCAGAGAGTCAAACATGTTCTTGGCAGTTTCTCTGTTTGATATTTTCTCATATTCTGAATATGAGATAGCGCTGAGGAGAATTATTCTGGCCTTGTGGTTGTTTCTGAATTCACGCTTTTGCTGATCAGAAATCATTTTTCTGTCTATCTTCTAACCACGTCCATCCACTGGGTGCGTGTATCCATCAGTCACCATGTCCCACAGATCAACATCATGCGCCAGAAAGAAACTCTCAATTCTGTCTTTCCAGTAGTCAAAGTTTTCTCCATCAAAGACTGGAGGTTTGCCACTGAATCTGTCCTTGTCTTCATGGTTGTCATTGCTGATGTTTTGGCTTGGTCCCACTATAGTGTTTTTCTGAAGCTTAGATCTTGTACTGACACGGTTAAGTGTTTAAGCTCAGAACCAAGCACTCTGATGCCAATTGAAGAGGTGAAAAATACATGAAGGGGGGTTGAATTGAAAACTTGAAATCTAAAAGCTCAATGACACAGTATTTTTATCCTGGTTCGTTTGATCTTAAACTACTCCAGTCCACCCGTCAAGGTGATTTCTCCTCTCTCCAACGAGGTCTTAATTCACTAATCTCAACAAGATTACAAAGGCTACTTTAACAATTGTTAAAGTCTTCTTGAGTACAATCACAGTCTGGTTAATCTCAAGGAACATTGTTTCAATACAATTATACAAGATGTGTGTGTTGTTGTTTTCTTAACAAAAACTGTTTATCACAACAGTGATAAATTACACAGGATTATAGTTTGGAAATGTAAATGAAAATGCTTGCAGCTTGAATATGTGTGAGAGATAATAATGGAAAAATCATTGTTGATTTGAAATCTTACTTTGTTTATATAGGAAGTGGAATGACGTTGATCATAAAGCATGTTTAATGTCATTAACACACTTTCCTTTTGGAGAAGATCCTATCTGAAAGAAGTCGTTGGAATTGATGTTGTCTTGAATGATCAGTAACGCTTTAGAACCTTATCTCCTTACTTGCTGATGACGCTTCAGAATACTGATGACTTGGATTGGTATGTTCTTGTTCAGAATCATAGTTTACTTTGATTAAGCGCATGTTCTGGTCATCAATCTTCAGTGCATGTTCCGATTGCTTCAGCGTGAAGCTCTTATGGCTCATCTTCTGATGGATATGGTCAGAACTTCTGCATTCATAACACATAATTTTTTAGGTGCATATTTGTTCTTTGAATTTATTATTTATTCTTTGTATTTGTTATCATCAAAACTCTAACCAAGGGCTGTAGAATCAAACTATATTCTAACAACTTGCTTTGAAAGAATGAGGTTGAACTATTATTTGGTCGGTTTCCAGACTTCACAGTAACTTGCTAGAAAGGATGAAGTTAAACTGTTATCTGGTCGGTTTCCAGGCTTCACAGTAACTTGCTTTGGAGGAATGGAGTCAACTGTTATGTGGTCGTATTCCAGGCTTCACAGTAACTTTCGAGGATAGTAACGACTCCGTTAGAGATTTCCATGACTCTTTCGGGGATTAAGGGTTTGTTCGTTGATTTGTAATAGTCTGAGAGGCCAACTCATGTTCGGGAATTTGTAGTTTGTTGGGGAAATAAACCCTGTTAAAGAGAAAATTTTGACGACCTACTAGGGAAGTGATTTCTTTTGGGGAGAACTCTTCAAGTCTTCTTTCTAAGACCAAATCATTCGGGGAATGTCAGAATGAATATGAGCCTTGATTGTATCTGAGGAGATATTGGACGAGTATCAGAATGGCATATGTATCTAAACTGTATTAGGAAGAAAATCTGGAATAAGTGTCAGAATGAATCTGCATGTAGATTGTGTTTGAACTGTATCTAAGAAGATGCATTTGAATAAGTATCATAATGGATCTTTGTTTGAATCGTATCCTTACTTTATCTGCAAGAGAATCTGGAATGAGTATCAGAAAGAATCTGTATTTATATTGTATTTGTACTGTATCTAGAAGATGGTAAACTGTTGGCAATCTCCCTTTGTTTGGGAATTGGTGTGATGTGTGCATTCGTTGGGAGAAGATCAAACTCCTTTATTCGCTGGTGGGTTTGACTATGTCATCAGTTGGAGGATGCCCCACTTTTGTTTGAAGATGCTTTCGCGCTTGTCGGGGATAGCCCTGTGGAGGTGGCTCTGGAGACTTCATTGGGGATCACCTTATGAAAGGGACTTTCTGAGGATTTGTTACTGTCCATAGTAGTAAGTAGTACTGGCAGAACATGGTTGCTTGGTCGTATGTGACCCTTTACTGGAATTCATGTTCAATGTCCTAAGTTATTTCGATGGAGACCTTCCCCTGACTATTCAGGACTTTATGAGAAATTTCATGGAATCTTGTCTTGACTGCCACAGGTGATTCAGACAATAACATGTCATGCCCCTTGACTATGGGAGAGTTTTCATTGGAAGTGTCTTCCCATTTGAAGTGATTCTGTTTCTCGAGAGAATTTTCTGTTCATTGGATATTCGCAGTGCGAATTTCTCTGTTGTCAAACAATTATCTATATGAAAACAGCGGTATTCAAACAATGGGCAAAGTTTATGTTTGTCTTGAAGTTTAGAAAATGCCTTTTTAGCAGATAAAATAGTTTTGTAAGAATATGAATTCGACTCAGGATTTACAGTAAGCCTTACATGAGTTGGGATACCTTTTGTAACAGTATGCTTTCGAACTAACCCATGCTTCAATTAGGACTTTTAAGGGCTTGTAACGTAGCCTGGTTCACGGTTTAAGAAACAAGGGATAAGGCTCAATGTTTATTTGTACCCGCCCGTTCTTCATGATGTTCTTCAGTCCTAAACTCAGTTAATTGCCCGTTTGAATTCCTATTGAATCTAGAATGATATTTGGTGATGGCTCGGATAAGTTTAAGTTTATTTGAGAAGGAAGACAATTTTTATAACATTTTTCCGTTGTCAAGGATTTGTAGTGACCTCAATTTTAGATTTATTATCCCTAATCTTTGCCTGACTGTTTTTTGTTTTGTTTTGAGACTACATTCAGCGGGATGCCCTAGTTTTTCTTAAGTCTCCTTCGTAGGTTTTAACTCAGTGGGCTTTTCCTTTTGAGAGATAATGACTTCCTATTTACGGGGAACCATCGTCGTATTTTGATTAAGAAGGATGTTTTTGATGTCATTCATTGTGTACAAAGTGAAAGCTTGCGATTGAACACACATTTGAATTAACTGAGAAACTTCCCTACCCCAGGTTATGATTAATGGTTTAAATTTGTACGAAAAATAAAACTCCTACTTCTATGCCTCAAAGGGGTTGACTAGGGATTATCTTTCTTATAACTCCACTATTTAGGAAATGAAAGAACGGTTGTACATCGTCAGCAAGGTCTGTCCAAAAGTATACTATATAAGATTATGGTATTGTTTTCGTCATCCTCCCTCTAAAGGCTCAAGACTTGTAGTCGAGAGTTGAATATCATACAAAAAAAGGTAACGGCACAATTTCAGTATAGTGAAAAAGAATGGATTAACTCAAGACAAACATATGTAATATATTAATGAGAACAACTAAAGTCTGACATAAGGACAAATGTTTAAGAAAACAAAGAAATTACAACTGAAAATTCAAATAAACAAAAGTTTCTCCACTTAAAATTCTCGCTTCAGATGGTGTGTTTTTGAGGGGTGACAAACAAACTCAATTTGACCATCTTGTGTAAATATCAACACTCCTTTGTCGATCAGGTCTTGAATCTTGTTCTTCAATGCCCAACAATGGTTAGTGTCGTGTCCCTGACTGTTGGAATGGTATGCGCACTTTTCATTAAGTTTGTAACGGGGAGCAGAAGTATTAGGTTTTTGAGGAGGCTCCCTTAATGTAACCAGCTTGGATTCCAATACATGATGCAATGCTTGAGTCAAGGACATGTTGATATCGATAAATTGTCTTTTGGGCGTATCTTGCTTATGCTGACAACCCTATCGTGGTTGGCGAGTTCGTTGTTGGACTCTTGGCGTAGTAGCCATTTTGAAAGGTGTTCTCTCAACCAAACCAACTTCTTGTCCTACCGAAGGCTGATTAATGGCTTGATCCCAAATTCTAACTGTTTGTTCCATGTGGTTGCATCCGCCTTGATGAAGCTTGTTGACGAGAATTCTCAACTCTTCTTGTCCTCGAGCTAAGTTTTGGATAAGATCCATCTGACCCACTATCTATCCCATCATCTGGATTTTCATTGTTGCTATCTCAGTTTGTAACCGTTCCAACTGGTCATCCCTGTTATCCTCAAGATTCTTCTTGGTCATGCTCTTAGTGAGGATTTCTTTCACTTCTTCTTGCCCCTTGGATAGGTTCAAGAACATTTATTGAAGCTGAGAACTTTGGGTCTGAAGATCCTTGATAGTCTGTTCTAGAGCCATCTCTACTTGAAATAAACAATAAGCAAATGAGAAAACTTGTATGGGGAAAACCTGTCATGATATGATGCATGGTATATGGATGCAATATTTTAAAGGATCTCGTGGGGTAAACACAAGAAAATGTTAGAAGTCAAGTTTGATCATAGCTTAGAGTGAAGAACTTCGTATCGTTGAATGTATTTCCACGAGAATCAAGCTCACCATGTCGAGTGGGTCATAACCCTTGAATCTAGTTATCATGCTTTGGTTTTTGACAACATTTGGCTAGAGGAAAATAAATCCTCTTGCCCTTTGCTAGACGTCTAGTTCAATATAACCCTGCATCACAAACCCTTGAGAACCTAGAAACGGTTATTGAAAATGCAATGGTATGATGTCATGATGTTATGTGCAAATAACATATACAAGCAAAGCAAACAAATCCTTAGGATTAGGCTTGCATGGAGTTCATAGGTAAGTACCCTATTGAAGTTTAGTTGGCTTAACCTGTCCTATAAAGTAATCGGGTTCTAGGGAATCTCAATATCATTGATCTTTCTTCATCGGGCATTATTTCAGCGCAAGCCTCTTTATTAGCGACCGAAATATCCTGAAAGTCTGATCTCAATGAGAGTAGCATCAAGTATCAACCAACTTCGAACTGCATAAAAGTCGGCTATCTCACTACTTCCTAATGGCCAAGTTGTTCAACTAAAGGTTATACGGTCAGTTAGTGTTTCATGACACCACACAGCGGCCATGTATTCTCCTTGAATGGACTCAAGGGATACCAGTACCAACAAATGTGTCACACAAACATAGCCATCGCTTCAACCATGTCGGTATTCCCCGCACAGTCCTCACGATTTATTGCTACTTACCTAATAATGTTCCCCGATCCGAGTGGAGGATCAAAAAACTCAAACAAGGAACCATAAATGTAAAGCAAACAAATCAAACAATGAAAGCATTTAAAGGCGATCTAGCTCTAAGGTAACCCCACTTTTAAGTCAACTTCCCCAGCAGAGTCACCAGTTCAGTAATACAGTGGGAGAATTGAATTTTCTTATATCCAATAGAGGAAAGGGTGAAAAGAATGGGAAAGATCTTTTTGAGATATTTTCTTGAGTTCGGGGGGTAGGTTATGAAAAGGGAAGGTGTTAGCACCCTTTTCATATGTAGTTATCTACGGGCTCTTAGTTTCTAGTTCACTTTGAAAATGCTTTGTTTGAAATGTGTTTGTGATGGGTTTTGAAAGTATTTTTGAAAAGTGTCATCATTTAGGAGAACTTTGTAATGATTCTCGTCTCTATAAGAATGTATACAAAATATTGACTTTTGAAAATATTTCATTTTGAAAGTGTTGGTGTGTTTTGAAAGATGTTGTTTTGAAAATGTTGTGAGTAAGCAACTATGAACGTTCTACCTACTAAAATAGGTCTTATTTTTTTCCTCCTCCTTTAGATGTTGCTATCTTTCCATTTATTGAAAAGAAGCCCCATCATTGGATGTGAAGGGACGGGTGTGGGTTATCGTATAGTCATAGAAGGAAACTTATGAGACACTTTAGCAATTTTCATAAAGGACTAAGATCATTTTATTGAAGGCAACATCGAAGGGTCATCGAGGGACATGACCATTTATTCATAGGCAACAAGAGAGGTTACCCTAGAGGTGCTTGTGTGAATTGTGTTTCGATTGCATGCATTTTATCTGAGATTAGGGTTTTCTAGCGGTTGATTTTATCTTGACATATACACCCTAATTACTAACAATTATATTAAAGCGATAAATTGTGGAAATTAAAATCCTACACTATTACAACACTTGGGGGATGGGGGTAAAATTTACAAATGGGAATGAAATAAGCCTAATTAGATTATTACAACCATAATTAATAAATGAATAGCAATAAAAAATATAAAAAGTAAAATAGAGTACAAAGAAAGTAAAACAAACTTTATGTATTGAAACATAGCTCTATGCATGACACATGCCACTTCCTGTTTCTGAATAATCCAAATCAACTCAGTATGAGTCGATACATAATGGTATGTGTTGACTCATTTCTTGTTTGTGTCAACACATTCATGTTTTGTGTCGACTCATGCACCTTTTATCTCTCTGTATTGTGCCTGGATAACAGTATGCATCGATGCATAAGGCTTTGTGTCGACTCATGCCTTATTCTGCAACTAATATGAGTCGACTCATGCGTGTTTTGTGTCGAACCATAACCTGTTTTACACTAAAATAAGTCGACTCGTGTGAGTATACATCGACTCATGCTGCATTTTTTTCCTTTAACATTGTTCTATTGTTTGTACAGATCTGTTCTCAACATATAATCGACAAAAATGAGAAGCAAGCAAATGGTTAGCTTCAAGGGCAATGATCACTACATTTTATCCTCAAAAATGAATCAATAATGATGCTTGAAATAAAAGGTTCAAAGTCAAGAAGACTTACCTTGAGACTGCAATTTGATTTGAGTCTGAACCCCTTTCAAGATGCTTTGATGGCTTCAGTGAACCTCCAGGAAGCTGCTCCAATCTTTTCTCTGTATTGAAAGCTGCTGAACCAACTCCAACCCAGTCAAGTTGTACAATACTGTCTTTTGTTTGTGTTTGGAAGGTGATGATAATGACACTACATAAACTGTTCTTGTGTTTTAATAATCTCTATGTGATGTGAAGTGTTTGGATAGTTGGTTTGTGGGGAAGCTTGCAAGGTTGTATAGTGGGTTGATGGTTTTTTCTGTTTTGCGAATGAAAATAGAGTTGAAGATGAGAAAAGTTTTTGTTATGATTGAGCAGAGTTTACAAAGAATTCTGTTTTTTCTCTTCCCTCTTTCCTCTCCAAAATCCTCCTTTGTGTGTTGTGAAAACAATTTATTTATAGATGAAGTTGGCTGAAATTTGAGAGGGAAACAAATGAGTTTTTGAACTTTTTGGGTATGTTGTTTCATAGCTTTTTAGATGCATCTTTTATATTATAATTTGGTGTAAATATGGTAACTGATATAGTGTGGGCTTGGACAGGGTTAGAGGCAGCATAGCAGGACTGTTTTGTAGCAGTTTTGGAGTGAAGTGGCAGCTTGGTGCAGAGCTGGTTTTGTACAGGACAGCAGACTGTCTTTTAACATGGTTTTGGACTTGTAGCAGCATGCTTGGACTTGGCAGCTGTTGTACCCCAAAATTTGCCCTCCCTGTTTCTCAACATTTTCTCATCACAAGACCCTTGGAGCTCAAGATCCAGTTAGGGTTTCCTCTGCTCAAGACTTCTCCATGCACTGTTGACCCAAATTAGGGTTTGTGTTTGAACAAAGATATTTTGACCTTAAATGCCTAAGATGACTTTCATGCTCCATATTGGACTCCCAAGTTTATCCATATCAAGTTTCAAGCCTTGATTCCAATCTTTGCCCAGTCAATTAGACAATTGACCTAGAAATCAACTGTATTGGGGAAAAAGTCAACTGTGGCCAATTGACAGTCAAACCTCATGATTTTTGACCCATATCAACATAATGAACTCATATGGACCATTTTATCAAGTTTGGATCACAATTCCCCAAGAAATTTGATCAGATCACCAAAAGGGCAAAATGGTCATTTTTAGGGTTTTGACTGCACAAAGGCAATTTTTGACTGTTTGACCTAGCCAATGGAAAACCAAGCTCACATATGGACTCAAGGACCCCATGTAATTGTCTTGACATACTCAACAAGTTCAAAAGATCCCAAGTGCACAAGATTGACAGTTGAATTTCCCAGTCAATTGATCAATTTTGACTGTATACTGAAAAGTCAAACTTTGACTTTTTGGTCAAAATCAAGTGTCAAGATTCATTTTTCATCAAAACATGCCAAATCATGAAACTTTTTCATCAAGAAATCAAGAATTGAAAATTAGGGTTTGAAATGAAGACTTTTCATAACTTAGAATTTTTTTAAGTTATGAAAAACCCTAATTTTTTCCTAACTTTGTCTCACTTTCTCACCAAGTTTAATTTGGATTCAAGCAAAAGTCAAAACATGAAAGTTGTAGCCTATTGCAAAATCTACAACTTTTATTCACAAAGTTTTCTCAAAAGAAGCTTGTAGCTCAAGTTACAATTTTTGGAACAAGGGTACCAAACCATTCTTAACTTAGAGAAAATTTGACCTATTTTAGGCAGGATTTTTGCCTAACTTCAAGACCATTTTTCACATACTTCCACTTGGAACTTCAATTTGAATTTCAAAGATGGATTGTAGTACACATTCCAAGCTTTCCAAAATGTCAAATAACTCATCAAACAACCTCATGGTTAGGGAGAATCGAATTTGGCAAGTTGGGAAAAACTCACTTTTGTTATGACCAATTTACATGTTCATACACTTAGGCAATTTTGAACTCAGTTTGCATTTCTTGATTACAGGTCCTATATCCCATTTACACTCATAAATTTAATGCTAACTCATTGTGCCAAGACCATATTTTATGTGTTCAAGCATTACATAAAGGTTTAGTCCCAAATTAGAAAAAGCATAATGTCCATTTTTGCAAAAGTAGAACTTTATGTCAATTAGCAATCCAAGCAAGTACAGTGCAAATCCTTTTGGCACAAGTTTATGAACAAAACACACTGATCAAGGGGAAGGTTAGCAGCACATTAGGGGGCCTCTATCAGTCTAAAACTCAAGTGGACACTTTGTTGCTTAAAGTTGAAGAAACATAGCATAACAAGACACAACTCTCATTCCTGTGAACAAAAGCTTAAGAAAAGTTATCAAACACTTTCTAATCATCAAACCTAAGCTGAAACACGAGCCAACCATCTCCATTGCCTTCTCAAACACAGAATCACCCTCAAACTGCCCAAACAGGGTACCTGCTGCAGATTGAGTTCCATAACTCAATCAATTCATGCATTCTTGCTAAAACCACTTCAAACATATCCCACATCATCCCTTGAAACTATTCCAAGCCTCAAACACGACCTGTAACACTCCCAAGCAACATCACCATTTTCATTTTGTTGTTTTGCAGTTGAAGTTCCCTAACACGATTCTCTTGGTTTCCAAACAAAGTAAAGCTTGGAATAGCATCCCTGGACATCAAGGAAGTTGTACCAATCATCACCTTGCACTGAAAACACCTCCATCATCAGATACGATTCCAACTGAACAGGTAAGTTCATGGACTTCTATCTCCCTATCCAGGCATTGTTAGCTCTAGGTTTGTGAATGAAAAATGTTCTACTCATGCCCCCGAAGTTGTACATATCTTTACTTTCCATTTATTTTGCATGTGCTATGAGAATTTAAGGTCTGAACATTGATGAAAACTTAGGTCAAGAATTAGGGATGGAGAAATTCTCTCTCATCTTAGAGAGTTAATTCAAGTTCTTTATATGTCTGGATTCGTCTCTTAATGCTCTACATTTTTCATGTTGTGAGTTTTGCTTGAAAGTCCAGGAATCTGGAGATAGAAAACGCGCGTTTTGTTCATGTTCAAACAATCTGGAGGTTGAAGAAGGTCTTTTGGGCTGGGCTCTATTTCATTTTTTTATTTGCACCCTTTTGTTACTTTTACACCCCTTTGGCCCATTATGCTTATTTTCATGATTTTTTGACCTTTTCTTTTTTGTTCTGACTTATTTATTTTTCCTCATAACATTAAAAAATAAAAAAATATTTGTCACACCATTTTTATATTTATTAGGCATTTATTTGTTTAAATTGATATTTGTACATAAATAAATATATTGATATACTCTTATTCAAAAATGTTAAAAAATAATGCAAACACATTTATTTTCTGATTTTTATTTTATTTTATCTTCTGAAAATATTTTATATAAAATATACTTTTTTTTATAAGTATTAAATATTATTATTTTGTGCATATTCAATATATTTAATAAATAATACAAATACATACATATATATTAGTATATTTAGGTTAAAAAATACAAAATATATACATTTTTATTTTTATTAATATTTAGCATTAAAAATACTTTTTTTGACAAATATACTTCTCTTTATTTATTTTTTGAACATAACTAACAAATATTGTATATATTAAATAATAAATACCTTTTATTTGCAAAATTAGGGTTTTGCCCTAAATACATAAAAACTCCAAAAATTAATTCTTTTTATTTTGTTTATTTGACATATAAAAAACCCTTTTTTTCATACATATAAAAAGCCTTTTTGCATCATACATATTTATTTTATTTAATTTGTGCAATTAAATACCTTGTAAATCCCCAAATTTTGATGTAATAGTTAGGTTTAAATTCCTTGTCAAAATACCCCCCATTTGAACATTTGTACCCCCTTCCCATATATTGTGTTGTAATAACTTAGGAACTTTATTTTTCGCATTTACAAGCTTTCTAAATATGCCATGCTAGAATTAGGGTTTGTATGCAAATCAATTAACCAAAATAGTTTGACCTAATTTCAAGATAAACAAGCATGAAAATGGACAACACCAATCACACTTACACCCCTAGGGTATTCCACTTGTTGCCTTCAATAATGGGCCATATTGCATGTTAGGTCTCTTTGGGCAAAACAAACACAATTCAAATGATCATAGTCCCTCGACGACGCTTTCGAAAGTTGCCTTAAAAATGATCAAGTCCCTTAAAGGAAAATTGCCCAAAGATACTTGGCACCATTGCAATTATGGTCTAAACGATGACCCGCACCCGTCCCGTTCACATCCTAACACAAGATTTTCCACCAAATGCAATGGTAGAACAAAATTGTTAAAAGGGTTAAAACATAGCAAAAATCTTTGAGAACTTTAGGGTAGATAGCTCTTGAGTACTTGTCAACTTGCAAAACAAAACACTTGCCTATTTTCAAACCACACATCACTACACTTTCAAAATAACTTTCAAAAAACCTTGAAACATCTTTTCAAAAAGACAAACACCTTTTGTAAAACATTCGAGTAAAGAATTGTTACAAGGGTTGCCTAGACAAGGCATCTTTTTCAAAACATTTTCAAAACCACGCACAAAGCACCATTTCAAACAATTGAAAAACAAGGCAAGTTGATCTAAGCAAGTAACTAAGAGCCCATGGATAACCATGGATAGAAAGGGTGCTAATACCTTCCCTTTCTATAATCTACTCCCCGAACCCACAAAATATCTCAAAGGTTTTTGCTGTGCTTTTAAACCTTTCCTTAGGATAAAATAAAAAGTCGGTGGCGACTCTTGCTCAAACCGAAACATTTGCGAAAACAAACGCAAAACCTCAAGTCAGTTATCCCACCGTATCACAGAACTGGCGACTCTGCTGTGGATAAATTTTAAAGTGGAGTAACCTTAGGGCTTAGATCACCCTCTTGCATGACTAATTGTTTGATTTGATTGCTTTATATCTTGGCTCTCTTGTTTGGGTTTGCAATCCTACACCCGGATTTTTGGGAAACATTCATAGATAGCAATACGTTGTGGAAACTGTGTGGGGTATACCGACACGGTTGAAGCAATAGCTATATTAGTGCGACATATTTGTGAGTACCGGTAACCCTTGAGTTCAATCAAGGAGAGTACGGGGCCGCTGAGTGATGTCACTAAGCACTAATGACCTAGAACCTTACTTGACCATCTTGGCCTTTTATTAGGGGTAGTGAGATGACCGGCTTTAGTGCAGTCCGAAGCTGGTAGATACTCGATACTACACTCATTGAGGGTTGTTTTCTTGGAATATTTTGGTCGCTAGTTAAGTGGCTAAACCAAAACCATGAACGATGAAAACAATCCAATGATATTGAGCTCCTTAGAACCCGGTTACTATTTATAGGACAGGTTTTTAAGCCAACTACACTCAAGAGGGTACTTACCTATGAAACCCCATGCAAGCCTGAAACTAGGGTTTGGTGTGATTTGCTTGTACATATGTTTGTGCATACATCATAAACATCATAAAACATCATATGCATTCACTAACCATTTCAAGGGTTTAGATCTTCATCTTTGTCCTTGTTTTGTAGGTCATGGAAATTCTTCGAAGAAAAACCATCCAAGTCAACCTTGTGAGAATCTCTCCTCAACTCAAGGAGCTCACATCAAGGATTCCGGAAAGCTCATCCTTCAGTGAAAGACATGGTAGACTGCTCAGCCTAGTCAACACTAACATTGAAGAGGATATGATGAAAGTGCTATTCCAGTTCTTTGACCCTCTTCATCACTGTTTCACTTTCCCCGACTATCAGTTGGTGCCCACTTTGGAGGAATTTTCTTAACTCCTGAGAATCCATATCCTTAATCAACTACCCTACAACGGTATGGAAAAGGAACCAAAGCCTGAAGATGTTGCTCGAGCACTACATCTACAGCCATCTGACATCAAGGGGCATTGGGAAACCAGAAGCGGCGTCAAAGGATTCTTAGCAAAATTCTTGTTCGAGAAGGCACAAGAATGTTGGAATTCATTGGACCTACAAGCCTTTGAAGAAATTGTGGCACTCCTTATCTATGGGTTGGTCTTGTTCCCAAATCCTGACCAGCTGGTAGATGTCAATGCCGTCAAAATCTTCTTATCCAGAAATCCAATACCAACATTGCTTGGGGAGATTCTTCACTCATTTTACACACGAACAATGAGAAAGAGGGGTGTTCTCATGTGCTGTACTCCTCTCCTCGCAAGGTGGTTTATTTCGCACCTTCCACAATCTGTCTTAAAGAATGACCAAGGCTCAAGGTGGTCCCAACGGTTGATGACTCTTACTCACTCTGATGTACACTGGTGTTCTCGGTCCAGAGAAAATGTCATCATCGTCGATCATTGTGGAGAGTTCCCTAATGTTCCATTACTTGGCATTAGAAGGGGCATTACCTACAACCCTTGCCTAGCTTTGAGGCAATTTGGATATGCACGGAGGGATGGCCCTCACGACATGTTGATTCCTGACCTAGTTTTTGACTTCGACAGCGATGCGTAAGGACTTCGCCAAAGATTCATCAGAGCTTGGAGGACGCCCAACAAGGTTGATAGCAAGACACTAGGGCACAAGAACTCCATCCCTCTCGAGCCTTATCTCAAGTGGGTACGAGCCCGAGCCCAGAGTCTAATGATGCCTTATCCTCATGTACTCCCTGTGATTAAAGAGCCCGTCAAGGAAGGAGAGGTTCCCTACACCATCCTATATCCTGACATGCCTACATCGTGGGAGGAGATGCATAAAAGTTGGATCCAACTCAAGGAGGAACGGAACACTTTTGAAGCCAGCTTCTACGCCAGCGAGAAGAAGGTTCTAGAGCTTACCCGCTGACTCCATGAGGAAGAGACTCTCAACACCTACATCGCGCCAAAGAGGATGCGCAACGTCTTTTTACCTTGAGAAGTTTTTGTAATATTTGGCCCAT
Organism: Vicia faba; assembly: GCA_948472305.1. Taxonomy (NCBI): domain Eukaryota; kingdom Viridiplantae; phylum Streptophyta; class Magnoliopsida; order Fabales; family Fabaceae; genus Vicia; species Vicia faba. Next base: position 924,829,302 of record OX451737.1, read on the forward strand.
GGGGCATTTATGTACTGACAAATTTCTTCTTATTAATATGACGTGCGTTCTCTTTTGTTTGCAACAATTTTGAATATTCTAAATTCTTGAATGCATTGCATACATAAGCATACCGTTCATCATGTGCATAAGCAGGTCTCACGCCAGGTTTCCTTATCTGTCCGCTGTTTATTTCAGTAGGATGGATCTCGAGCAAACAGTCAAGGACTTGCAGGCTCAAAATGCACAGTTTCAGCAACTCCTGATGACCTTGGCTAAGGGACAGGAGGATCTAAAGACCCTACTGGGGAATAAGGACCCAGTGAAAAAGAAGAAAAAGAGACTCGGGGTGGCTACTTTAGGAAGAAGATTTGAAGGAGAAGCCAGAAGAGTGCTTGAATTTCCTCCTACTTCTGAGGAGGGGACCAGTAAAGGGGGTGGGGCTGCGGTACCTTCCGAGTCCGATATGGAAGAAGAGGAGGCTGAAGAGGATGAAGACTATTCTGATCAACAATACCCTCCGGCTGATGACAAATACAAAGGTTTAGAAGACTGGTTGGCAGCCATGGAGCTTCAGAGAGTGCCGGGTTTGGATTTCGAAGACTTGGGTTTAGTTGTCGGGATTGTGATTCCCCCAAAGTTCAAAGTGCTAGTTTTTGTGAGGTATGACGGGATGTCCTGTCCAAAAATGCATCTCAGGTCCTACGTAAGGAAGATCCAACCTTATACGGCAGATAAGAACCTTTGGATCCACTTCTTTCAAGACAGCCTTTCTGGAGCTCAACTGGAGTGGTTCTATCAGCTAGAGGGAACCAGTGTCTGAAACTGGGAAGACTTGGCCACCGCTTTTTACAAACAATATCAGTATAATTCTGACCTTGCTCCCACGCGTACCCAACTTCAGGGTATGTCACTGGGAACAGGCGAAGGATTCAAAGAATATGCACAAAAATGGAGGGATTTGGCTGGCAGGGTGCAGCCGCCTTTAACCGACCGTGAACTTGTTGACATGTTTCTAGGGACCCTGTCTGGTCCATTCTTCAACCATCTTATTGGTAACTCTTCCGCGGGGTTTACCGATTTGATCTTAACAGGCGAGAGAATAGAAGCTGGCATCAAGTCAGGGAAGATTCAGAAGGGTGCCGCTGCAAGTGTTAAGAAGAAACCTTTCAAGAAGGAAACAGTTGTGGTATACTCTCAGAGAAGAGCAGGGAAGACTGAACGCCGGCCAACTGTGGGGGCCGTAATGATCCAAAATCCATCAAGTGAGCAGCCTCGCTATAACCAGTCCAGACCAAATCAGCAACGGGTGGAACGGCCACAACGGCAGTTCACCCGCATTAATATGACTCCAGCGCAAGTGCTTCCCCATCTGTTAAAGTTGAATCTCGCCACTATCAAAGAGGCACCAAAAAATGTGAATACGTCCTCTCCACATTATCATCCTAATGCTAAATGCGCCTACCATTCCGACAGTGTCGGGCACGTCACCAACGATTGTTGGGCACTCAAGCATAAAATCCAAGACCTGATAGAGGCGAAGGAGGTGGAGTTCGACGCTCCAGAGAAGCCGAACGTGATATCTGCTCTGATGCCGAAGCACGGCCGAAATGTCAATGCCATTGAAGAAGATTTGTATGTTGCTGATGTCAATGATCTGATAACTCCATTGTTAACCATCAAGTTGAATCTATTAAAGGCCGGGATTTTCCCGGGATGTAAAGAAGATTGCTACTGCTGTTACTCTCTGTCGTTTGACTGTCCGTTACTGAAGAAAGGAATCCAAGGCCTAATGGACAGTCGACAAATTTTGTTTGAAAAAGTTTCTGCTATTCCAACCCATACTGAAGATGTCTCAATTATAACCATTCACGCCAATCTTTCCAAGGCCGTCAGAAAGCCTGTTAAGATTACACCAGCTACGAAGTCTGTTCCTTTGAAGATAACAATGCCAGGGCCTGTCCCCTACATTTCTGAGAAGTCAATACCATGGAACTACGGCGGTGACGTCTACTACCATGGTATTAAACAAATTGAAATAACTGAAGGAAGCTCGGATGAGGAAGAAGCCAGCATTGGAAACATTGCGGGCACGAGCAAAATCACCCGGAGCGGGAGAATATTTTCTCCAGAGATTGCCCCTCTAAGAGCAATCTTTGGACCCTCATCTGCTGCCGAAGTTATCCCTGCACCAATAAAACTCCCCGCTAGAACCCCATTGATTAAAGAGGTTGTTATTCCTAGTATTGTCCCTCCTACCGCTGCTGATAAAGGTAATGGAACCCAAGATGAGCTCGTCAGGACGAGGGCTCAACCCTTGGTCATCCTGGAAACCTCCAAGAAAGAAATGGAAGAGATCTTGAAGATAATCAAAAGGAGTGATTATGACGTGGTAGAACAACTGGGGCAAACCCCCTCGAAGATCTCCATGTTGGCACTGCTACTTTGCTCAGAAGCGCACGCTAAGGCTCTGATAAAATTCCTGAAGGCAGCCCATGTGCCTCAGGAAACCTCTGCAGATCAATTCCAAAATTGCGTGGCCAGCCTTACTGCGGACAATGGATTAGGTTTCTCTAATGCCGACCTAACTCCTAAAGGTAGAAACCACAATGATGCTTTGCATATTTCAGTCGAGTGCCGAGGAACTACTCTCGCGCATGTCTTGATCGACACTGGTTCGTCGCTGAATGTACTGCCTAAGAAAGCTTTGGACCGACTAGATTGTGAAGGTTTAGAGTTGAAGCCGAGTGATATTGTTGTCAGAGCTTTCGATGGTTCGAAGAGGATGGTCCATGGGGAAGTTGATATTCCCATCAAGATAGGCACTGAGGTGTTTAAATCTACTTTCTACGTGATGGACATCCGTCCGTCATACTCTTGATTATTAGGTAGGCCGTGGATACACCATGCCGGGGCAGTCACCTCTTCCTTACATCAAATGTTGAAGTATCCTGTCAAGGGAAAGATCATAACCATCCATGGTGAAGAGGAGTATATGATCAGCCACCTGAACTCCTTTCGGTATGTGGAGGTAGAGGGTGAGTTCATTGAGACACCTTTCCAGCATTTCGAAGAAGTCCCTCCTGAAATAACAGTAGCAAAGTTGGTAGCTGAAGTACCAAGGCAGATGGCCAGGATGGCGTCTCTGGAAGACGCGAAGGCTGCAATAAAGGAGGGAAAGAGTTCAGCATGGGGGCAGTTGCCTGATATTCCACATAAAACAGACAAATTTGGATTAGGATTCACCGCGGCGGGCCAGAAAGCTATGTGCCGTTCAAAGATTGAAAGGGCGCCAATCAAGATTTCTCCTTACGGAATCAACGCTTTGGGGGGTGAAGACGAAGAGGACAACATGGAAGAGTGGATCTACCCGACTGTCAAAGGAGGATTATGCAACTGGGAGGAAAAGGACTTTGTCCCCATCACTTTTATTAATCAGTAATTTATCTGTCAAACATTTCCTATTGGTCTGTAATAATTACTTTTGAACAATCCGCACAATACCTTTTTACCTCATGCCTTGCACGGGGCATGTGGGTCCATTTGTAAGGGTTTTGATTATCTTCATATCCATATGCCATGTTTAATGATTCATTGGACGTTTTTCATTTGATAAACTGCTGTGTTCATTTTCTTTCCTTTTGCATTTTTTGTTTAAGGATGGCTATCCCTTACACACACCCACACTCACAAATGCAGGTACCCATCCACTCTGGATTCCATGGGTGACTATTCTGCTATATCCTTCAATAACTTTAAAGATCTGGTCAATCAAGCCGAGTATGAAGATGACGAAGATTGTGAAGTACCAGGGGAACTAGCCAGACTTCTACAGCAAGAGGAAAGGGCCATCTTACCTCATGAAGAGTTGTTGGAAACTGTCAACTTAGGAACCGAGGAAGACCGGAAGGAGGTGCAAGTGGGTGCCAATCTGGAACCAAGTGTCAAGGAACGCCTGATACAGTTGTTAAATGAGTATGTTGAAATCTTCGCTTGGTCTTATGAAGACATGCCGGGTTTAGACACAGACATCGTGGTACACCGTCTCCCCACAAGAGAGGATTGTCCGCCGATCAAACAAAAAGTCCGTCGAACGAGGCCTGACATGTCTGAAAAGATCAAAGCAGAAGTGATGAAGCAATTCGACGCTGGTTTTCTGGCTGTTACCTCTTATCCTCAATGGGTCGCTAACATCGTGCCGGTACCTAAAAAAGATGGCAAAGTCAGGATGTGTGTGGACTACCGGGATTTAAATAGGGCCAGCCCCAAAGATGATTTTCCGCTACCACACATTGACATATTAATCGACAATACAGCTCAGCATAAAGTGTTTTCCTTCATGGATGGATTCTCGGGTTACAATCAAATCAAAATGGCCCCCGAAGATATGGAGAAAACAACTTTTGTCACACAATGGGGAACTTTCTGTTACAAGGCGATGCCGTTCGGACTGAAGAACGCAGGGGCAACTTATCAACGCGCCATGGTAGCTTTGTTTCATGATATGATACATCGTGAGATTGAAGTTTACGTAGAAGATATGATAGCTCGGTCACAAACAGAGGAGGAGCACCTTGAACATCTAGAAAAGTTGTTTGCCAGGTTGAAAGAATACAAACTCAGGCTGAATCCAAGTAAATGCACTTTTGGAGTTAGGTCTGGTAAACTTCTGGGATTCATTGTAAGCAACAAAGGCATTGAAGTCGATCCAGCAAAAGTGAAAGCAATACAAGAGATGCCTGCTCCCCGTACTGAAAAGGAGGTTAGAGGGTTCTTGGGGCGCTTGAACTATATTGCCATATTCATTTCTCATTTGACTTCTACCTGTGAGCCAATTTTCAAACTATTGAAGAAATATCAGGTAGTCGAATGGAACGACGATTGCCAAGCTGCTTTTGATAAGATCAAGGAGTATTTGCTAGAACCTCCTATTCTGATGCCACCCGTCGAAGGAAGACCATTGATCATGTATCTGACCGTTTTGGATAACTCAATGGGGTGTGTTTTGGGCCAGCATGACGAGTCTGGTCGAAAAGAGCATGCTATTTATTACCTTAGCAAAAAGTTTACCGACTGTGAGACTCGCTACTCACTGCTCGAGAAAACTTGCTGCGCTTTGGTATGGGATGCTCGCCGACTAAGGCAGTATATGTTGACTCATACTACCTTGCTGATTTCCAAAATGGATCCTATCAAGTATATCTTCGAAAAGCCCGCTTTATCTGGAAGAATAGCTAGATGGCAAATGATCCTAACTGAGTATGACATCCAGTACACAACTCAAAAAGCTATAAAGGGGAGTGTACTAGCTGACCATCTGGCTCATCAAGCTATCGAAGATTATCAACCCATGAGATTTGACTTTCCGGACGAGGACATCATGAATTTGGACAACATTGAACGTAACGGACCGTATGACGGACCCGAAAAGGGATCCCGATGGACCCTGTAATTTGATGGTGCTTCAAATGCACTTGGAAACGGTATCGGTGCGGTACTCATTTCCCCGGAAGGTTGTCACACACCTTTCACGGCCCGAATTTGCTTCAGCTGCACAAACAACATGGCTGAATATGAAGCCTGCATCTTTGGTCTCAAGGCTGCTATAGACTTGGGGATCAAATCTTTGATCGTATTTGGGGACTCGGCTTTGGTTATCAGTCAAATCAAAGGAGAGTGTGATACCAAGCATCCTAATCTTATCCCATACAAAGAACATGTCTTGACATTGTTGCCTCATTTCGACCAAATTACCTTCGAGCATTTCCCGCGAGAAGAGAATCAGCTAGCAGATGCTCTAGCTACAATGTCCTCCATGTTTAAACTCAATTGGGATAATGAGGCTCCCCAAATCACCATCAAGCGAATGGATGAACCCGCACATTGTCACGAGATTAATACCGAAGAAGTAGTGGAACAACCCTGGTTCCATGAAATCAAAAGGTATCTCCAGACTAGAGATTATCCCGATGGAGCTTCCGTAAATGACAAGAAGTTCTTAAGGAAATTTGCTGCCAAATTCTTCCTGAGCAATGGCATCCTTTACAAACGAAGCCATGATTGTGTATTACTCTGTTGCGTAGACAAAGCTGAAGCAGAGTTGATCATGACTGAGATACACAGCGGCACATTTGGCACTCACTTGAGCGGGCATACAATGGCTAAGAAGATCCTAAGGGCAGGCTATTACTGGTCTACCATGGAAGCTGACTGTCATCAACATTCCCGTACTTGCCACAAGTGTCAGGTCTACACTGACAAGGTCCATATCCCTCCGGTTCCTCTCAACGTTCTGACTGCTCCTTGGCCATTTGCAATGTGGGGCATTGACATGATTGGAGAGATCAAGCCCACGGCATCCAACGGACATCGTTTCATCCTGGTTGCCATTGACTATTTCACCAAATGGATCGAAGCAGCTTCCTTCGCCTCTGTTACTAAAAATGTGGTTGCCCGCTTCATCAAGCAAAATATCATATGCCGGTATGGTTTCCCAGACAAGATCATCACAGACAATGGTACAAATCTGAATAACACGATGATCACCGCATTGTGCGAACAGTTCAAGATTTATCATCACAATTCATCTCCCTATCGGCCGAAGATGAACGGTGTTGTTGAAGCTGCGAACAAAAACATTAAGAAGATCATTCAGAAAATGACAGTCACTTACAAAGACTGGCATGAGATGTTACCGTTTGCCCTACATGGATACCGTACGACGGCACGTACTTCAACCGGGGCAACCCCGTTTTCTTTGGTATATGGCATGGAAGTTGTCTTGCCTATGGAGGTTCAGATCCCTTCTCTAAGGATTATGAAGGACGCATGTTTGAATGAAGATGATTGGATTCAGACCCGACTTGATCAACTCAATTTGATCGACGAGAAGCGACTCGCTGCTGTATGCCATGGCCAGACGTATCAAAAGCGGATGATCAAGGCCTTCAATAAGAAAGTCAGACGTCAAGTGTATCAAGTCGGAGATCTCGTAATCAAGCGGATTATCTTGCCGCAAAGTGATCCCAGGGGAAAATGGGCTCCTACATACGAAGGACCATTTGTGATCAAGAGCATATTTTCTGGTGGTGCAATGATCCTGACCACCATGGACGGTGACGATTTGCCACACCATGCGAACGCAGATATAGTCAAAAGATACTACACATAAAATAACCCGACAAGTCAAAAACCCGAAAGGGCGGCTTGGGCAAAAATGGGCATCCCGGTTAACCGAAAACCCGAAAGGGCGGTTCAGGCAAAAATTAGGGATAAAAAAAAATCTGTACACCCGACAAGTTGAAAACCCGAAAGGGCGGCTTGGGCAAAAAGGGGTTTCCCGGTGGATCGAAAACCCGAAAGGGCGATTCAGGCAAAAGTTAGGGAATTAAAGCGTATGACTATGTCTCGTCGGATCACTTCAAAGACAATCTCTTCATCAACCAGTCCCAAGCTTCTGATCAATCCAGCCATCGGCAGACGAAGCATTGAATGGACAGATAGTCAGAGTTGCGAAGGCTATAGCAGAATGGAATCCCATGGAATTATTTCACATAGCCATCTTTCTTTTGTATAAATTTCTTCAATATTTACAACGACATCCTCTTACTAGGATGATCGCCTCCTTTGTACAAATATACTCACAGAAAGTTAATACAAATACTTTTTCAGAAATTTGCGTCGTTTCCTTTTCTCTTTTCTTTTGCACTTATGTTTTATTTGAGAAACGTCCAATGTTTTGTTAAATAGGCATATGCATTTGAACATAATCATTCCCTTATGAATCAAGAAAGACGATTACTAGTAAATTGAAGGTGCAGTCAGATATCTTGATACCCTTTCAAAGGAAATCCGGAGCAGATTTGAAATCCACATTCCTCTATCAGAACTTAATTCCCTAAACAGAGTCAGACTTCAGGGTCCTCATCAGTAAAAGCTTTCTCAAAACTGATTTCTCCAGCCAGAGAACCCTCCAGAACTCAATTCCCCTCAGAGTTAAGTTTCAGTATCCCCAGCGGAGCTAAAACTTCAAACTATCAATCCCCAGCGGAACCAGACTAGTGAACCTTCTCCCCACAGAGATACTTCTCACTAGACTAGAGATTCTCAGTCTTACCTCCCCAGCTTAAGTCTACCAGGTTCTAAAATCCCCAGTAGAAATCATCAGAAATTCTCTTACCCTGCAAGACACCAAGGAAATTCCAAGTCCCCGCAAGTGGTTCTAAGGCCCCTCGACGTTTGAAGGTCTGGTATTCCCCAAGCAAATCTGAAGACTTTCAGTTTTCAGTTCCTCATTGCATATTCAAAGATTCTCCAGTGAATATCTCCTCAAGACAGGAATTCCCCAGAAGATTGGTATACAACCCAAGCTCCTTATTCCCCAGCAACAGCCAAGGAATTTTTCTTCCCGGCAGCAGTCAAGATGCTTTTATCTTTAGCCATCTCGGATTCATCTATCCTACGCAAGACAGCTCTCCAGCTTACATACGCATTCATTTACCTTCATATAACATACATCGCATCATGCATCATGACATTGCATACAACTAACTTGTGATACGGTGGGAGAACTAACTATGGTTTTGCGTTTGTTTTCGCAAATGTTTCGGTTGAGCAAGAGTCGCCACCGACTTTTTATTTTATCCTAAGGAAAGGTTTAAAAAGCACAGCAAAAACCTTTGAGATATTTTCTTGGGTTCGGGGAGTAGATTATAGAAAGGGAAGGTATTAGCACCCTTTCTATCCATGGTTATCCATGGTCTCTTAGGTACTTGCTTAGATCAACTTGCCTTGGTTTTCAATTGTTTGAAATGGTGCTTTGTGTGTGGTTTTGAAAATGTTTTAAAAAAGATGCCTTGTCTAGGCTACCCTTGTAACAATTCTTTACTCGAATGTTTTACAAAAGGTGTTTGTCTTTTTGAAAAGATGTTTCAAGGTTTTTGAAAGTTTGTTTTGAAAGTGTTGGTGAAGTGTGGTTTGAAAAATAGGCAAGTGTTTTTGTTTTGCAAGTTGACAAGTACTTAAGAGCTATCTACCCTAAAGTTCTCAAAGATTATTGCTATGTCTTAACCCTTTTAACAATTTTGTTCCACCATTGCATTTGGTGGACAATCTTGTGTTAGGATGTGAAAGGGACGGGCGCGGGTCATCGTTTAGACCATAAGTGCAATGGTGCCAAGTATCTTTGGGCAATTTTTCCTTGGAGGGACTTGATCATTTTTTAGGTAACTTTCGAAAGCGTCATCGAGGGACTATGATCATTGGAATTGTATTTGTTTTGCCCAAAGAGACCTAACATGCAATATGACCCATTATTGAAGGCAACAAGTGGAATACCCTAGGGGTGCAAGTGTGACATGTGTTGTCCATTTTCATGCTTGTTTATCTTGAAATTAGGTTAAACTACTTTTGTTCTTTTTATTTGCATACAAACCCTAATTCTAGCATGGTATATTTAGAAAGCGTTAAAGTGCGAAAATTAAAGTTCCTAAGCTATTACAACACAATATGGGAAGGGGGTACAAATGTTCAAATGGGGGGATTTAACAAGGAATTTAAACCTAGCTATTACATCAATTTGGAATTATTTACAAGATAATTGATTGCACAAATTAAATAGAAATAAAATAAATATGCAAAATATAAAAAGGGTTTTTATATGTATGGAAAAAAAGGTATTTTTTTATGTAAAAACAAAATAAAATGAAAAGTATTAATTTTTGGATTTTTCCATGCTTTTAGGGAAAAACCCTAATTTATTAGATAAATATATTAATTATTTAATATGTACAAATATTTATCAATTATATACAAAATAAAATAAAAGTGAAGTATGTTTGTCAAAATGTATTTTTACTATCAAATGTTAATAAAAAATAAAATGTATATATTTTTGTATTATTTACTAAATATTCTAATAAATATATATATATATATATATATATATATATATATATATATATATATATATATATATATATATATATATATATATATATATATATATATATATATATATATATATATATATATATATATATATATATATATATATATATATATATATATATATATATATATATATATATGTGTATCAATTTCTAAATATGTATTATATATACAAAAATAATAATATTTAATATTTATAAAAAAAGTATATTTTATATAAAATATTTTAAGAAGATAAAACAAAATAAAAATGAAAATAAAATGTGTTTACATTAGTTTTTAGTATTTTAAGTAAAAAGTGTTTATTTATTTACTTATGTACAAATATCAATATAAACAAATAAATGCCTAAAAAATTCAAAAATGGTTTAAAAAACTTATTTTTATATTTTTAATATCATGAGGAAAAATAAATAAGTCAGGAATAAAAAAAAAAGTCAAAAAATCATAAAAATAAACCAAATGGGCATGGGGGGTGTCAAAGTAAAAATAGTGTGTGAAAAGAAATACAAAAACAGGCCCAACCCACCAAGTCCTTCTTCAACCTCCATCCAGAAATTGTTCAAAAAACGCGCGCCTGTACACTGATTCAAACATCTGGATTCCTTGACTTTTTGCACAAAATTACAACACCAAAAATGTTAAGCATTGAATCACGATTCTGAATATGTAAAGAACTCCTCCTAACTCTCAGAAATGAGAGAGAATTTTATCATTCCCAAATCTTAACCTAACTTTTTATCAATATTCAGACCTTAAATTCTCACAGCATATGCAAAATAAATGAAAAGTAAAGGTATGTACAGTTTCAGGGGCATGAGTAGAACACTTCTTATTCACAAACTTAGAGCTAATGATGTCTACATTGAGAGATAGAAGTTCAAGAATATACTTGTTCAGTTGAAGTTGTATCTGATGATGGAGGTACTTTCAGAGCAAGGTGATGATTGGTACAGCTTCCTTGATGTCCAGGGATGCTATTCCAAACTTTACTTTGTCTTGAAACCTTTTGAATCGTGCTATGGAACTTCAGCTGCAAAACAAGAAAATGAAAATGGTGATCCTGCCTGGGAGTGTTACAGGTCGTGTTTGAGGTTTTGATTAGCTTCAAGGGATGTTATGGGATGTGTTTGACAAGTTTTTAGCAAGAATGCATGGAAGGTTTGAGTTATGGAACTCAAACTGCAGCAAATGCTCTGTTTGGGCAGTTTGAGGGTGATTCTGGGAATGGGGAGGTATGAGGGATGCTTGGCTCGTGTTCTAGCTCAGTTAGGATGTTTAGGATATGTTTGACAAGTTTGCTTAAGGGTTCTTTTGCTGAGATGAAAGTTGTGTTGTGTTATGCTAGCTTTCTTCACACTTAAGCAAGCAAATGCCCACTTGAGTTTTAGACAGCTAGAGGCCCCCCTAATGTGCTGCAAACCTTGGCATTGATCAGTGTGATTAGTCCTAAACTTGTGCCAAAGAGATTTCAAATGTACTTGCTGATTTGCAACTTTGACATAAAGTTTAACTTTTCAAAAATGGATATTATGCTTTATCTAAAAATGGCTTAATCTTGCAAATAATGTTTGGACACACAAAATAAGGCTTTGGCACAATGAGTATGCATTAAATTATTGAGTGCAAATGGGATTAGAGTCCTGTAATGTAGCATAAACCAAGCTGACTTGAAAATGGCAATGTGTATGAACATGTCTTGGTCAAGAACAAAAGTGACTTTTGCCCAACTTGCCAAATTAGATTCTCCCTAACCATGAGGTTGTTTGATCAGTTCTTGGACATTTTGGAAAGCTTGGAATGTGTACTACAATCCAACTTTGAAATGCAAATTGAAATTCCAAGTTGAAGTATGTGAAAAATGGTCTTGAAGTTAGGTAAAAACTTTGCCTAAAATAGGTCAAATTTTTACTAAGTTAAGAATGGTTTGGTACCCTTGTTCCAAAAATTGTAACTTGAGCTACAAGCTTATTTTGGGAAAACTTTGTGAATCAAAGTTGTAGATTATGCAATAGGCTACAACTTTCATGTTTTGACTTTTGTTTGAATCCAAATGAATCTTGGTGAGAAAGTGGGGCAAACTTGGAAAAAAAATTATGGTTTTTCATAACTTAGAAAAATTCTAAGTTATGAAAAATCTTCATTTTAAACCCTAATTTGCAATTCTTGATTTCTTGATGAACAAGTTTCATTATTTGGAATGTTTTGATGAAAAATGAATCTTGACACTTGATTTTGACCAAAAAGTCAAAGTTTGACTTTTTAGTATACAGTCAAAATTGATCAATTGACTGGTAAATTCAACTGTCAATCTTGTGCATTCGGGATCTTTTGAACTTGTTAAGCATGTCAAGAAAATTCCATGGGGTCCTTGAGTCCATATGTGAGCTTGGTTTGTCATTGGCTAGGTCAAACAGTCAAAAATTGCCCTTGTGCAGTCAAAACCCTAAAAATGACCATTTTGCCCTTTTGGTGATCTGATCAAATTTCTTGTGGAATTGTGATCCAAACTTGATCAAATGGTCCATGTGAGTTCATAATGTTGATGGAGGTTAATTTTCATGAGATTTGACTGTCAATTGGCCACAGTTGACTTTTTCCCCAATACAACTGGTTTTTAGGTCAACTGTCCAATTGACTGGGCAAAACATGGAATCAAGGCTTGAAACTTGATGTGGATAAACTTGGGAGTGCAATATGAAGCATGAAAGTCATCTTAGGCATTTTAGGTCAAAACATCTTTGTGCAAACACAAACCCTAATTTGGGTCAACAGTGCAAGGAGAAGTCTTGGGCAGATGAAACCCTAACTGGATCTTGATCTCCAAGGGCTTTGTGATGAGAAATGTTGAGAAAATGGGAGGGCAAATTTTGGGGTACAACATAACTCTTTACCTTTTCAGATAAGATCAATCAACATACAAAAATCATTATCTTCCGAGATTCTTTCTAGAAATAGTTCAGATGTGACCCAGACATGGCAACATTCTGATGCTTATTCCAGATTCATCCAGATGCAGTTTTATACGAGCTCATCATCAGGAAACCCTACACCGGTTCCTCCTCAACTTCAATATTTCTGAAAACAGTTCACGGGTTCTCCAAGTAACGGATGTTAACCTATCGCTTGTTCAGTTTCTTCTCAAGACTTCTGAAAACAGTTTATGGATTCTTCCCAACAACGGATGTTAATCTATCGCTTGTTCAGATGCAACTTTTTGAAAACAGTTTACGGACGCTTCCCAACAACGGATGTTGCTCTATTGCTTATTCAACCTCAAGACTTCTGAAAACAGTTCACGGGTTCTCCAGTAACGGATGTTAACCTATCGCTTGTTCAGATTCTTCTTCAAAGACTTCTAAAAACAGTTTACAGATTCTTCCCAACAACGGATGTTAATCTATCGCTTGTTCAAACTCTTCTCAACTTTTGAAAACAGTTTACAGACGCTTCCCAACAACGGATGCTGCTCTATTGCTTATTCAACCTCAAGACTTCTGAAAACAGTTCGCGGGTTCTCCAGTAACGGATGTTAACCTATCGCTTGTTCAGATTCTTCTTCAAAGACTTCTGAAAACAGTTTACAGATTCTTCCCAACAACGGATGTTAATCTATCGCTTGTTCAGACTCTTCTCAACTTTTGAAAACAGTTTACGGATGCCTCCAGATACGGATGTCAATCTATTGCTTATTCAAACCCCAGTTCAGAAATGGTCCAAAACAGGGACACCTTTCTGATACTCATTCCCGATGGCATCCTTAAGCCCATCCCCGACAAGATTCTGTCACCCCTCCAGATGGCATCTTTAAGCCCATCTCCAAATGGCATCTCTAAGCCCATTCCCGCATCCATTGCTTTGACGAGTGCAAATTTAAGGGCACTCTAGTGTCCAATCTCCTTTTACCCTCGAGTCACGAAAGGCAAACTTGCCAATCTAACTCTTCAGGTTCAAGAAGATTGAACAGGGGCAACTGTTGTACCCCAAAATTTGCCCTCCCTATTTCTCAACATTTTCTCATCACAAGACCCTTAGAGCTCAAGATCCAGTTAGGGTTTCCTCTACTTAAGACTTCTCCTTGCACTGTTGACCCAAATTAGGGTTTGTGTTTGAACAAAGATATTTTGACCTTAAATGCCTAAGATGACTTTCATGCTCCATATTGGACTCCCAAGTTTATCCATATCAAGTTTCAAGCCTTGATTCCAATCTTTGCCCAGCCAATTAGACAATTGACCAAGAAATCAGCTGTATTGGGGAAAAAGTCAACTGTGGCCAATTGACAGTCAAACCTCATGATTTTTGACCCATATCAACATAATGAACTCATATGGACCATTTGATCATGTTTGGATCACAATTCCCCAAGAAATTTGATCAGATCACCAAAAGGGCAAAATGGTCATTTTTAGGGTTTTGACTGCACAAAGGCAATTTTTGACTGTTTGACCTAGCCAATGGCAAACCAAGCTCACATATGGACTCAAGGACCCCATGGAATTGTCTTGACATACTCAACAAGTTCAAAAGATCCCAAGTGCACAAGATTGACAGTTGAATTTCCCAGTCAATTGATCAATTTTGACTGTATACTGAAAAGTCAAACTTTGACTTTTTGGTCAAAATCAAGTGTCAAGATTCATTTTTCATCAAAACATGCCAAATCAAGAAACTTTTTCATCAAGAAATCAAAAATTGCAAATTAGGGTTTGAAATGAAGATTTTTCATAACTTAGAATTTTTCTAAGTTATGAAAAACCCTAATTTTTTCCTAACTTTGTCCCACTTTCTCACCAAGTTTAATTTGGATTCAAGCAAAATTCAAAACATGAAAGTTGTAGCCTATTGCAAAATATACAACTTTGATTCACAAAGTTTTCTCAAAAGAAGCTTGTAGCTCAAGTTACAATTTTTGGAACAAGGGTACCAAACCATTCTTAACTTAGAGAAAATTTGACCTATTTTAGGCAGGATTTTTGCCTAACTTCAAGACCATTTTTCACATACTTACACTTGGAATTTCAATTTGCATTTCAAAGATGGATTGTTGTACACATTCCAAGCTTTCGAAAATGTCAAAGAACTCATCAAACAACCTCATGGTTAGGGAGAATCGAATTTGGCAAGTTGGGAAAAACTCACTTTTGTTATGACCAATTTACATGTTCATACACTTAGGCAATTTTGAACTCAGTTTGCATTTCTTGATTACAGGTCCTATATCCCATTTACACTCATAAATTTAATGCTAACTCATTGTTCCAAGACCATATTTTATGTGTTCAAGCATTACATAAAGGTTTAGTCTCAAATTAGAAAAAGCATAATGTCCATTTTTGCAAAAGTAGAACTTTATGTCAATTAGCAATCCAAGCAAGTACAGTGCAAATCCTTTTGGCACAAGTTTATGAATAAAACACACTGATCAAGGGGAAGGTTAGCAGCACATTAAGGGGGCATCTATCAGTCTAAAACTCAAGTGGACACTTTGTTGCTTAAAGTTGAAGAAACATAGCATAACAAGACACAACTCTCATTCCTGTGAACAAAAGCTTAAGAAAAGTTATCAAACACTTTCTAATCATCAAACCTAAGCTGAAACACGAGCCAACCATCTCCATTGCCTTCTCAAACACAGAATCACCCTCAAACTGCCCAAACAGGGTACCTGCTGCAGATTGAGTTCCATAACTCAATCCATTCATGCATTCTTGCTAAAACCACTTCAAACATATCCCACATCATCCCTTGAAATTATTCCAAGCCTCAAACACGACCTGTAACACTCCCAAGCAACATCACCATTTTCATTTTTTTGTTTTGCAGTTGAAGTTCCCTAACACGATTCTCTTGGTTTCCAAACAAAGTAAAGCTTGGAATAGCATCCCTGGACATCAAGGAAGCTGTACCAATCATCACCTTGCACTGAAAACACCTCCATCATCAGATACGATTCCAACTGAACAGGTAAGTTCATGGACTTCTATCTCCCTATCCAGGCATTGTTAGCTCTAGGTTTGTGAATGAAAAATGTTCTACTCATGCCCCTGAAGTTGTACATATCTTTACTTTCCATTTATTTTGCATGTGCTATGAGAATTTAAGGTCTGAACATTGATGGAAACTTAGGTCAAGAATTAGGGATGGAGAAATTCTCTCTCATCTTAGAGAGTTAAGTCAAGTTCTTTATATGTCTGGATTCGTCTCTTAATGCTCTACATTTTTCATGTTGTGAGTTTTGCTTGAAAGTCCAGGAATCTGGAGATAGAAAACGCGCGTTTTGTTCATGTTCAAACAGTCTGGAGGTTGAAGAAGGTCTTTTGGGCTGGGCTCTGTTTCATTTTTTTATTTGCACCCTTTTGTTACTTTTACACCCCCTTGGCCCATTATGCTTATTTTCATGATTTTTTGACCTTTTCTTTTTTGTTCTGACTTATTTATTTTTCCTCATAACATTAAAAAATAAAAAAATATTTTTCACACCATTTTTATATTTATTAGGCATTTATTTGTTTAAATTGATATTTGTACATAAATAAATATATAGATATACTCATATTCAAAAATGTTAAAAAATAATGCAAACACATTTATTTTCTGATTTTTATTTTATTTTATCTTCTGAAAATATTTTATATAAAATATACTTTTTTTTATAAGTATTAAATATTATTATTTTGTGCATATTCAATATATTTAATAAATAATACAAATACATACATATATATTAGTATATTTAGGTTAAAAAATACAAAATATATACATTTTTATTTTTATTAATATTTAGCATTAAAAATACTTTTTTTGACAAATATACTTCTCTTTATTTATTTTTTGAACATAAGTAATAAATATTGTATATATTAAATAATAAATACCTTTTATTTACAAAATTAGGGTTTTGCCCTAAATACATAAAAACTCCAAAAATTAATTCTTTTTATTTTGTTTATTTGACATATAAAAAACACTTTTTTTCATACATATAAAAAGCCTTTTTGCGTCACACATATTTATTTTATTTAATTTGTGCAATTAAATACCTTGTAAATCCCCAAAATTTGATGTAATAGTTAGGTTTAAATTCCTTGTCAAAATACCCCCCATTTGAACATTTGTACCCTCCTTCCCATATATTGTGTTGTAATAACTTAGGAACTTTATTTTCCGCATTTACAAGCTTTCTAAATATGCCATGCTAGAATTAGGATTTGTATGCAAATCAATTAACCAAAATAGTTTGACCTAATTTCAAGATAAACAAGCATGAAAATAGACAACACCAATCACACTTGCACCCCTAGGGTATTCCACTTGTTGCCTTCAATAATGGGCCATATTGCATGTTAGGTCTCTTTGGGCAAAACAAACACAATTCAAATGATCATAGTCCCTCGACGACGCTTTCGAAAGTTGCCTTAAAAATGATCAAGTCCCTTAAAGGAAAATTTCCCAAAGATACTTGGCACCATTGCAATTATGGTCTAAACGATGACCCGCGCCCGTCCTGTTCACATCCTAACACAAGATTGTCCACCAAATGCAATGGTAGAACAAAATTGTTAAAAGGGTTAAAACATAGGAAATGATCATGTTCAAATGCATATGCCTATTTAACAAAACATTGGACGTTTCTCAAAATAAAACAAATAGTGCAAGAGGAAAGAAAAGGGAAATGACACAAATTTCTGGGAAAAGTATTTGTATTGACTTTCTCTGAGTATATTTGTACAAAGGAGACAATCATCCTAGTAGGAGGATTTTGTCATAAATATTGAAAGATTTATACAAAATAAAGATGGCTATGTGAAATAATTCCATGGGATTCCATTCTGCTATAGCCTTCACAACTCTGAATATCTGTTCATCCAATGCTTTGTCTGCTGATGACTGGATTGATCGGAAGCCTGGAACTGGTTGATGAAGAGATTGTCTTTGGAGTGATCCGACGAGACATAGTCATACGCTTTTATTCCCTAACTTTTGCCTGAATCGCCCTTTCGGGTTTTCGATCCACCGGGAAACCCCTTTTTGCCCAAGCCGCCCTTTCGGGTTTTCAACTTGCCGGGTGTACAGATTTTTTTTGTTTTTATCCATAATTTTTGCCTGAACCGCCCTTTCGGGTTTTCGGTTCACCGGGATGCCCATTTTTGCCCAAGCCGCCCTTTTGGGTTTTCGACTTGTCGGGTTATTTTATGCGTAGTATCTTTTGACTATGTCTGCGTTCGCAGGGTGCGGCAAATCGTTGTCGTCCATGGTGGTTAGAATCATTGCACCACCAGAAAATATGCTCTTGATCACAAATGGTCCTTCATATGTAGGAGTCCATTTGCCCCTGGGATCACTTTGCGGCAAGATAATCCGCTTGATTACGAGATCCCCGACTTGATACACCTGACGTCTGACTTTCTTATTAAAGGCTTTGATCATCCGTTTTTGATACGTCTGACCATGGCATATAGCAGCGAGTCGCTTCTCGTCGATCAGATTGAGTTGATCAAGTCGGGTCTGTATCCAATCATCTTCATTCAAACCTGTGTCCTTCATAATCCTTAGAGAAGGAATCTGAACCTCCATAGGCAGAACAACTTCCATGCCATATACCAAAGAAAATGGGGTTGCCCCAGTTGAAGTACGTGCCGTCGTACGGTATCCATGTAGAGCAAACGGTAACATCTCATGCCAGTCTTTGTAAGTGACTGTCATTTTCTGAATGATCTTCTTAATGTTTTTGTTCGCAGCTTCAACAGCACCATTCATCTTTGGCCGATAGGGAGATGAATTGTGATGATAAATCTTGAACTGTTTGCATAATGCGGTGATCATCGTGTTATTCAGATTTGTACCGTTGTCTGTGATGATCCTGTCTGGAACACCGTACCGGCATATGAGATTTTGCTTGATGAAGCGGGAAACCACGTTTTTAGTAACAGAGACGAAGGAAGCTGCTTCGACCCATTTGGTGAAATAGTCAATGGCAAATAGGATGAAGCGATGTCCGTTGGAAGCCGTGGGCTTGATCTCTCTAATCATGTCAATGCCCCACATTATAAATGGCCAAGGAGCAGTCAGAACGTTGAGAGGAACCGGAGGGATGTGAACCTTGTCAGCATAGACTTGACATTTGTGGCAAGTACGGGAATATTGATGGCAGTCAGCTTCCATGGTAGACCAGTAATAGCCTGCCCTTAGGATCTTCTTAGCCATTGTATGCCCGCTCAAGTGAGTTCCAAATGTGCCGCTATGTATCTTAGTCATGATCAACTCTGCTTCAGCTTTGTCTACGCATCGGAGTAATACACAATCATGGCTTCGTTTGTAAAGGATTTCGTTGCTCAAAAAGAATTTGGCAGCGAATTTCCTTAAGAACTTCTTGTCATTTACGGAAGCTCCTTCGGGATAATCTCTAGTCTCGAGATACCTTTTGATTTCATGGAACCAGGGTTGTTCCACTACTTCTTCGGTATTAATCTCGTGACAATGTGCAGGTTCATCCATTCGCTCAATGGTGATTTGGGGAGCCTCGTTATCCCAGTTGAGTTTAAACATGGAGGACATTGTAGCTAGAGCATCTGCTAGCTGATTCTCTTCTCGCGGGAAATGCTCGAAGGTAATTTGCTCGAAATGAGGCAACAATGTCAGGACATGTTCTTTGTATGGGATAAGATTAGGATGCTTGGTATCCCACTCTCCTTTGATTTGACTGATAACCAAAGCCGAATCCCCAAATATGATCAAAGATTTGATCCCCAAGTCTATAGCAGCTTTGAGACCAAAGATGCAAGCTTCATACTCAGCCGTGTTGTTTGTGCAGCTGAAGCAAAGTCGGGCCGTGAAAGGAGTGTGACAACCTTCCGGGGAAATGAGTACTGCGCCGATGCCGTTTCCAAGGGCGTTTGAAGCACCATCAAAGTACAGGGTCCATCGGGATCCATTTTCGGGTCCGTCATATGGTCTGTTACCTTCAATGTTGTCCAAATTCATGATGTCTTCGTCTGGGAAGTCAAATCTCAGAGGTTGATAATCTTCAATAGCTTGATGAGCCAGATGGTCAGCTAGTACACTCGCTTTTATAGCTTTTTGAGTGGTGTACTGGATGTCATACTCAGTTAGGATCATTTGCCATCTGGCTATTCTTCCAGATAAAGCGGGCTTTTCGAAGATATACTTGATAGGATCCATTTTGGAAATCAACAAGGTAGTATGAGTCAACATATACTGTCTTAGTCGGCGAGCAGCCCATACCAAAGCGCAATAAGTTTTCTCGAGCAGTGAGTAGCGAGTCTCACAGTCGGTAAACTTTTTGCTAAGGTAATAAATAGCATGCTCTTTTCGACCAGACTCGTCATGCTGGCCCAAAACACACCCCATTGAGTTATCCAAGACGGTCAAATACATGATCAATGGTCTTCCTTCGATGGGTGGCATCAGAATAGGAGGTTCTAGCAAATACTCCTTGATCTTATCAAAAGCAGCTTGGCAATCGTCGTTCCATTCGACTACCTGATCTTTCTTCAAGAGTTTGAAAATTGGCTCACAGGTAGAAGTCAGATGAGAGATGAATCTGGCAATATAGTTCAAGCGCCCCAAGAACCCTCTAACCTCCTTTTCAGTACGGGGAGCAGGCATCTCTTGTATTGCTTTCACTTTTGCTGGATCGACTTCAATGCCTTTGTTGCTTACGATGAATCCTAGAAGCTTACCAGACCTAACTCCAAAAGTGCATTTACTTGGATTCAGCCTGAGTTTGTATTCTTTCAATCTGGCAAACAGCTTTTCTAGATGTTCAAGGTACTCCTCCTCTGTTTGTGACCGAGCTATCATATCGTCTACGTAAACTTCAATTTCATGATGTATCATATCATGAAACAAAGCTACCATGGCGCGTTGATAAGTTGCCCCTGCGTTCTTCAGCCCGAACGGCATCACCTTGTAACAGAAAGTGCCCCATTGTGTGACAAAAGTTGTTTTCTCCATATCCTCGGGGGCCATTTTGATTTGATTGTAGCCCGAGAATCCATCCATGAAGGAAAACACTTTGTGCTGAGCTGTATTGTCGATCAAAATGTCAATGTGTGGAAGTGGAAAGTCATCTTTGGGGCTGGCCCTATTCAAATCCCGGTAGTCCACACACATCCTGACTTTGCCATCTTTCTTAGGTACTGGCACGATGTTAGCGACCCATTGAGGATAGGACGTAATAGCCAGAAAGCCAGCGTCGAATTGCTTCATCACTTCTGCTTTGATCTTTTCAGACATGTTTGGCCTCATTCGGCGGACCTTTTGCTTGATCGATGGACAATCTTCTCTTGTGGGGAGACGGTGAACCACAATATCTGTATCTAAACCCGGTATATCTTCATAAGACAAAGCGAAGATTTCAACATACTCATTCAACAACTGTATCAGGCGTTCCTTGATACTTGGTTCCAGATCGGCACCCACTTGCACCTCCTTCCGGTCTTCCTCGGTTCCCAAGTTGACAGTTTCCAATGACTCTTCGTGCGGTAAGATGGCCCTTTCCTCTTGCTGTAGAAGTCTGGGTAGTTCCCCTGGTACTTCACAACCTTCGTCATCTTCATACTCGGCTTGATTGACCAGATCTTCAGAGTTATTGAAGGATATAGCAGAATCGTCACCCATGGAATCCGGAGTGGATGGGTACCTGCATTTGTGAGTGTGGGTGTGTGTAAGGGATAGCCATCCTTAAACAAAAATGCAAAAGGAAAGAAAATGAACACAACAGTTTATCAAATGAAAAACGTCCAATGAATCATTAAACATGGCATATGGATATGAAAAATAATCAAAACCCTTACAAATGGACCTACATGCCCCGGGCAAGGAATGAGGTGAAAAGATAGTGTACGAATTGTTTGAAAATAAATATTACAGACCAAATAGGAAATGTTTGACAGGTAAATTACTGATGAATAAAAGTGATGGGGACAAAGTCTTTTGCCTCCCAGTTGCACAATCCTCCTTTGACAGTTGGGTAAATCCACTCTTCGATGTTGCTCTCTTTGTCTTCGTCCTCCAAAGCGTTGATTCCGTAGGGAGAAATTTTGACTGGCGCTCTTTCAATCTTCGAACGGCGCATAGCTTTCTGGCCCGCGGCCGTGAACCCTAATCCAAATTTGTCTGTCTTATGTGGAATATCGGGCAACTGCCCCCATGCTGAATTCTTCCCCTCCTTTATTGTGGCCCTTGCGTCTTCCAGAGATGCCATCCTGGCCATCTGCCTCGGTGTCTCAGCTGCCAACTTTGCTACTGTTATTTCAGGAAGGACTTCTTCGAAATGCTGGAAAGGCGTCTCAATGAACTCCCCCTCTACCTCCACATACCGGAAGGAGTTCAAGTGGATGATCATGTACTCCTCTTCGCCATGGACGGTTATAATCTTTCCCTTGACAGGATACTTTAACATCTGATGTAAGGAGGAGGTGACTGCCCCAGCACGGTGTATCCAAGGCCTACCCAACAAGCAAGAGTATGACGGACGGATGTCCATCACATAGAAAGTAGATTTAAACACCTCAGTGCCTATCTTGATGGGAATTTCAACCTCCCCATGGACCATTCTCTTCGAACCATCGAAAGCTCTGACAACAATATCACTCGGTTTCAACTCTAACCCTTCACAATCTAGTCGGTCCAAGGCCTTCTTATGCAGTACATTCAGCGACGAACCAGTGTCGACCAAGACATGTGCGAGAGTAGTTCCTCGGCACTCGAATGAAATGTGCAAAGCATCATTGTGGTTTCTACCTTTAGGAGTTAGGTCGGCATCAGAAAAACCTAATCCATTATCCGCAGTAAGGCTAGCCACGCAATTTTGAAATTGATCCGCAGAGGTTTCCTGGGGCACATGGGCTGCCTTTAGGAATTTTATCAAAGCTTTAGCGTGCGCTTCCGAGCAAAGTAGTTGTGCCAGCATGGAGATCTTTGAGGGGGTTTTCCCCAGCTGTTCTACCACATCGTAATCACTCCTTTTGATTATCTTCAAGATCTCATCCATTTCCTTCTTGGAGGTTTCCGGGATAACCAAGGGTTGAGCCCTCGTCCTGACGAGCTCATCTTGGATTCCCTTACCTTTATCAACAGCGGTAGGAGGGACAATACTAGGAATAACAACCTCTTCAATCAATGGGGTTCTAGCGGAGAGTTTTATTGGTGCAGGGATGACCTTGTCGGCAGATGAGGGTCCAAAGATTGCTCTTGGAGGGGAAATCTCTGGAGAAAATATTCTCCCGCTCCGGGTGATTTTGCTCGTGCCTGCAATGTTTCCAATGCTGGCTTCTTCATCATCCGAACTTTCTTCAGTTATTTCGATTTGTTTAATACCATGGTAGTAGACGTGACCGCCATAGTTCCATGGTATTGACTTCTCAGAAACATAGGGGACAGGCCCTGGCATTGTTATCTTCAAAGGAACAGATTTTGTAGCTGGTGTAATCTTAATAGGCTTTTTGACGTCCTTGGAAAGATTGGCGTGAATGGTTATGATTGAGACATCTTCAGTATGAGTTAGAACAGCAGAAACTTTTTCAAACAAAATTTGTCGACTATCCATTAGGCCTTGGATGCCTTTCTTCAGTAACGGACAATCAAACGGCAGAGAGTAACAACAATAGCAATCTTCTTTACATCCCGGGAAAATCCCGGCCCTTAACAGATTCAACTTGATGGTTAACAATGGAGTTATCAGATCATTGACATCATCAACATACAAATCTTCTTCAATGGCATTGACATTTCGGCCGTGCTTCGGCATGGGAGCAGATATCACATTAGGCTTCTCCGGAGCGTCGAACTCCACCTCCTTCGCCTCTATCAGGTCTTGGATTTTATGCTTGAGTGCCCAACAATCATTGGTGTCGTGCCCGACACTGTCAGAATGGTAGGCGCATTTAGCATTAGGATGGTAATGCGGAGAGGCCGTATTCACATTTTTTGGTGCCTCTTTGATAGTGGCGAGATTCAATTTTAACAGATGGGGAAGCACTTGCGCTGGAGTCATATTAATGCGGGTGAACCGCCGTTGTGGCCGTTCCACCCGTTGCTGATTTGGTCTGGACTGGTTATAGCGAGGCTGCTCACTTGAAGGGGTTTGAATCATTACGACCCCCACAGTTGGCCGACGCTCCGTCTTCCCTGCTCTTCTCTGAGAATATACCACAGCCGTTTCCTTCTTAAAAGGTTTCTTCTCAACACTTGCAGCAACACCCTTCTGAATTTTTCCTGACTTGATGCCAGCTTCTATTCTTTCGCCTGTTAAGATCAAATCGGTAAACCCCGCGGAAGAGTTACCAATCAGATGATTGAAAAATGGCCCAGATAGGGTCCCTAGAAACATATCAACAAGTTCACGGTCGGTTAAAAGAGGCTGCACCCTGCCAGCCAAATCCCTCCATTTTTGTGCATATTATTTGAATCCTTCGCCTGTTCCAAGTGACATACCCTGAAGTTGGGTACGCGTAGGAGCAAGGTCAGAATTGTACTGATATTGTTTATAGAAGGCGGTGGCCAAGTCTTCCCAGTTTCGGATGCTGGTTCCCTCTAGCTGATAGAACCACTCTAATTGAGCCCAAGAAAGGCTGTCTGAAAGAAGTGGATCCAAAGGTTTTTATCTGCCGTATAGGGTTGGATCTTTCTCACGTAGGACCTGAGATGCATTTTTGGACATGACAGCCCATCATACCTCACAAAAACTGGCACTTTGAATTTTGGGGGAATCACAATCCCGGCAACCAAACCCAAGTCTTCAAAATCCAAACCCGGTACTCTCTGTAGCTCCATGGCGGCCAACCTGTCTTCTAAACCTTTGTATTTATCATCAGCTGTAGGGTATTGCTGATCAGAGTAGTCTTCATCCTCTTCGACCTCTTCTTCTTCCACATCGGACTCGGAAGGTACCGCAGCCCCACCTCCTTTACTGGTCCCTTCATCAGAAGTAGGAGGAAATTCAAGCACTCTCCTGGCCTCTCCGTCAAATCTTCTCCCTAAAGTAGCCACCCCGAGTCTCTTTTTCTTCTTTTTCACTGGGTCTTTATTCCCCAGCAAGGTCTTGAGATCCTCCTGACCCTTAGCCAAGGTCGTCAGGAGTTGCTGGAACTGTGCATTTTGAGCTTGTAGGTCTTTGACTGTTTGCTCGAGATCCATCCTACTGAAATAAACAGCAGACAGATAAGGAAACCTGGCGTGAGACCTACTTATGCACATGATGAATGGTATGCTTATGTATGCAATACATTCAAGGATTTAGAACATTCAAAATTGTTGCAGACAAAGAAGAGCGCACGTCATATTAATAAGAAGAAATTTGTTAGTACATAAATGCCCCATGGGCTAAATATTACAAAAACAACTTCTCAAGGTAAAGAGACATTGCGCATCCTCTTTGGTTCGATGTAGGTGTTAAGGGCCTCTTGCTCATGGAGTCGGCGGGTGAGCTCTAAAACCTTCTTATCACTGGCGTAGAAGCTGGCTTCAAAAGTGTTTCGTTCCTCCTTGAGCTGAATCCAACTCTTATGCATTTCCTCCCACGATGTAGGCATGTCAGGGTGTAGGATGGTGTAGGGAACCTCTCCTTCCTTGACGGGCTCTTTAATCACAGGGAGAACATGAGGATAAGGCATCATCAGAATCTGGGCTCGGGCTCGTACCCACTTGAGATAAGGCTCAAGAGGGATGGAGTTCTTGTGTCCTAGTGTCTTACTATCAACCTTGTTGGGCCTTCCCCAAGCTCTGATGAATCTTTGGCGAAGTCCTTGCGCATCGTTGTCGAAGTCAAAAACTAGGTCAGGAATCAACATGTCGTGAGGGCCATCCCTCCGTGCATATCCAAATTGCCTCAAAGCTAGGCAAGGGTTGTAGGTAATGCCCCATCTAATGCCAAGTAATGGGACATTAGGGAACTCTCCACAACGATCGACGATGATGACATTTTCTCTGGACCGAGAACACCAATGTACATCAGAGTGAGTAAGAGTCATCAACCGTTGGGACCACCTTGAGCCTTGGTCATTCTTCAAGACAGATTGTGGAAGGTGCGAAATAAACCACCTTGCAAGGAGAGGAGTACAGCACATGAGAACACCCCTCTTTCTCATTGTTCGTGTGTAAAATGAGTGAAGAATGTCCCCAAGCAATGTTGGTATTGGATTTCTGGACAAGAAGATTTTGACGGTGTTGACATCTATCAATTGGTCAGAATTTGGGAACAAGACCAACCCATAGATAAGGAGTGCCACAATTTCTTCAAAGGCTTGTAGGTCCAATGAATTCCAACATTCTTGTGCCTTCTCAAACAAGAATTTTGCTAAGAATCCTTTGACGCCGCTTCTGGTTTCCCAATGCCCCTTAATGTCGGATGGTTGTAGATGTAATTCTCGAGCAACATCTTCCGGCTTTGGTTCCTTTTCCGTACCGTTGAAGGGTAGTTGATTAAGGATAGGGATTCTTAGGAGTTGAGAAAACTCCTCCAAAGTGGGCACCAACTAGTAATCAGGGAAAGTGAAACAGTGGTGAAGAGGGTCAAAGAACTGGAATAGCACTTTCATCATGTCTTCTTCAATGTTGGTGTTGACTAAGCTGAGCAGTCTACCATGTCTTTCACTGAAGGATGAGCTTTCCGGAATTCTTGAGGTGAGCTCCTTGAGTTGAGGAGAGATTCTCACAAGGTTGACTTGGATGGTTTTTCTGCGAGGAATTTCCATAACCTACAAAACAAGAACAAAGATGAAGATCTAAACCCTTGAAATGGTTAGTGAATGCATTTGATGCTTTATGATGTTTATGATGTATGCACAAAACATATGTACAAGCAATTCACACCAAACCCTAGTTTCAGGCTTGCATGAGGTTTCATAGGTAAGTACCCTCTTGAGTGTAGTTGGCTTAAAAACCTGTCTTATAAATAGTAATCGGGTTCTAAGGAGCTCAATATCACTGGATTGTTTTCATTATTCATTGTTTCGGTTTAGCCACTTAACTAGCGACCAAAATATTCCAAGAAAACAACCCTCAATGAGTGTAGTATCGAGTATCTACCAACTTCGGAGTGCACCAAAAGCCGGTCATCTCACTACCCTTAATAAAAGGCCAAGATGGTCAAGTAAGGTTCTAGGTCATTAGTGCTTAGTGACATCACTCAGCGGCCCCGTACTCTCCTTGATTGAACTCAAGGGTTACCGGTACTCACAAATATGTCGCACTAATATAGCTATTGCTTCGACCGTGTCGGTATACCCCGCACAGTTTCCACAACGTATTGCTATCTATGAATGTTTCCCCAAATCCAGGTGTAGGATTGCAAACCCAAACAATAGAGCCAAGATGTAAAGCAATCAAGACAAACAATTAGTCATGCAAGAGGGTGATCTAAGCCCTAAGGTTACTCCACTTTTAAATTTGTCCCCAGCAGAGTCGCCAGTTCTGTGATACGGTGGGAGAACTGACTATGGTTTTGCGTTTGTTTTCGCAAATGTTTCGGTTGAGCAAGAGTCGCCACCGACTTTTTATTTTATCCTAAGGAAAGGTTTAAAAAGCACAGCAAAAACCTTTGAGATATTTTCTTGGGTTCGGGGAGTAGATTATAGAAAGGGAAGGTATTAGCACCCTTTCTATCCATGGTTATCCATGGGCTCTTAGGTACTTGCTTAGATCAACTTGCCTTGGTTTTCAATTGTTTGAAATGGTGCTTTGTGTGTGGTTTTGAAAATGTTTTAAAAAAGATGCCTTGTCTAGGCTACCCTTGTAACAATTCTTTACTCGAATGTTTTACAAAAGGTGTTTGTCTTTTTGAAAAGATGTTTCAAGGTTTTTGAAAGTTTGTTTTGAAAGTGTTGGTGAAGTGTGGTTTGAAAAATAGGCAAGTGTTTTTGTTTTGCAAGTTGACAAGTACTTAAGAGCTATCTACCCTAAAGTTCTCAAAGATTATTGCTATGTCTTAACCCTTTTAACAATTTTGTTCCACCATGGCATTTGGTGGACAATCTTGTATTAGGATGTGAAAGGGACGGGCGCGGGTCATCGTTTAGACCATAAGTGCAATGGTGCCAAGTATCTTTGGGCAATTTTTCCTTGGAGGGACTTGATCATTTTTTAGGCAACTTTCGAAAGCGTCATCGAGGGACTATGATCATTGGAATTGTATTTGTTTTGCCCAAAGAGACCTAACATGCAATATGGCCCATTATTGAAGGCAACAAGTGGAATACCCTATGGGTGCAAGTGTGACATGTGTTGTCCATTTTCATGCTTGTTTATCTTGAAATTAGGTTAAACTACTTTTGTTCTTTTTATTTGCATACAAACCCTAATTCTAGCATGGTATATTTAGAAAGCGTTAAAGTGCGAAAATTAAAGTTCCTAAGCTATTACAACACAATATGGAAAGGGGGGTACAAATGTTTAAATGGGGGGATTTAACAAGGAATTTAAACCTAGCTATTACATCAATTTGGAATTATTTACAAGATAATTGATTGCACAAATTAAATAGAAATAAAATAAATATGAAAAATGTAAAAAGGGTTTTTATATGTATGGAAAAAAAGGTATTTTTTTATGTCAAAATAAAATAAAATGAAAAGTATTAATTTTTGGATTTTTCCATGCTTTTAGGACAAAACCCTAATTTATTAGGTAAATATATTAATTATTTAATATGTACAAATATTTATCAATTATATACAAAATAAAATAAAAGTGAAGTATGTTTGTCAAAATGTATTTTTACTATCAAATGTTAATAAAAAATAAAATGTATATATTTTTGTATTATTTACTAAATATTCTAATAAATATATATATATATATATATATATATATATATATATATATATATATATATATATATATATATATATATATATATATATATATATATATATATATATATATATATATATATATATATATATATATATATATATATATATATATAATTATTTTATTAAAAAAATCAAATATTTTCTTATATTATAAAAAAAAATTGTTTTCAGAAACTTCTCGCTCTTAATTTCTTCAAACTTTCAAACAAAGCCTTAGAGAAATTAAGGGGTTAAGTGGGATGATGGTAGATGTAAAATTTTTTTTCTTCTTAGTCTCAATCATTTGGATCATTCTAATCCAACGCCTTAATGGAAAGTAAAGAGAAAAAAATTTCTCTGTATTTCCTTAAAAATCACATGCTACATGCATATGTTTATATAGGCTAGGAGAAGCTTGGACTAATTTAAAATAGCAACTAACTTATTCTAATAAACTTTAAGATAGAAATAAATTAGAAACTAACTTTCAATTTTTTAGGTATGATAAATCTAATCTCTAATAGATATACTCCTTATGGAGTAAGAAACCTAGTAGTATGAATTATCTAATTAACGTACTCCTAATCTCTATCAAGTATTTATCTCTTAGTGATGCAAGCACTTACGACATCGATTCAGAAGACACCAAAAGTAATAATTGTTACCAAAATAAAAATAAACTAATGCTGGTGGGGCAGAAAAAGAGACGTTTGTGTGGAAAATAATGCCCCCAAGAAAGGTAGTGGAAGAATGAAAGAATCTTCTTAAAGTGTTTTATATGTTTGTTGAACGAAATTAACTAAAGCACATTAGTTCATTATATTTTTTGAAATACTTTTTTAAGCTAAGATGGCAGAAGTGAAGCTGCATGGATTTTGGTATAGTCCTTTTACTTTTAGGGTAGTATGGGCCCTAAATCTGAAGGGTATACCATATGAACACATAGAAGAAGATCGTTTCAATAAGAGTCCTCAACTTCTTCAATATAATCCAGTATACAAAAAGACTCCAGTGCTACTTCATGATGGAAAACCCATATGTGAGTCCATGCTCATTGTTGAATACATTGATGAGATATGGCCACAAAATTCATTGCTTCCTGCTGATCCCTATGACAGAGCTCAAGCCCGGTTTTGGGTTAAATATGTTGATGAAATGGTACCATTTTTCAATGCTTAATCATCTTATTTGTATACTTGTGCAATATATGTTCTTAACTATCCCAGCTTGATTCAAACTAACAACAATATATTGATTAATATTTGAAGTTTTCACTAATTGCACACCTTGATAGCACAAGTGATGAAGAACGAGAGAAGGCCAAAAAGAGTATATGGGAGCGACTAGGAGTTGTTGAGGATCAGTGTTTGGGAGATGAGAGGAAATTCAATGGGGGAGACACCCTTAACATTGTAGACATAGCTCTTGGATCTTTTGTCAAAGTTATTGATGTTCACGAGGATTTGTTTGAAGTGAAGATCTTGCAAAGTGAGAGGTTCCCTCGTTTGAAATTATGGTTTAATAATTTCAAGGATGTTCCAATCGTCAAAGAAAACACCCCTAGTAAAGAGAAATTGGTTGCACTTTTTAAGCCACTTATTGAAAAAATATTGGCAAGGAAATGATGGCTTCTATGAATTGATATGTACAAAGCATTGGTATTTCTTTTTGTTGTCTTTGTACGTCAATAATAAAATATTAAAATGGTTTTCTTTCTTTTAATATCAAGCGTATGTATCATGCGTCTAAAAAGAGTTATAGTTTAGTTGATTTCTACCTTATACTTTGGTTTTCCACCAAAATTGAGGTATTACTTCATAAGTCTAAGTAATTGTCATTAATAAGAGCTTAAACAAGAATGTTATAGTCCAACTAAATATTTATTCATTATTTTTTAATGTGTGCACTTAACTTAAACACCGAGTAAATGAAGGGAGTAGTAGGTTTGCTACATAAATACTACTATGCACCGGAACTAGATTCGATTCGAGAGGATACATTTATTATCAATTGCAGTGATTTAAAGTTTTTGATGTGGTGAAGAGGAGAATGATCTGTAAGGTTAAAATTCTAATGTTTAAGTCAGTAAAAGAGTGAAAAGTGAAGTTTTAATGTGGTAGGATTTGAATACATGTTAAATGTCGTGATCTCTTTGTTAAATGGGAGAATTGGTTAGTAGCCAAATATGTGTGATGAGGTGTGAGATGCGGTCATTTGTCAGGTCAATGTAGATGAAAAGAATAAGGCTTGAGGGAGAAATTACCTGCTTGGTGGGGAAAGGAGCTCACATGTTGCGCCCGCAAAACGCCACCCTTCATCGTTATTAGACTTTCACGCCTTTAGATCTCATGGGTGGCCCGAAACTGTTGCCTCCTAATCCATTGTCTCTACTTTGCAGAGCGATGGTTTGCGACATATGTCTTTGCACGACCACAAAATTCAGGGACATGGAGGTCTTCGACGAGTGGCCGCTCTTGGGAACAAGCACATTAAATGTTTTTCTTGTAAGATGCAACTTGACGTTGGGAATGATTGACACACACACCTACTCTAGTTAGTAATGATGTTTCTCCTTCCTTTAGGGCACTTGAGGGCTTTTTGAATCATTTAAGGCAAATCTCCATCATTGATAGTGTGAAGTGATCGTACGACCTTTAGTGTTCGAAGAGGGTATAAAAAACTTTTAAAGCGTCATTTTTCCCTTCCGACTTGCAGGAGAAAGCATGTATGCTTTTTTATCGTTCCTTTTTGGAAACGTTTTTGTTCAAGCGTTGGATCAGGTTTAGAAGATTTCACTTGTTGGTTCAGGTTTTGCATGTTTATTGTTCTTCTTCCTGAGTTCTAACGTTTAACTTCTTGATTTTGCCTTCATTCTATTTCTTTTAGGGTTTATGGGATAACGAGTGTTTTAGCTTGTTTGCGTGCTACAATGTACTTGAACTTGTTTCCTGTTACAATGCTCAAGCATTGCATCATATGTTGGAAGCCAAGTTGGTTACATTGAGGGAGCCTCCTCAAAAACCCTTTACTGCTTCTCCCTATTACAATCATGAAGAAAGGTGTGCGTACCACTCCAACAGTCCTGGACACGACACTAACCACTGTTGGACATTGAAAAACAAGATTCAAGACCTAATCGACGAAGGAGCATTGTAAGTCACACAAGATGGTCAACTTGAGTTTTTCTTTCATATTTCAAAGGCATATCATCTGAAGTGACGAAGTTTAGGCGGAGAAACTTTTGTTTATTCAAATTTTCAGTTGTAATTTCTTTGTTTGCTTAAACATTTGTCCTTATGTCAGGATTTAATTATTCTCGTTAATGCATTGCATATGTTTGTCTTGAGTTAATCCATTAGTTTTCACTTTACTGAAATTATGCTTTTACCTCTTTTTGTATGATATTCAATTCTCAACTACAAGTCTAAAGCCTTTAGAGGGAGGATGACGAAAACAATACCATAATCTCATACAATATACTTTTGGACAGACCTTGCTGACGATGTACAAGCGTTGTTTCAAATTCCTAAACACTGGAGTTATAAGGAAGATAATATCTAGTCAACCCTTTTGAGCCAAAGAAGTAGGAGTTTTCTTTTTCATACAAATTGAAACCTTTAATCAGAACCAGGGGCGGGATAGTTTCTTAGTTAATCCAAATGCGCGTTCAGTTGCAAACCTTCACTTCATACACAACGAATGACATCCAAAAACATCCTTTTGAATTAAAATCCGACGATGGTTCCCCGTGAAATAGGAAATCATTATCTCCCAAAAGAAAAACCCACTAGTGAGTAGCTCAAGTTCCTTTATAGGTCAAAACCTATGAAGGAGACTTAAGAAAAACTGGGGCATCCCATTGGCTGTAATCTTAAAACAAGTACAGTCAAGCAAAAATTAGGGATAATAAATCAAAAAGAGGAAGCTACAAATCCTCAACAACAGAAAAATGATGCAAAAATGACTGCCTTTTCCAACAAACTTAACTTGTTTGAACCATCACCAAAACCTCATTCCAGACTCAATTGAAATTCAAAACGCTCAATTAACTGAGTATAGGGCTGAAGAACATCACAGAGAGTGGGTTGGGTACAAACACACTTTGAGCCTTATCCTTTGTTTCTTAAACCGTGAACAAGGACACTCTACAACCCTTTAAAAGTCCTAATTGAAGCATGGGTTAGTTTGAAAACATACTGTTACAAAAGGTATCTTGACTCCTGTAAGGCTTAATGTAAATCCCGAGTTGAATTCATATTCTTACAAAATTCTTTTATCTACTAAAAATGCATTTTCAAAACTTCAAGATAAACACAAACTTTGCATTTATTTTGAATACCGTTGTTTGCGTATAGTTATTTGTTTGACAATAGAGAAATTCACACGATGAATATTCAATGAACGAAAATCCTCTCAAGAAACAGAATCACTTCAAATGGAAAAACACTTACAATGACAAACTCTCCATAACCAAGGGGAAATGACATGTTATTTTCCAACTCATCAGTGTAAGTCAAGTCAAAATTCCAAGAAATCTCTCATAAAGTCCTGAATAGCCAAGGGCAGGTCTGCATCTGAATCACTTGGGGCATGGAACATGGATTCCAGCAAGGGTCACGTACGACTAAGAACACATTTTCTAGCAGCGTTATGAATAATGACAAATCCCCAAAGTCCCTTTCATAAGGTGATCCCTGATGAAATCACCAGAGCCACCTCTATAAGGTTATCCTCACAGAATAATCTTCATGGATAAGGGTACAAATCCCATAAGGCCAAATTCATGGATATCCCCATAAAGTTAGATCCATGCAATCACCAGCCAGAGTCTCAACCTCCGGAAAACCTCTCTCCAGCTGAATTTATCTTAAGAGGAGCCTTGAGGAGTTCTGTCAGAAGAAAACACCTCCCCAACAGATTGTCAAATGAGTTTATTTCCCCAACAAACTACGAGTCCTCCATACTAATACAAATCAAATAACAAAACTCTTTAATCCCCGTTAGAGTCATTGATATCCCCAACGGAGTTGTACTATCCCCAAAAGTTACTAAAGCCTGGACCCGACAAGATATTAGTTTAACTTCTTTAATTGTTGAAACCTGGACCCAACCAGATGTCAGTTAACCTCAAGATCAAAATTGCTGAAACCTAGACCCGACCAGATAACCATTCGAGTTACTACGAAACTTAGACCCATACAGATAATAGTTTAACTTCTTCAAATCACTAACAAAACTCCTCTTCCCTAGTAAAGTTTGCCACTATCCCCAGTGAGTTGCTGCAAAGCCTGAAAGCCGATCAGATAATAGTTAACTTCTTTATCCCTAACAAGTTGTTAACTTCCATTCTCTCCAATCAAGAGTATAACTCCCCAGTAGAGCAACAAACAACTAGAACTCCTGAATTCTTTCCCTCAAGCAGAAGTCAACACTCTCCACAAAAACTCCCCCAAGAAGAAATCAACACTCTACACAAAGATTTATCAAGCCAAAGCCAATCTTCCCCAGCAGATTTCTCATCAAATAACAAAACGGAAATCCCCAGTGGAAACATTCTAAACAAGGCTTAAAGATGTGCATACTTTTCACCCCCAACAGGACAACTATCTATTTGAGCAGATTGAAGATTAACTCCCAAAACAAGTCGGGGAAACTATCTTTCTTTCTCAAATAGGCTAGAGATTAATTCCTAAAAAAACCCAGGGCTACTATCTATATGACCAGCAAAAATAGGTTCCAGATTAATACCTGAAACAAGATAGGACAACAATTTATGAACAATTGATTGTAGATTAATACCTGAAACAAGACAGGACAACTATCTACATGAGCAGATTGAAGATTAACTCCCGCAACAAGCCAAGAAAACTACATTTATTTCTCAAATAGGTCAGAGATTAATTCCTGAAACAAGCCAGGAAAACTATCTCTACGACCAACAAAAAGTGGGTTCCAGATTAATACCTGAAACAAGACAGGACAACAATCTGTGAACAACTAATTGTAGATTAATACCTGAAACATGACAGGACAACTATCTACATGTGCAGATTGAAGATTAAATCCCAAAACAAGCCGGGATACTATATTTCTTTCTCAAATAGGTCAGATATTAATTCCTGAAACAAGCCAGGGTAACTATCTCTACGACCAACAAAAAGTGGGTTATGGATTAATACCTCAAACAAGACAGGACAACTATCTGTGAACAATCGATTGCAGATTAATACCTAAAATAAGATAGGACAACTATCTGTGAACAATCGATTGCAGATTAATACCAAAAACAAGACAGGACAACTATCTACATGAGCAGATTGAAGATTAACTCCCGAAACAAGCCGGGGAAACTATCTTTCTTTCTCAAATAGGTCAGAGATTAATTCCTGAAAAAATACAGGGCAACTATCTCTACGACCAACAAAAAGCGGGTTCTAGATTAATACCTGAAACAAGACAAGACAACTATCTGTAAACAACCGATTTCAGATTAATACCTGAAACAAGATAGGACAATTATCTACATAAGCATATTGAAGATTAACTCCATAAAGAAGTCGGGGAAACTATCTTTATTTCTCAAATAGGTCAGAGATTAATTCCTGAAATAAGTCATGGCAACTATCTCTACGTTCAACAAAAAGTGGGTTCCAGATTAACTCTTGAAACAAGACAGAACAACTATATGAGAACAACCGATTGTAGATTAATACCTGAAATAAGACAGGACAACTATCTACTTGAGCAGATTGAAGATTAACTCCCGAAACAAGGCGAGGAAACTATATTTCTTTCTCAAATAGGTCAGAGATTAATTCCTGAAAAAAGCAAGAGCAATTATCTATATGACCAACAAAAATTTGGTTCCGGATTAATACCTGAAACAAGATAGGACAACTATTTGTGAACAACTAATTGGAGATTAATACCTGAAACAAGACAGTACAACTATCTACATGAGCTGATTGAAGATTGACTCCAGAGACAAGCCGGGGAAACCATTTCTCTTTCTCAAATAGGTCAGAGATTAATTCCTGAAACAAGCCATGGCAACTATCTCTACAACCAACGAAAAGCGGGTTTCAGATTAATAGCTGAAACAAGACAAGACAACTATCTGTGAACAACCGATTGTAAATTAATACCTGAAACAAGGCAAGACATGACAACTATCTACTTGAGAAGATTGAAGATTAACTCCCGAAACAAGGCGGGGAAACTATATTTCTTTCACAAATAGGTCAGATATTAATTTCTGAAACAACCCAGGGCAACTATCTCCACGACCAGCAAAAATAGGTTCCAGATTAATACCTGAAACAAGATAGGACAACTATTTGTGAACAATTGATTATAGATTAATACCTGAAACAAGATAGGACAACTATCTACATGAGAAGATTAAAGATTAACTCCCCAAAGAAGCCGGGGAAACTATATTTATTTCTCAAATATGTCAGAGATTAATTCCTGAAACAAACAAGGGGAAACTATCTCTATGACCAACAAAAAGCGGGTTCCAGATTAATACCTAAAACAAGACAGGACAATTATCTATGAACAACCGATTGTAGATTAATACTTGAAACAAGATAGGACAACTATCTACAAGAGAGAATTGAAGATTAACTCCCGAAACACGCCGGGGAAAATATCTTTCTTTCTCAAATAGGTCAAAGATTAATTCCTGAAACAAGTCAGAGGAACTCTCTCTACAACCAGTGAAAAACAGGTTCCAGATTAATACCTGAAACAAGTAAGTACAACTATCTGTGAACAACCGATTGAAGATTAATACCTAAAATAAGACAGGATAACTATCTACATGAGCAGATTGAAGATTAACTCCCGAAATAAGCCGGGGAAACTATCTCTCTTTCTCAAATAGTTCAGAGATTAATTCCTGAAACAAGTCAGGGCAACTATCTCTACGACCAACAAAAAGCGGGTTTTGGATTAATACCTAAAACAAGACAGGACAACTGTCTGTGAACAACCGATCGCAGATTAATACCTGAAACAAGATAGGACAACTATCTACATGAGCAGATTGAAGATTAACTCCTGAAACAAGCCGGGGTAACTATCTTTTTTCTTAAATAGGTCAGAGATTAATTCCTGAAACAAACAAAGGAAACTATCTCTACGACCAACAAAAAGAGAGTTCCAAATTAATACCTGAAAGAAGACAGGACAATTATCTGTTAACAACCGATTATAGATTAATACCTGAAACTATACAGGACAACTATCTACATGAGCAGATTGAAGATTAACTCCCGAAACAAGCCGGGGAAACAATCTTTCTTTCTCAAATAGGTCAAAGATTAGTTCCTGAAACAAGCTAGGGCCACTATCTCTACGACTAGTAAAAAACAGTTTCAAATTAATACCTGAAACAAGACAGGATAACTATCTGTGAACGACTGATTGGAGATTAATACCTGAAACAAGACAGGACAACTATCTACATGAGCAGATTGAAGATTAACTCCGGAAACAAGCTGGGGAAACTATCTTTCTTTCTCAAATAGGTTAGAGATTAATTCCTGAAACAAGCCAGGGAAATTATCTCTACGACCAACAAAAAGCGGGTTCTGGATTAATACCTCAAACAAGATAGGACACATATCTGTGATCAACCGTCTGCGGAATAATACCTGAAAAAGGATAGGATAACTATCTACTTGAGCAGACTGAAGATTAACTCCCAAAACAAGGCGGGGAAACTATATTTCTTTCTCAAATAGGTCAGAGATTAATTCCTGAAACAACCCATGGCAACTATCTAACGACCAGCAAAAAACAGGTTCCAGATTAATACCTGAAACAAGATAGGACAACTATTTGTGAACAACTGATTGTAGATTAATACCTGAAACAAGACAGGACAACTATCTACATGAGAAGATTGAAGATTAACTCCCCAAAGAAGCCAGGGAAACAATATTTCTTTCTCAAATAGGTCAGAGATTAATTCCTGAAACAAACCAGGGCAACTATCTCTACGACCAACAAAAAGCGAGTTCCAGATTAATACCTGAAAGAAGACTTGACAACTATTTGTGAACAACTGATTATAGATTAATACCTGAAACAAGAT
The DNA here is from genome assembly GCA_948472305.1 of Vicia faba. Classification (NCBI taxonomy): domain Eukaryota; kingdom Viridiplantae; phylum Streptophyta; class Magnoliopsida; order Fabales; family Fabaceae; genus Vicia; species Vicia faba. Next base: position 924,867,147 of record OX451737.1, read on the forward strand.
AGGACAACTATCTACATGAGCAGATTCAAGATTAACTCCCGAAACAAGCCGAAGAACTAATATTTCTTTCTCAAATAGGTTAAAGATTAATTCCTGAAACAAGCCAGGGCAACTATCTCTACGACCAGTAAAAAACAGGTTCCAAATTAATACTTGAAACAAGACAGGACAATTATCTGTGAACGACTGATTGGAGCTTAATACCTGAAACAAGACAGGACCACTATCTGCATGAGCAGATTGAAGATTAACTCCGGAAACAAGCTGGGGAAACTATCTTTCTTTCTCAAATAGGTTAGAGATTAATTCTTGAAACAAGCCAGGGCAATTATCTCTACGACCAACAAAAGGCGGGTTCTGGATTATTACCTCAAACAAGTTGGACACATATCTTTGATCAACCGTCTGCGGAATAATACCTGAAACAAGATAGGACAACTATCTACTTGAGCAGATTGAAGATTAACTCCCATAACAAGGCGGGGAAACTATATTTCTTTCTCAAATAGGTCAGAGATTAATTCCTGAAACAACCCAGGGCAACTATCTCTACGACCAGCAAAATATAGGTTCCACATTAATACCTGAAACAAGATAGGACAACTATTTTTGAACAAATGATTGTAGATTAATACCTGAAACAAGACAGGACAACTATCTACATGAGAAGATTGAAGATTAACTCCCCAAAGAAGCCAGGGAAACAATATTTCTTTCTCAAATAGGTCAGAGATTAATTCCTGAAACAAACCAGGGCAACTATCTCTACGACTAACAAAAAGCGAGTTCCAGATTAATACCTGAAAGAAGACATGAAAACTATCTGTGAACAACTGATTATAGATTAATACTTGAAACAAGATAGGACACCTATCTACATGAGAAGATTGAAGATTAACTCCCGAAACAAGCCGAAGAACTAATATTTCTTTCTCAAATAAGTTAAAGATTAATTCCTGAAACAAGCCAGGGCAACTATCTTTACGACCAGTAAAAAACAGGTTCCAAATTAATACCTGAAATAAGACAGGACAACTATCTGTGAACGACTGATTGGAGATTAATACCTGAAACAAGACAAGACAACTATCTGCATGAGCAGATTGAAGATTAACTCCGGAAACAAGCTAGGGAAACTATCTTTCTTTCTCAAATAGGTTAGAGATTAATTCCTGAAACAAGCCATGGAAATTATCTCTACGACCAATAAAAAGCGGGTTCTGGATTAATACCTCAAACAAGATAGGACACATATCTGTGATCAACCGTCTGCGGAATAATACCTGAAACAAGATAGGACAACTATCTAGTTGAGCAAATTGAAGATTAACTAACAAAACAAGGCGGGGAAACTATATTTCTTTCTCAAATAGGTCAGAGATTAATTCCTGAAACAACCCAGGGCAACTATCTCTACGACCAGCAAAAAATAGGTTCCAGATTAATACCTGAAACAAGATAGGACAACTATTTGTGAACAACTGATTGTAGATTAATACCTGAAACAAGACAGGACAACTATCTACATGAGAAGATTGAAGATTAACTCCCCAAAGAAGCCAGGGAAACAATATTTCTTTCTCAAATAGGTCAGAGATTAATTCCTGAAACAAACCAGGGCAACTATCTCTATGACCAACAAAAAGAGGGTTCCAGATTAATACCTGAAACAAGACAGGACAACTATCTGTGAACAACCGATTTTAGATTAATACATGAAACAAAGCACGATAACTATCTACATGAGCAGATTGAAGATCAACTCCCAAAACAAGCTGAGGAAACTATCTTTCTTTCTCAAATAGGTCAGATATTAATTCCTGAAATAAGCCAGGGTAAGTATCTCTACCACCAACAATAAGTGGGTTTTGTTTTAATAACTCAAACAAGATAGGACAACTATCTGTGAACAACCGATTGCGGATTAATACCTAAAATAGGATAGGATAACTATCTACATGAGCAGATTGAAGATTAACTCCCGAAACAAGCGGGGGAAACTATCTTTCTTTCTCAAATAGGTCATAGATTAATTCCTGAAACAAGCCAGGGCAACTATCTCTACGACCAACAAAAACCGGGTTCTAGATTAATACCTCAAACAAGACAGGACAACTATCTGTGAACAACCGATTACAGATTAATACCTAAAATAAGACAAGATAACTATCTACATGAGCAGATTGATGATTAACTCCCGAAACAAGCCGGGGAAACTATCTTTCTTTCTAGAATAGTTCAGAGATTAATTCCTGAAACAAGCCAGGGCAACTATCTCTACGACCAACAAAAAGCGGGTTCTGGATTAATACCTCAAACAAGAAAGGACACATATCTGTGATCAACCGACTGCGTATTAATACTTGAAACAAGACAGGACAACTATCTACTTGAGTAGATTGAAGATTAACTCCCGAAACAAGGCGGGGAAACTATATTTCTTTCTCAAATAGGTCAGAGATTAATTCCTGAAACAACCTAGGGCGACTATCTCTACGACCAGCAAAAAACGGGTTCCAGATTAATACTGGAAACAAGATAGGACAACTATTTGTGAACAACTGATTATAGATTAATACCTGAAACAAGACAGGACAACTATCTACATGAGAAGATTGAAGATTAACTCCCCAAAGAAGCCGGGGAAACCATATTTCTTTCTGAAATATGTCAGAGAATAATTCTTGAAACAAACAAGGGCAACTATCTCTACGACCAACAAAAAGCGAGTTCCAGATTAATACCTGAAAGAAGACAGGACAAATATCTACATGAGCAGATTGAAGATTTACTCCGGAAACAAGCTGGGGAAACTATCTTTCTTTCTCAAATAGGTCAGAGATTATTTCCTGAAACAAGCCAGGGCAACTATCTCAGTAACCAACAAAAAGAGGGTTCTGGATTAATACCTGAAACAAGACAGGACAACTATCTATGAACAACCGATTGTAGATTAATACCTGAAACAAAGCACTACAACTATCTACATGAGTAGATTGAAGATTAACTCCCAAAATAAGCCGGGGAAACTATCTTTCTTTCTCAAATAGGCCAGATATTAATTCCTGAAACAAGCCAGGGTAACTATCTCTACGACCAACAAAAAGTGGGTTCTGGATTAAAACCTCAAACAAGACAGGACAACTATCTGTGAACAACCGATTAGAGATTAATACCTAAAATAAGACAGGATAACTATCTACATGAGCAGATTAAAGATTAACTCCCGAAACAAGCCGGGGAAACTATCTTTCTTTATCTAATAGGTCAGAGATTAATTCCTGAAATAAGCCAGGGCAACTATCTCTACGACCAACCAAAGGCGGGTTCTTGATTAATACCTCAAACAAGATAGGACAACTATCTATGAACAACTGATTGCAGATTAATACCTAAAATAAGACAGGATAACTATCTACATGAGCAGATTGAAGATTAACTCCTGAAACAAGTCGGGGATACTATCTTTCTTTCTCAAATAGGTCATAGATTAATTCCTGAAACAAGCCATGGCAACTATCTCCACGACCAACAAAAAGCGGGTTCTAGATTAATACCTCAAACAAGACAAGACACATATCTTTGAACAACCGATTGCGGATTAATATCTGAAACAAGACAAGACAACTATCTACTTGAGGAGATTGAAGATTAACTCCTGAAACAAGGCGGAGAATCTATATTTCTTTCTCAAATAGTTCAAAGATTAATACCTGAAACAAGCCAGGGGAACTATCTCTACGACCAGCAAAAAGCAGGTTCTGGCTTAATACCTCAAATAAGACAGGACACATATATGTGAACAACCGAATAAGAATTAATACTTGAAACAAGACATGATAACTATCTACTTGAGCAGATTGAAGATTAACTCCCGAAACAAAGCGGGGAAACTATATTTCTTTCTCAAATAGGTCAGAGATTAATTCCTAAAACAACCCAGAGCAACTATCTCTTTGACCAGCTAAAAAACAGGTTCCAGATTAATACTTGAAACAAGATAGGACAACTATTTATGAACAACTAATTGTAGATTAATACCTGAAACTAGACAGGACAACCATCTAAATGAGAAGATTGAAGATTAACTCCCCAAAGATGCCGGGGAAACTACATTTCTTTCTCAATTAGGTCAGAGACTAATTCCTGAAACAAACCAGTGCAACTATCTCTACCACCAACAAAAAGTGGGTTCCAGATTAATACCTGAAATAAGAAAGGACAACTATATGTGAACAATCGATTGGAGATTAATACCTAAAACAAGACAGGACAACTTTTTACATGAGCAGATTGAAGATTTACTCCCGAAACAAGCCCGGGAAACTATCTTTCTTTCATAAAGAGGTCATAGATTAATTCCTGAAACAAGTCAGGGTAACTATCTCTACGACCAACAAAAAGTGGGTTATAGATTAATACCTCAAACAAGACAACTATCTGTGAACAACCGATTGCAGATTAATACCTAAAATAGCACAGGATAACTATCTACATGAGCAGATTGATGATTAACTCCCGAAACAAGCCGGAGAAACTATCTTTCTTTCTCAAATAGGTCAAAGATTAATTCCTGAAACAAGCCAGGGCAACTATCTCTACGACCAACACAAAGTGGGTTCTGGATTAATAACTCATACAAGACAGGACAACTGTCTGTGAACAACCGATTGCAGATTAATACCTGAAACAAGATAGGACAACTATCTACATGAGCAGATTGAAGATTAACTCCCGAAACAAGTCGGGGAAACTATCTTTCTTTCTCAAATAGGTCAGAGATTAATTCCGAAAATAAGCCAGGGCAACTATCTCTACGACCAACAAAAATAAGGTTCTGGATTAATACCTCAAACAAGACAGGACACATATCTGTGATCAACCGATTGTAGATTAATTCCTGAAACAAGACAGGACAACTATCTATTTGAGTAGATTGAAGATTAACTTCCGAAACAAGGCGGGGAAACTATATTTCTTTCTCAAATAGGTCAGAGATTAATTCCTAAAACAACCCAGGGCAACTATCTTTTTGACCAGCAAAAAATAGGTTCCAGATTAACACCTGAAACAAGATAGGACAACTATTTGTGAACAACTAATTGTAGATTAATACCTGAAACTAGACAGGACAACTATCTACATGAGAAGATTGAAGATTAACTCCCCCAAGAAACCGTGGAAACTAAATTTCTTTCTCAAATAGGTCAGAGATTAATTCCTGAAACAAACCAGGGAAACAATCTCAACGACCAACAAAAAGTGGGTTCCAGATTAATACCTGAAACAAGAAAGGACAATTATATGTGAACAACCGATTGGAGATTAATACCTAAAACAAGACAGGACAACTATCTACATGAGCAGATTGAAGATTTACTCCCGAAACAATACGGGGAAACTATCTTTCTTTCTCAAATAGGTCATACATTAATTCCTAAAACAAGCCAGGGAAACTATCTCTACGACCAGTAAAAAACAGGTTCCAGAATAATACTTGAAACAAGACAAGACAACTATCTATGAACGACTGATTGGAGATTAATACCTAAAACAAGACATGACAACTATCTACATGAGAAGATTGAAGATTAACTTCGGAAACAAGCTGGGGAAACTATCTTTCTTTCTCAAATAGGTCAGAGATTCATTCCTGAAACAAGCTAGGGAAACTATCTCTATGACCACCAAAAAGCGGGTTCCAGATTAATACCTGAAACAAGACAAGACAACTATCTGTGAAAAACCAATAATAGATTAATATCTGAAACAAGGCACGACTACTATCTACATGAGCAGATTTAAGATTAATTCCCAAAACAAGCCGGGTAAACTATCTTTATTTCTCAAATAGGTCAGATATTAATTCCTCAAACAAGCCAGGGTAACTATCTCTACGACCAACATAAAGTGGGTTCTAGATTAATACCTCAAACAAGACAGGACAACTATGTTTGAACAACCGATTGTAGATTAATACCTAAAATAAGACAGGATAACTATCTACATGAGCAGATTGAAGATTAATTCCCGAAACAAGTCGGCGAAACTATCTTTCTTTCTCAAATAAGTCATAGATTAATTCCTGAAACAAGCCATGGCAACTATCTCTACGACTAACAAAAAGCGGGTTCTCGATTATTACCAGAAACAAGACAAGACACATATCTTTGAACAACCGATTATGGATTAATACCTGAAACAAGAAAAGACAACTATCTACTTAAGCAAATTTAATATTAACTCCTGAAACAAGGGGAGGAATCTATGTTTCTTTCTCAAATAGGTCAAAGATTAATTCCTGAAACAAGCCAGGGCAACTATCTCTACGACCAGCAAAAAGAAGATTCTGGATTAATACCTCAAACAAGACAGGACACATATCTGTGAACAACCGACTACAAATTAATACTTGAAACAAGACAAGATAACTATCTACTTGAGTAGATTAAAGATTAAATCCCGAAACAAGGCGAGGAAACTATATTTCTTTCTCAAATAGGTCAGAGATTAATTCCTAAAATAACCCAGGGCAACTATCTCTTTGACCAGCAAATAATAGGTTCCAGATTAATACTTGAAACAAGATAGGACAACTATTTTTGAATAACTAATTGTAGATTAATACCTGAAACTAGACATGACAACTATCTACATGAGAAGATTGAAGATTAACTCCCCAAAGAAGCCGAGGAAACTACATTTCTTTCTCAAATAGGTCAGAGATAAATTCCTGAAACAAACCAGGGTAACTATCTCTACAACCAACAAAAAGTGGGTTCCAGATTAACACCTGAAACAAGAAAGGACAAATATATGTGAACAACCGATTGCAGATTAATACCTAAAACAAGACAGGACAACTATCTACATGAGCAGATTGAAGATTTACTCCCGAAACAAGCCGAGGAAACTATCTTTCTTTCTCAAATAGGTCAGAGATTAATTCCTGAAACAAGCCAGGGAAACTATCTCTATGACCAATAAAAAGCGGGTTCTGGATTAGTACCTCAAACAAGACAGGACACATATCTGTGAACAATTGCCTACAGATTAATACATGAAACAAGACAGGACAACTATCTACTTGAGAAGATTGAAGATTAACTCCCTAAACAAGCCTGGGAAACTATCTTTCTTACAAAAATAGGTCAGATATTAATTGTTGAAACAAGCCAGGGCAACTATCTCTACGACCAACAAAAAGCGGGTTCCGAATTAATACCTGAAACAAGACAGGAAAACTATCTGTGAACAACCGATTATACATTATATCCTGAAACAAGGCACGACAACTATCTACATGAGCAGAATGAAGATTAACTCCCAACACAAGTCAGGGAAACTATATTTCTTTCTCAAATAGGTCAGATATTAATTCCTGAAACAAGCCAGTGTAACTATCTCTACGACCAACAAAAAGTGGGTTCTGGATTATTACCTCAAACAAGACAGGACAACTATCTGTGAACAACCGATTGCAGATTAATACCTAAAATAAGACAGGATAATTGTCTACATGAGCAGATTGATGATTAACTCCCGAAACACGCCGGGGAAACTATTTTTCTTTCTCAAATAGGTCAAAGATTAATTCTTGAAACAAGCCAGGGCAACTATCTCTACGACCAAAAAAAATCGGGTTCTGGATTAATAACTCAAATAAGACAGGACAATTGTCTGTGAACAACCGATTGCAGATTATTACCTAAAATAAGATAAGACAACTATCTACATGAGCAGATTGAAGATTAACTCCCGATAAAAGCCAGGGAAACTATCTTTCTTTCACAAATAAGTCAGAGATTAATTCCTGAAACAAGCCAGGGCAACTATCTCTACGACCAACAAAAAGCGGGTTCTAGATTAATACCTCAAACTAGACAGGACACATATATGTGATCAACCGACTGCGGATTAATACTTGAAACAAGACATGACAACTATCTACTTGAATAGATTGAAGATTAACTCCTGAAACAAGGCTGGGAAACTATATTTCTCTCTCAAATAGGTCAGAGATTAATTCCTGAAACAACCTAGGGCGACTATCTCTACGACCAGCAAAAAACGGGTTCCAGATTAATACTAGAAACAAGATAGGACAACTATTTGTGAACAACTGATTATAGATTAATACCTGAAACAAGACAGGACAACTATCTACATGAGAAGATTGAAGATTAACTCCCCAAAGAAGCCGGGGAAACCATATTTCTTTCTGAAATATGTCAGAGAATAATTCTTGAAACAAACAAGGGCAACTATCTCTACGACCAACAAAAAGCGAGTTCCAGATTAATACCTGAAAGAAGACAGGACAACTATCTGTGAACAACCGATTGTAGATTAATACCTGAAACAAGACAGGACAAATATCTACATGAGAAGATTGAAGATTTACTCCGGAAACAACCTGGGGAAACTATCTTTCTTTCTCAAATAGGTCAGAGATTAATTCCTGAAACAAGCCAGGGAAACTATCTCTGTAACCAACAAAAAGCGGGTTCTCGATTAATACTTGAAACAAAGCACTACAACTATCTACACGAGTAGATTGAAGATTAACTCCCAAAACAAGCTGGGGAAACTATCTTTCTTTCTCAAATAGGCCAGATATTAATTCCTGAAACAAGCCAGGGTAACTATCTCTACGACCAACAAAAAGTAGGTTCTGGATTAAAATCTCAAACAAGACAAGACAACTATCTGTGAACAACCGATTGCAGATTAATACCTAAAATAAGTCAGGATAACTATCTACATGAGCAGATTAAAGATTAACTCCCGAAACAAGCCGGGGAAACTATCTTTCTTTATCTAATAGGTCAAAGATTATTTGCTGAAACAAGTCAGGGCAACTATCTCTATGACCAACCAAAGGCGGGTTCTTGATTAATACCTCAAATAAGACAGGGCAACTATCTATGAACAACTGATTGCAGATTAATACCTAAAATAAGACAGGATAACAATCTACATGAGCAGATTGAAGATTAACTCCCGAAACAAGTTGGGAAAACTGTATTTCTTTCTCAAATAGGTCATAGATTAATTCCTGAAACAAGCCATGGCAATTATCTCCACGACCAACAAAAAACGGGTTCTAGATTAATACCTCAAACAAGACAAGACACATATCTTTGAACAACCGATTGCGGATTAATATCTGAAACAAGACATGACAACTATCTACTTGAGGAGATTGAAGATTAACTCCTGAAACAAGGCGGGGAATCTATATTTCTTTCTCAAATAGTTCAAAGATTAATTCCTGAAACAAGCCAGGGGAACTATCTCTACGACCAGCAAAAAGCGGGTTCTGGATTAATACCTCAAATAAGACAGGACACATATCTGTGAACAACCGACTAAGAATTAATACTTGAAACAAGACAGGATAACTATCTACTTGAGCAGATTAAAGATTAACTCCCGAAACAAAGCGGGGAAACTATATTTCTTTCTCAAATAGGTCATAGATTAATTCCTAAAACAACCCAGGGAAACTATCTCTTTGACCAGCTAAAAAACAGGTTCCAGATTAATACCTGAAACAAGATAGGACAACTATTTGTGAACAACTAATTGTAGATTAATACCTTAAACTAGATAGGACAACTATCTAAATGAGAAGATTGAAGATTAACTCCCCAAAGAAGCCGAGGAAACTACATTTCTTTCTCAATTAGGTAAGAGACTAATTCCTGAAACAAACCAGTGCAACTATCTCTACGACCAACAAAAAGTGGGTTCCAGATTAATACCTAAAATAAGAAAGGACAACTATATGTAAACAACCGATTGGAGATTAATACCTAAAACAAGACAGCACAACTATTTACATGAGCAGATTGAAGATTTACTCCCGAAACAAGCCGGGGAAACTATCTTTCTTTCATAAATAGGTCATAGGTTAATTCCTAAAACAAACAAGGGCAACTATCTCTACGACCAACAAAAACTGGGTTCTGGATTAATACCTCAAACAAGAAAGGATAACTATCTATGAACAACCAATTACAGATTAATACATGAAACAAGATGGGACAACTATCTATATGAGCAGATTGAAGATTAACTCCCGAAAAAAGCCGGGGAAACTATCTTTCTTTCTCAAATAGGTCAGATATTAATTCCTGAAACAAGCCAGGGCAACTATCTCTACGACCAACACAAAGTGGGTTCTGGATTAATAACTCAAACAAGACAACTATCTGTGAACAACCGATTGCAGATTAATACCTAAAATAAGACAGGATAACTATCTACATGAGCAGATTGATGATTAACTCCCGAAACAAGCCGGAGAAACTATCTTTCTTTCTCAAATAGGTCAAAGATTAATTCCTGAAACAAGCCAGGGCAACTATCTCTACGACCAACACAAAGTGGGTTCTGGATTAATAACTCAAACAAGACAGAACAACTGTCTGTGAACAACCGATTGCAGATTAATACCTGAAACAAGATAGGACAACTATCTACATGAGCAGATTGAAGATTAACTCCTGAAACAAGTCGGGGAAACTATCTTTCTTTCTCAAATAGGTCAGAGATTAATTCCTAAAATAAGCCAGGGAAACTATCTCTACGACCAACAAAGAGAAGGTTCTGGATTAATACCTCAACCAAGACAGGACACATATCTGTGATTAACCGACTGTAGTTTAATACCTGAAACAAGACATGACAACTATCTACTTGAGTAGATTGAAGATTAACTTCCGAAACAAGGCGAGGAAACTATATTTCTTTCTCAAATAGGTCAAAGGTTAATTCTTGAAACAAGCCAGGGCAACTATCTCTACGACCAAAAAAAATCGGGTTCTGGATTAATAACTCAAACAAGACAGGACAATTGTCTGTGAACAATTGATTGCAGATTATTACTTGAAACAAGATAGGACAAATATCTACATGAGCAGATTGAAGATTACCTCCTGATACAAGCCAGGGAAAATATCTTTCTTTCATAAATAGGTCAGAGATTAATTCCTGAAACAAGCAAGGGCAACTATCTCTACGACCAACAAAAATCGGGTTCTGGATTAATACCTCAAACAAGACAGGACACATATATATATGATCAACAGACTGCGGATTAATACTTGAAACAAGACAGGACAACTATCTACTTGAGTAGATTGAAGATTAACTCCCGAAACAAGGCGGGGAAACTATATTTCTTTCTCAAATAGGTCAGAGATTAATTCCTGAAACAACCGAGGGCGACTATCTCTACGACCAGCAAAAAACGGGTTCCAGATTAATACTGGAAACAAGATAGGACAACTATTTGTGAATAACTGATTATAGATTAATACTTGAAACAAGACAGGACAACTATCTACATGAGAAGATTGAAGATTAACTCCCCAAAGAAGCCGGGGAAACCATATTTCTTTCTGAAATATGTCAGAGAATAAATCTTGAAACAAACAAGGGCAACTATCTCTACGACCAACAAAAAGCGAGTTCCAGATTAATACCTGAAAGAAGACATGACAACTATCTGTGAACAACCGATTGTAAATTAATACCTGAAACAAGACAGGACAAATATCTACATGAGAAGATTGAAGATTTACTCCGGAAACAAGCTGGGGAAACTATCTTTCTTTCTTAAATAGGTCAGAGATTAATTCCTGAAACAAGCCAGGGCAACTATCTCTGTAACCAACAAAAAGCGGGTTCTGGATTAATACTTGAAACAAAGCACTACAACTATCTACACGATTAGATTGAAGATTAACTCCCAAAACAAGCTGGGGAAACTATCTTTCTTTCTCAAATAGGCCAGATATTAATTCCTGAAACAAGCCAGGGTAACTATCTCTACGACCAACAAAAAGTAGGTTCTGGATTAAAATCTCAAACAAGACAAGACAACTATCTGTGAACAACCGATTGCAGATTAATACCTAAAATAAGTCAGGATAACTATCTACATGAGCAGATTAAAGATTAACTCCCAAAACAAGCCGGGGAAACTATCTTTCTTTATCTAATAGGTCAGAGATTATTTCCTGAAACAAGTCAGGGCAACTATCTCTACGACCAACCAAAGGCGGGTTCTTGATTAATACCTCAAACAAGACATGACAACTATCTATGAACAACTGATTGCAGATTAATACCTAAAATAAGACAGGATAACTATCTACATGAGCAGATTGAAGATTAACTCCCGAAACAAGCTGGGGACACTATATTTCTTTCTCAAATAGGTCATAGATTAATTCCTGAAACAAGCCATGGCAACTATCTCCACGACCAACAAAAAGCTGGTTCTAGATTAATAACTCAAACAAGACAAGACACATATCTTTGAACAACCGATTGCGGATTAATATCTGAAACAAGACATGCGAACTATCTACTTGAGGAGATTGAAGATTAACTCCCGAAACAAGGCGGGGAATCTATATTTCTTTCTCAAATAGTTCAGAGATTAATTCTTGAAACAACCGAGGGCGACTATCTCTACGACCAACAAAAAACGGGTTCCAGATTAATACTGGAAACAAGATAGGACAACTATTTGTGAACAACTGATTATAGATTAATACTTGAAACAAGACATGACAACTATCTACATGAGAAGATTGAAGATTAACTCCCCAAAGAAGCCGGGGAAACCATATTTCTTTCTGAAATATGTCAGAGAATAATTCTTGAAACAAACAAGGGCAACTATCTCTACGACCAACAAATAGCGAGTTCCAGATTAATACCTGAAAGAAGACAGGACAACTATCTGTGAACAACCGATTGTTGATTAATACCTGAAACAAGACAGGACAAATATCTACATGAGCAGATTGAAGATTTACTCCGGAAACAAGCTGGGGAAACTATCTTTCTTTCTCAAATAGGCCAGATATTAATTCCTGAAACAAGCCAGGGTAACTATCTCTACGACCAACAAAAAGTAGGTTCTGGATTAAAATCTCAAACAAGTCAAGACAACTATCTGTGAACAACCGATTGCAGATTAATACCTAAAATAAGTCAGGATAACTATCTACATGAGCAGATTAAAGATTAACTCCCGAAACAAGCCGGGGAAACTATCTTTGTTTATCTAATAGGTAAGAGATTATTTCCTGAAACAAGTCAGGGCAACTATCTATATGACCAACCAAAGGCGGGTTCTTGATTAATACCTCAAACAAGACAGGACAACTATCTATGAAATACTGATTGCAGATTAATACCTAAAATAAGACAGGATAACTATCTACATGAGCAGATTGAAGATTAACTCCCGAAACAAGCTGGGGAAACTATATTTATTTCTCAAATAGGTCTTAGATTAATTCCTGAAACAAGCCATGGCAACTATCTCCACGACCAACAAAAAGCTGGTTCTAGATTAATACCTCAAACAAGACAAGACACATATCTTTGAACAACCGATTGCGGATTAATATCTGAAAAAAGACATGAGAACTATCTACTTGAGGAGATTGAAGATTAACTCCCGAAACAAGGCGGGGAATCTATATTTCTTTCTCAAATAGTTCAGAGATTAATTATTGAAACAACCGAGGGCGACTATCTCTACGACCAGCAAAAAACGGGTTCCAGATTAATACTGGAAACAAGATAGGACAACTATTTGTGAACAACTGATTATAGATTAATACTTGAAACAAGACAGGACAACTATCTACATGAGAAGATTGAAGATTAACTCCCCAAAGAAGCCGGGGAAACCATAGTTCTTTCTGAAATATGTCAGAGAATAATTCTTGAAACAAACAAGGGCAACTATCTCTACGACCAACAAAAAGCGAGTTCCAGATTAATACCTGAAAGAAGACAGGACAACTATCTGTGAACAACCGATTTTAGATTAATACCTGAAACAAGACAGGACAATTATCTACATGAGCAGATTGAAGATTTACTCCGGAAACAAGCTAGGGAAACTATCTTTCTTTCTCAAATAGGCCAGATATTAATTCCTGAAACAAGCCAGGGTAACTATCTCTACGACCAACAAAAAGTAGGTTCTGGATTAAAATCTCAAACAAGACAAGACAACTATCTGTGAACAACCGATTGCAGATTAATACCAAAAATAAGTCAGGATAACTATCTACATGAGCAGATTAAAGATTAACTCCCGAAACAAGCCGGTGAAACTATCTTTCTTTATCTAATAGGTCAGAGATTATTTCCTGAAACAAGTCAGGGCAACTATCTATACGACCAATCAAAGGCGGGTTCTTGATTAATACCTCAAACAAGACAGGACAACTATCTATGAACAACTGATTGCAGATTAATACCTAAAATAAGACAGGATAACTATCTACATGAGCAGATTGAAGATTAACTCCCGAAACAAGTTGGGGAAACTATATTTCTTTCTCAAATAGGTCATAAATTAATTCCTGAAACAAGCCATGGCAACTATCTCCACGACCAACAAAAAGCGGGTTCTAGATTAATACCTCAAACAAGACAAGACACATATCTTTGAACAACCGATTGCGGATTAATATCTAAAACAAGACATGACAACTATCTACTTGAGGAGATTGAAGATTAACTCCTGAAACAAGGCGGGGAATCTATATTTCTTTCTCAAATAGTTCAAAGATTAATTCTTGAAACAAGCCAGGGGAACTATCTCTACGACCAGCAAAAAGCGGGTTCTGGATTAATACCTCAAATAAGACAGGACACATATCTGTGAACAACCGACTAAGAATTAATACTTGAAACAAGACAGGATAACTATCTACTTGAGCAGATTGAAGATTAACTCCCGAAACAAGCCGGGGAAACTATCTTTCTTTCTCAAATAGGTCAGATATTAATTCCTGAAACAAGCCAGGGTAACTATCTCTACGACCAATAAAAAGTGGGTTATAGATTAATACCTCAAACAAGACAATTATCTGTGAACAACCGATTGAAGATTAATACCTAAAATAAGACAGGATAACTATCTACATGAGTAGATTGATGATTAACTCCCGAAACAAGCCGGAGAAACTATCTTTCTTTCTCAAATAGGTCAAACATTAATTCCTGAAACAAGCCATGGCAACTATCTCTACGACCAACACAAAGTGGGTTCTGGATTAATAACTCAAACAAGACAAGACAACTGTCTGTGAACAACCGATTGCAGATTAATACTTGAAACAAGACATGACAACTATCTACATGAGCAGATCGAAGATTAACTCCTGAAACAAGTCGGGGAAACTATCTTTTTTTCTCAAATAGGTCATAGATTAATTCCTAAAATAAGCCAGGGCAACTATCTCTACGACTAACAAAAAGCAGGTTTTGGATTAATACCTCAAGCAAGACAGGACACATATTTGTGATCAACCGACTGTAGTTTAATACCTGAAACAAGACAGGACAACTATCTACATGAGCAGATTGAAGATTTACCCCCGAAACAATCTGGGGAAACTATCTTTCTTTCTCAAATAGGTCATAGATTAATTCCTACAACAAGCCAGGGAAACTATCTCTACGACCAGTAAAAAACAGGTTCCAGATTAATACTTGAAACAAGACAGGACAACTATCTATGAATGACTGATTGGAGATTAATACCTGAAATAAGACAGGACAACTATCTACATTAGAAGATTGAAGCTTAACTCCGGAAACAAGCTGGGGAAACTATCTTTCTTTCTCAAATAGGTCAGAGATTTATTCCTGAAACAAGCCAGGGCAACTATCTCTACGACCAACAAAAAGCGGGTTCCAGATTAATACCTGAAACAAGACAAGACAACTATCTGTGAACAACCGATAGTAGATTAATATCTGAAACAAGGCACGACTACTATCTACATGAGAAGATTTAAGATTAACTCCCAAAACAAGTCGGGTAAACTATCTTTATTTCTCAAATAGGTCATATATTAATTCCTGAAATAAGCCAGGGTAACTATCTCTACAACCAACATAAAGTGGGTTCTGGATTAATACCTCAAACAAGACAGGACAACTATCTTTGAACAACCAATTGCAGATTAATACCTAAAATAAGACAGGATAACTATCTACATGAGCAGATTGAAGATTAACTCCTGAAACAAGGAGGGGAATCTATATTTCTTTCTCAAATAGGTCAAAGATTAATTCCTGAAACAAGCCAGGGAAACTATCTCTACGACCAGCAAAAAGAAGATTCTGGATTAGTACCTCAAACAAGACAGGACACATATCTTTGAACAACCGATTATGGATTAATACCTGAAACAAGACAGGATAACTATCTACTTGAGAAGATTAAAGATTAAATCCCGAAACAAGGCGAGGAAACTATATTTCTTTCTCAAATAGGTCAGAGATTAATTCCTAAAACAACCCAGGGCAACTATCTCTTTGACCAGCAAAAAATAGGTGCCAGATTAATACCTGAAACAAGGTAGGACAACTATTTTTTAACAACTAATTGTAGATTAATACCTGAACTAGACATGACAGCTATCTACATGAGAAGATTGAAGATTAACTCCCCAAAGAAGCCGAGGAAACTACATTTCTTACTCAAATAGGTCAGAGATTAATTCCTGAAACAAACCAGGGAAACTATCTCTACGACCAACAAAAAGTGGATTCCAGATTAACACCTGAAACAAGAAAGGACAAATATATGTGAACAACCGATTGCAGATTAATACCTAAAACAAGACAGGACAACTATCTACATGAGCAGATTGAAGATTTACTCCCGAAACAAGCAGAGGAAACTATCTTTCTTTCTCAAATAGGTCAGAGATTAATTCCTGAAACAAGCCAGGGCAACTATCTCTACAACCAACAAAAAGCGGGTTCTGGATTAGTACTTCAAATAAGACAGGACACATATATGTGAATAACCGACTACAGATTAATACCTGAAACAAGACAGGACAACTATCTACTTGAGCAGATTGAAGATTAACTCCCGAAACAAGGCGGGGAAACTATATTTCTTTCTCAAATAGGTCAGAGATTAATTCCTGAAACAAGCAAGGGAAATTATCTCTACGACCAACAAAAAGCGGGTTCCGGATTAATACCTGAAGTAAGACATGACAACTAACTGTGAACAACCGATTGTAGATTAATACCTGAAACAAGGCACGACAACTATCTACATGAGAAGATTAAATATTAACTCCCAAAACATGTCGGGGAAACTATCTTTATTTCTCAAACAGGTCAGATATTAATTCCTGAAACAAGCCAGGGCAACTATATCGACGACCAACAAAAATTGGGTTCCGGATGAATACTTGAAACAAGAAAGGACAACTATATGTGAACAACCGTTTGCAGATTAATACCTGAAACAAGACAGGACAATTATCTACATGAACAGATTTAAGATTTACTCCTAAAACAAATCGGGGAAACTATCTTTCTTTCTCAAATAGGTCATAGATTAATTCCTAAAACAAGCAAGGGCAACTATCTCTACGACCTACAAAAAGTGGGTTCTGGATTAATACCTCAAACAAGACAGAATAACTGTCTGTGAACAACCGATTGCAGATTAATACCTTAAACAAGATAGGGCAACTATCCACATGAGCAGATTGAAGATTAACTCCCGAAACAAGCCGAGGAAACTATCTTTCTTTCTCAAATAGGTCAGAGATTAATTCCTGAAACAAGCCAGGGAAACTATCTCTACGACCAATAAAAATTGGGTTCCGGATGAATACCTGAAACAAGAAAGGACAACGACATGTGAACAACTGTTTGCAGATTAATACCTGAAACAAGACAAGACAATTATCTACATGAGAAGATTTAAGATTTACTCCTAATAAAAGTTGGGGAAACTATCTTTCTTTCTCAAATAGGTCATAGATTAATTCCTAAAACAAGCAAGGGCAACTATCTCTACGACCTACAAAAAGTGGGTTCTGGATTAATACCTCAAACAAGACAGGATAACTGTCTGTGAACAACCGATTGCAGATTAATACCTTAAACAAGATAGGACAACTATCCACATGAGCAGATTGAAGATTAACTCCGGAAACAAGCCGAGGAAACTATCTTTCTTTCTCAAATAGGTCAGAGATTAATTCCTGAAACAAGCCAGGGAAACTATCTCTACGACCAATAAAAAGCGGGTTCTGGATTAGTACCTCAAACAAGACAGGACACATATCTGTGAACAATCGCCTACAGATTAATACATGAAACAAGACATGACAACTATCTACTTGAGAAGATTGAAGATTAACTCCCTAAACAAGCCTGGGAAACTATCTTTCTTTCTTAAATAGGTCAGATATTAATTGCTGAAACAAGCCAGGGCAACTATCTCTACAACCAACAAAAAGCGGGTTCCAGATTAATACCTGAAACAAGACAGGACAACTATATGTGAACAACCGATTGTAGATTATATCCTGAAACAAGGCACGACAACTATCTACATGAGCAGAATGAAGATTAACTCCCAACACAAGTCGGGGAAACTATATTTCTTTCTCAAATAGGTCAGATATTAATTCCTGAAACAAGCCAGTGTAACTATATCTACGACCAACAAAAAGTGGGTTCTAGATTATTACCTCAAACAAGACAGGACAACTATCTGTGAACAACCGATTGCAGATTAATACCTAAAATAAGATAGGATAACTGTCTACATGAGCAGATTGATGATTAACTCCCAAAACAAGCCGGGGAAACTATTTTTCTTTCTCAAATAGGTCAAAGATTAATTCTTGAAACAAGCCAGGGCAACTATCTCTACGACAAAAAAAAATCGGGTTCTGGATTAATACCTCAAACAAGACAGGACAATTGTCTATGAACAACCGATTGCAGATTATTACCTGAAATAAGATAGGACAACTATCTACATGAGCAGATTGAAGATTAACTCCCGATAAAAGCCAGGGAAACTATCTTTCTTTCACAAATAGGTCAGAGATTAATTACTGAAACAAGCCAGGGAAACTATCTCTACGACCAACAAAAAGCGGGTTCTGGATTAATACCTCAAACAAGACAGGACACATATATGTGATCAACCGACTGCAGATTAATACTTGAAACAAGACAGGACAACTATCTACTTGAGTAGATTGAAGATATACTCCAGAAACAATGCTGGGAAACTATATTTCTTTCTCAAATAGGTCAGAGATTAATTCATGAAACAACCTAGGGCGACTATCTCTACGACCAGCAAAAAACGGGTTCCAGATTAATACTGGAAACAAGATAGGACAACTATTTGTGAACAACTGATTATAGATTAATACCTGAAACAAGACAGGACAACTATCTACATGAGAAGATTGAAGATTAACTCCCCAAAGAAGCCGGGGAAACCATATTTCTTTCTGAAATATGTCAGAGAATAATTCTTGAAACAAACAAGGGAAACTATCTCTACGACCAACAAAAAGCGAGTTCCAGATTAATACCTGAAAGAAGACAGGACAACTATCTGTAAATAACCGATTGTAGATTAATACCTGAAACAAGACATGACAAATATCTACATGAGAAGATTGAAGATTTACTCGAGAAACAACCTGGGGAAACTATCTTTCTTTCTCAAATAGGTCAGAGATTAATTCCTGAAACAAGCCAGGGCAACTATCTCTGTAACCAACAAAAAGCAGGATCTGGATTAATACCTCAAGCAAGACAGGACACATATCTATGATCAACCGACTGTAGTTTAATACCTGAAACAAGACAGGACAACCATCTACATGAGCAGATTGAAGATTTACTCCCGAAACAATCCGGGGAAACTATCTTTCTTTCTCAAATAGGTCATAGATTAATTCCTAAAACAAGCCAGGGAAACTATCTCTACGACAAGTAAAAAACAGGTTCCAGATTAATACTTGAAACATGACAGGATAACTATCTGTGAACGACTGATTGGAGATTAATACCTGAAATAAGACAGGACAACTATCTACATTAGAAGATTGAAGATTAACTCCGGAAACAAGCTGGGTAAACTATCTTTCTTTCTCAAATAGGTCAAAGATTTATTCCTGAAACAAGCCAGGGCAACTATCTCTACGACCAACAAAAAGCGGGTTCCAGATTAATACCTGAAACAAGACAAGATAACTATTTGTGAACAACCGATAGTAGATTAATATCTGAAACAAGGCAAGACTCATATCTACATGAGAAGATTTAAGATTAAATCCCAAAACAAGTCGGGTAAACTATCTTTATTTCTCAAATAAGTCATATATTAATTCCTGAAACAAGCCAGGGTAACTATCTCTACGACCAACATAAAGTGGGTTCTGGATTAATACCTCAAACAAGACAGGACAACTATCTTTGAACAACCGATTGCAGATTAATACCTAAAATAAGACAGGATAACTATCTACATGAGCAGATTGAAGATTAACTCCTGAAACATGGCGGGGAATCTATATTTCTTTCTCAAATAGGTCAAAGATTAATTCCTGAAACAAGCCAGGGAAACTATCTCTACGACCAGCAAAAAGCAGATTCTGGATTAATACCTTAAACAAGACAGGACACATATCTTTGAACAACCGATTATGGATTAATACCTGAAACAAGACAGGATAACTATCTACTTGAGAAGATTAAAGATTAAATCCCGAAACAAGGTGAGGAAACTATATTTCTTTCTCAAACAGGTCAGAGATTAATTCCTAAAACAACCCAGGGCAACTATCTCTTTGACAAGCAAAAAATAGGTTCCAGATTAATACCTGAAACAAGGTAGGAGAACTATATTTTAAACAACTAATTGTAGATTAACACCTGAAACTAGACATGACAACTATCTACATGAGAAGATTGAAGATTAACTCCCCAAAGAAGCTGAGGAAACTACATTTCTTACTCAAATAGGTCAGAGATTAATTCCTGAAACAAACCAGGGAAACTATCTCTACGACCAACAAAAAGTGGATTCCAGATTAACACCTGAAACAAGAAAGGACAAATATATGTGAACAACCGATTGCAGATTAATACCTAAAATAAGACAGGACAACTATCTACATGAGCAGATTGAAGATTTACTCCCGAAACAAGCCGAGGAAACTATCTTTCTTTCTCAAATAGGTCAGAGATTAATTCCTGAAACAAGCCAGGGCAACTATCTCTACGACCAACAAAAAGCGGGTTCTGGATTAGTACTTCAAATAAGACAGGACACATATCTGTGAATAACCGACTACAGATTAATACCTGAAATAAGACAGGACAACTATCAACTTGAGCAGATTGAAGATTAACTCCCGAAACAAGGCGGGGAAACTATATTTCTTTCTCAAATAGGTCAGAGATTAATTCCTGAAACAAGCAAGGGAAACTATCTCTACGACCAACAAAAAGCGGGTTCCGGATTAATACCTGAAGTAAGACAGGACAACTAACTGTGAACAACCGATTGTAGATTAATACCTGAAACAAGGCACGACAACTGTCTACATGAGAAGATTAAATATTGACTCCCAAAACAAGTCGGGGAAACTATCTTTCTTTCTCAAACAGGTCATATATTAATTCCTGAAACAAGCCAGGGCAGCTATATCGACGACCAACAAAAATTGGGTTCCGGATGAATACCTGAAACAAGAAAGGACAACTATATGTGAACAACCGTTTGCAGATTAATACCTGAAACAAGAAAGGACAATTATCTACATGAGCAGATTTAAGATTTACTCCTAAAACAAATCGGGGAAACTATCTTTCTTTCTCAAATAGGTCATAAATTAATTCCTAAAACAAGCAAGGGCAACTATCTCTACGACCTACAAAAAGTGGGTTCTGGATTAATACCTCAAACAAGACAGGATAACTGTCTGTGAACAACCGATTGCAGATTAATACCTTAAACAAGATAGGGCAACTATCCACATGAGCAGATTGAAGATTAACTCCCGAAAAAAGCTGGGGAAACTATATTTCTTTCTCAAATAGGTCATAGATGAATTCCTGAAACAAGCCATGGCAACTATCTCCAAGACCGACAAAAAGCTGGTTCTAGATTAATACCTCAAACAAGACAAGACACATATCTTTGAACAACCGATTGCGGATTAATATCTGAAACAAGACATGAGAACTATCTACTTGAGGAGATTGAAGATTAACTCCTGAAACAAGGCGGGGAATCTATATTTCCTTCTCAAATAGTTCAAAGATTAATTCCTGAAACAAGCCAGGGGAACTATCTCTACGACCAGCAAAAAGCGGGTTCTGGATTAATACCTCAAATAAGACAGGACAGATATCTCTGAACAACTGACTAAGAATTAATACTTGAAACAAGACAGGATAACTATCTACTTGAGCAGATTTAAGATTAACACCCGAAACAAAGCGGGGAAACTATATTTCTTTCTCAAATAGGTCATAGATTAATTCCTAAAACAACCCAGGGAAACTATCTCTTTGACCAACTAAAAAACAGGTTCCAGATTAATACCTGAAACAAGATAGGACAACTATTTGTGAACAACTAATTGTAGATTAATACCTAAAACTAGATAGGACAACTATCTAAATGAGAAGATTGAAGATTAACTCCCCAAAGAAGCCGAGGAAACTACATTTCTTTCTCAATTAGGTCAGAGACTAATTCCTGAAACAAACCAGTGCAACTAGCTCTACGACCAACAAAAAGTGGGTTCCAGATTAATACCTAAAATAAGAAAGGACAACTATATGTGAACAACCGATTGGAGATTAATACCTAAAACAAGACAGGACAACTATTTACATGAGCAGATTGAAGATTTACTCCCGAAACAAGCCGGGGAAACTATCTTTCTTTCATAAATAGGTCATAGGTTAATTCCTAAAACAAACAAGGGCAACTATCTCTACGACCAACAAAAACTGGGTTCTGGATTAATACCTCAAACAAGAAAGGATAACTATCTATGAACAACCAATTACAGATTAATACATGAAACAAGATAGGACAACTATCTATATGAGCAGATTGAAGATTAACTCCTGAAAAAAGCCGGGGAAACTATCTTTCTTTCTCAAATAGGTCAGATATTAATTCCTGAAACAAGCTAGGGTAACTATCTGTACGACCAATAAAAAGTGGGTTATAGATTAATACCTCAAACAAGACAACTATCTGTGAACAACCGATTGCAGATTAATACCTAAAATAAGACAGGATAACTATCTACATGAGCAGATTGATGATTAACTCCCGAAACAAGCCGGAGAAACTATCTTTCTTTCTCAAATAGGTCAAAGATTAATTCCTGAAACAAGCCAGGGCAACTATCTCTACGACCAACACAAAGTGGGTTCTGGATTAATAACTCAAACAAGACAGGTCAACTGTCTGTGAACAACCGATTGCAGATTAATACCTGAAACAAGATATGACAACTATCTACATGAGCAGATTGAAGATTAACTCCTGAAACAAGTCGGGGAAACTATCTTTCTTTCTCAAATAGGTCAGAGATTAATTCCTAAAATAAGCCAGGGCAACTATCTCTACGACCAACAAAAAGAAGGTTCTGGATTAATACCTCAACCAAGACAGGACACATATCTGTGATCAACCGACTGTAGTTTAATACATGAAACAAGACAGGACAACTATCTACTTTAGTAGATTGAAGATTAACTTCTGAAACAAGGCGAGGAAACTATATTTCTTTCTCAAATAGGTCAAAGATTAATTCTTGAAACAAGCCAGGGCAACTATCTCTACGACAAAAAAAAATCGGGTTCTGGATTAATAACTCAAACAAGACAAGACAATTGTCTGTGAACAACCGATTGCAGATTATTACCTGAAACAAGATAGGACAACTATCTACATGAGCAGATTGAAGATTACCTCCCGATACAAGCCAGGGAAAATATCTTTCTTTCACAAATAGGTCAGAGATTAATTCCTGAAACAAGCAAGGGCAACTATCTCTACGACCAACAAAAATCGGGTTCTGGATTAATACCTCAAACAAGACAGGACACATATATATGATCAACCGACTGCGGATTAATACTTGAAACAAGACAGGACAACTATCTACTTGAGTAGATTGAAGATTAACTCCCGAAACAAGGCGGGGAAACTATATTTCTTTCTCAAATAGGTCAGAGATTAATTCCTGAAACAACCGAGGGCGACTATCTCTACGACCAGCAAAAAACGGGTTCCAGATTAATACTGGAAACAAGATAGGACAACTATTTGTGAACAACTGATTATAGATTAATACTTGAAACAAGACAGGACAACTATCTACATGAGAAGATTTAAGATTAACTTCCCAAAGAAGCCGGGGAAACCATATTTCTTTCTGAAATATGTCAGAGAATAATTCTTGAAACAAACAAGGGCAACTATCTCTACGACCAACAAAAAGCGAGTTCCAGATTAATACCTGAAAGAAGACAGGACAACTATCTGTGAACAACCGATTGTAGATTAATACCTAAAACAAGACAGGACAAATATCTACATGAGCAGATTGAATATTTACTCCGGAAACAAGCTGGGGAAACTATCTTTCTTTCTAAAATAGGTCAGAGATTAATTCCTGAAACAAGCCAGGGAAACTATCTCTGTAACCAACAAAAAGCGGGTTCTTGATTAATACCTGAAACAAGACAGGACAACTATCTCTACGACTAAGAAAAAGCAGGATCTGGATTAATACCTCAAGCAAGACAGGACACATATCTGTGATCAACCGACTGTAGTTTAATACCTGAAACAAGACAGGACAACCATCTACATGAGCAGATTGAAGATTTACTCCCGAAACAATCCGGGGAAACTATCTTTCTTTCTCAAATAGGTCATAGATTAATTCCTAAAACAAGCCAGGGAAACTATCTCTACGACAAGTAAAAAATAGGTCCCAGATTAATACTTGAAACAAGACAGGACAACTATCTGTGAACGACTGATTGGAGATTAATACCTGAAATAAGACAGGACAACTATCTACATTAGAAGATTGAAGATTAACTCCAGAAACAAGCTGGGGAAACTATCTTTCTTTCTCAAATAGGTCAGAGATTTATTCCTGAAACAAGCCAGGGCAACTATCTCTACGACCAACAAAAAGCGGGTTCCAGATTAATACCTGAAACAAGACAAGACAACTATTTGTGAACAACCGATAGTAGATTAATATCTGAAACAAGACAAGACTCATATCTACATGAGAAGATTTAAGATTAAATCCCAAAACAAGTCGGGTAAACTATCTTTATTTCTCAAATAGGTCATATATTAATTCCTGAAACAAGCCAGGGTAAATATCTCTACGACCAACATAAAGTGGGTTCTGGATTAATACCTCAAACAAGACAGGACAACTATCTTTGAACAACCGATTGCAGATTAATACCTAAAATAAGACAGGATAACTATCTACATGAGCAGATTGAAGATTAACTCCTGAAACAAGGCGGGGAATCTATATTTCTTTCTCAAATAGATCAAAGATTAATTCCTGAAACAAGCCAGGGAAACTATCTCTACGACCAGCAAAAAGCAGATTCTGGATTAATACCTCAAACAAGACAGGACACATATCTTTGAACAACCGATTATGGATTAATACCTCAAACAAGACAGGATAACTATCTACTTGAGAAGATTAAAGATTAAATCCCGAAACAAGGCGAGGAAACTATATTTCTTTCTCAAATAGGTCAGAGATTAATACCTAAAACAACCCAGGGCAACTATCTCTTTGACCAGCAAAAAATAGGTTCCAGATTAATACCTGAAACAAGGTAGGACAACTATTTTTGAACAACTAATTGTAGATTAATACCTGAAACTAGACATGACAACTATCTACATGAGAAGATTGAAGATTAACTCCCCAAAGAAGCCGAGGAAACTACATTTCTTACTCAAATAGGTCAAAGATTAATTCCTGAAACAAACCAGGGAAACTATCTCTACGACCAACAAAAAGTGGATTCCAGATTAACACCTGAAACAAGAAAGGACAAATATATGTGAACAACCGATTGCAGATTAATACCTAAAACAAGACAGGACAACTATCTACATGAGCAGATTGAAGATTTACTCCTGAAACAAGCCGAGGAAACTATCTTTCTTTCTCAAATAGGTCAGAGATTAATTCCTGAAACAAGCCAGGGAAACTATCTCTACGACCAACAAAAAGCGGGTTCTGGATTAGTACTTCAAATAAGACAGGACACATATCTGTGAATAACCGACTACAGATTAATACCTGAAACAAGACAGGACAACTATCTACTTGAGCAGATTGAAGATTAACTCCCGAAACAAGGCGGGGAAACTATATTTCTTTCACAAATAGGTCAGAGATTAATTCCTGAAACAAGCAAGGGAAACTATCTCTACGACCAACAAAAAGCGGGTTCCGGAATAATACCTGAAGTAAGACAGGACAACTAACTGTGAACAACCGATTGTAGATTAATACCTGAAACAAGGCACGACAACTATCTACATGAGAAGATTAAATATTAACTCCCAAAACAAGCCGGGGAAACTATCTTTCTTTCTCAAACAGGTAAGATATTAATTCCTGAAACAAGCCAGGGCAAGTATATCGACGACCAACAAAAATTGGGTTCCGGATGAATACTTGAAACAAGAAAGGACAACTATATGTGAACAACCGTTTGCAGATTAATACCTGAAACAAGACAGGACAATTATCTACATGAGCAGATTTAAGATTTACTCCTAAAACAAATCGGGGAAACTATCTTTCTTTCTCAAATAGGTCATAGATTAATTCCTAAAACAAGCAAGGGCAACTATCTCTACGACCTACAAAAAGTGGGTTCTGGATTAATACCTCAAACAAGACAGGATAACTGTCTGTGAACAACCGATTGCAGATTAATACCTTAAACAAGATAGGGCAACTATCCACATTAGCAGATTGAAGATTAACTCCCGAAACAAGCCGAAGAAACTATCATTCTTTCTCAAATAGGTCAGAGATTAATTCCTGAAACAAGCCAGGGTAACTATCTCTACGACCAATAAAAAGCGGGTTCTGGAGTAGTACCTTAAACAAGACAGGACACATATCTGTGAACAATCGCCTACGGATTAATACCTGAAACAAGACAGGACAACTATCTACTTGAGAAGATTGAAGATTAACTCCCGAAACAAGGCGGGGAAACTATCTTTCTTTCTCAAATAGGTCAGAGATTAATTCCTGAAACAAGCCAGGGCAACTATCTCTACTACCAAGAAAAAACGGGTTCCGAATTAATACCTGAAACAAGACAGGACAACTAACTGTGAACAACCGATTGTAAATTAATACCTGACACAAGGCACGACAACTATCTACATGAGAAGATTGAAGATTAACTCCCTAAACAAGCCTGGGAAACTATCTTTCTTTCTCAAATAGGTCAGATATTAATTCCTGAAACAAGCCAGGGCAACTATCTCTACGACCAACAATAAGCGGGTTCCGGATTAATACCTGAAACAAGACAGGATAACTATCTGTGAACAACCTATTGTATATTATATCCTGAAACAAGGCACGACAACTATCTACATGAGCAGAATGAAGATTAACTCCCAACACAAGTCGGGGAAACTATATTTCTTTCTCAAATAGGTCAGATATTAATTCCTGAAACAAGCCAGTGTAACTATCTCTACGACCAACAAAAAGTGGGTTCTGGATTAATAACTCAAACAAGACAGGACAATTGTCTGTGAATAACCGATTGCAGATTATTACCTGAAACAAGATAGGACAATTATCTACATGAGCAGATTGAAGATTAACTCCCGATACAAGCCGGGGAAACTATGTTTCTTTCACAAATAGGTCAGAGATTAATTCCTGAATCACGCCAGGGAAACTATCTCTACGACCTACAAAAAGCGGGTTCTGGATTAATACCTCAAACAAGACAGGACACATATATATGATCAACTGACTGCGGATTAATACCCGAAACAAGACAGGACAACTATCTACTTGAGTAGATTGAAGATTACCTCCCGAAACAAGGCAGGGAAACTATATTTCATTCTCAAATAGGTCAGAGATTAATTCCTGAAACAACCTATTGCAACCATCTCTACGACCAGCAAAAAACAGGTTCCAGATTAATACTGGAAACAAGATAGGACGACTATTTGTGAGCAACTGATTGTAGATTAATACCTGAAACAAGACAGGACAACTATCTACATGAGAAGATTTAAGATTAACTCCCCAAAGAAGTCGGGGAAACTATATTTCTTTCGCAAATAGGTCAAAGATTAATTCTTGAAACAAACCAGGGCAACTATCTCTACGACCAACAAAAAGCGAGTTCCAGATTAATACTTGAAAGAAGACAGGACAACTATTTGTGAACAACCGATTGTATATTAATACCTGAAAAAAGATAGGACAACTATCTACATGAGCAGATTGAAGATTAACTCCTGAAACAAGCCGGGGAAACAATCTTTCTTTCTCAAATAGGTCAAAGATAAATTCGTGAAACAAGCCAGGGAAACTATCTCTACGACCAACAAAAAGCGGGTTCTGGATTAATACCTGAAAAAAGACAGGACAATTATCTGTGAACAACCGATTGTAGATTAATACCTGAAACATGGCACGACAACTATCTACATGAGCAGATTGAAGATTAACTCCAAAAACAAGACGGGGAAACTATCGTTCTTTCTCAAATAGGTCTGATATTAATTCCTGAAACAAGCCAGGGTAACTATCTTTACGACTAACAAAAAGTGCGTTCTGGATTAATACCTTAAACAAGAAAGGACAACTATCTATGAACAACCGATTGCAGATTAATACTAAAATAATATATGATAACTATCTACATGAGCAGATTGAAGATTAACTCCCGAAACAAGCCGGGGAAACTATTTTTCTTTCTCAAATAGGTCAGAGATTAATTCCTGAAACAAGCCATGGAAACTATCTCTACGACCAACAAAATGTGGGTTCTGGATTAATACCTCAAACAAGACAGGACACATATCTGTGAACAACCGATTGCAGATTAAAAATTGAAACAAGATAGAACAACTATCTACATGAGCAGATTGAAGATTAACTCCCGAAACAAGCCGGGGAATCTATATTTATTTCTCAAATAAGTCAAAGATTAATTCCTGAAACAAGCAAGGGCAACTATCTGTACGACTAATAATAAGCGGGTTCTGGATTAGTACCTCAAACAAGACAGGAGACATATCTATGAACAACCGACTACGGATTAATACCTTAAACAAGACAAGACAACTATGTATTGAGCAGATTGAAAATTAACTCCCAGAACAAGGCGGGGAAACTATATTTCTTTCTCAAATATGTCAGAGATTAATTCCTGAAACGATCCAGGGAAACTATCTCTACGAACATCAAAAAACAGGTTCTAGATTAATACCTGAAACAAGATAGGACAACTATTTCTGAACAAATGATTGTAGATTAATACTTGAAATAAGACAGGACAACTATCTACATGAGAAGATTGAAGATTTACTCCCCAAAGAAGTTGGGGAAACTGTATTTCTTTCTCAAATAGGTCAGAGATTAATTCCTGAAACAAACCAGGGCAACTATCTCTACGACCAACAAAAAGCGAGTTCCAGATTAATACCCGAAACAAGACAAGAGAACTATTTGTGAACAACCGATTATAGATTAATACCTGAAACAAGAAAGGACAACTATCTATGTGAGCAGATTGAAGATTAACTCCCAAAACAAGCCAGAGAAACGATATTTCTTTCTCAAATAGGTCAAAGATTAATTCCTAAAACAAGCCAGGGCAACTATCTCTATGACGAGTAAAAAAAACAGGTTCCAGATTAATACCTAAAACAAGACAGGACAACTATCTATGAACGACTGATTGGAGATTAATACCTGAAACAAGACAGGACAACTATCTACATGAGTAGATTGAAGATTAACTCCGGAAACAAGCTGGGGAAATTATCTTTCTTTCTCAAATAGGTCAGAGATTAATTCTTGAAACAAGCCAGGGCAACTATCTCTACGACCAACAAAAAGAGGATTCTAGATTAATACTTGATACAACACAGGACAACTATCTGTGAACAACTGATTGTAGATTAATACCTAAAATAAGGCACGACAACTATCTACATGAGCATATTGAAGATTAACTCCCAAAACAAGCTGGGGTAACTATCTTTCTTTCTCAAATAGGTCAGATATTAATTCCTGAAACAAGCAAGGGTAACTATCTCTACGACCAAAAAAAAGCGGGTTCTCGATTAATACCGCAAACAAGACAGGACTTCTATCTATGAATAAATGATTGCAAATTAATACCTAAAATAAGACAGGATAACTATATACATGAGCAGATTGAAGATTAACTCCCGAAACAAGCCGGGGAAACTATCTTTCTTTCTCAAATAGGTCAGAGATTAATTCTTGAAACAAGCCATGGCAACTATCTCTACGACCAACAAAATGCGGGTTCTGGATTAATACCTCAAACAAGACAGGACAACTGTCCGTGAACAACCGATTGCAGATTAATACCTAAAACAAGATAGGACAACTATCTACATGAGCAGATTGAAGATTAACTCACGAAACAAGCTGAGGAAACTATCTTTCTTTCTTAAATAGGTTAGAGATTAATTCATGAAGCAAGCCAGGGCAACTATCTCTACGACCAACAAAAAGTGGGTTATGGATTAATACCTCAAACAAGACAAGACACATATCTGTGAACAACCGATTGCAGATTAATAATTGAAACAAGTTAGAACAACTATCTACATAAGCAGATTGAAGATTAACTCCCGAAACAAGCCGGGGAATATATATTTATTTCTGAAATAAGTCAAAGATTAATTCCTGAAACAAGCCAGGGAAACTATCTCTATGACTAACAAAAAGCGGGTTCAGGATTAGTACCTCAAACAAGACAGGACACATATTTGTGAAAAACCGACTACAGATTAATACCTTCAACAAGACATGACAACTATGTATTGAGCAGATTGAAGATTAACTCCCAGAACAAGGCGGGAAAACTATATTTCTTTCTCAAATAGGTCAGAGATTAATTCCTGAAACAACCTAGGGAAACTATCTCTACGACCAGCAAAAAACAGGTTCCAAATTAATACCTGAAACAAGATAGGACAACTATATGTGAACAACTGATTGTATATTAATACTTGAAACAAGACAGGACAACTATCTACATGAGAAGATTGAAGATTAACTCCCCAAAGAAGCTGGGGAAACTGTATTTCTTTCTCAAATAGGTCAGAGATTAATTCTTGAAACAAACCAGGGCAACTATCTCTACGACCAACAAAAACCGAGTTCCAGATTAATACTTGAAACAAGACAGGACAACTATCTGTGAACAACCGATTATAGATTAATACCTGAAACAAGAAAGGACAACTATCTACGGCAGCAGATTGAAGATTAACTCCCAAAACAAGCCAGGGAAACGATCTTTGTTTCTCAAATAGGTCAAAGATTAATTCCTGAAACAAGCCAGGGCAACTATCTCTACGACGAGTAAAAAAAACAGGTTCCAGATTAATGCCTGAAACAAGACAGGACAGTTATCTATGAACGAATGATTGGAGATTAATACCTGAAACAAGATAGGATAACTATCTACATGAGCATATTGAAGATTAACTCCGGAAACAAGCTGGGGAATTTATATTTCTTTCTCAAATAGGTCAAAGATTAATTCTTGAATCAAGCCAGGGCAACTATCTCTACGACCAACAAAAAGAGGATTCTTGATTAATACTTGATACAACACAATATAACTATCTGTGAATAACTGATTGTAGATTAATACCTGAAACAAGGCACGACAACTATCTACATGAGCATATTGAAGATTAACTCCCAAAACAAGCTGGGGTAACTATCTTTCTTTCTCAAATAGGTCAGATATTAATTCCTGAAACAAGCCAGGGTAACTATCTCTACGACCAACAATAAGTGGATTCTCGATTAATACCGCAAACAAGACATGACCTCTATCTGTGAAGAAATGATTGCAAATTAATACCTAAAATAAGACAGGATAACTATATACATAAGCAGATTGAATATTAAATCCCGAAACAAGTCGGGGAAACTATCTTTCTTTCTTAAATAGGTCAGAGATTAATTCTTGAAACAAGCCATGGCAACTATCTCTACGACCAACAAAATGCGGATTCTGGATTAATACCTCAAACAAGACAGCACAACTGTCTGTGAACAACCGATTGTAGATTAATACCTAAAACAAGATAGGACAACTATCTACATGAGCAGATTGAAGATTAACTCACGAAACAAGCTGAGGAAACTATCTTTCTTTCTTAAATAGGTTAGAAATTAATTCCTGAAACAAGCCAGGGTAACTATCTCTACGACCAACAAAAAGGGAGTTCTGGGTTAATACCTCAAATAAGACAAGACACATATCTCTGAACAACCGATTGCAGATTAATAACTGAAACAAGATAGAACAACTATCTACATGAGCATATTGAAGATTAACTCTCGAAACAAGCCGGGGAATCTATATTTATTTCTCAAATAAGTCAAAGATTAATTCCTGAAACAAGCCAGGGCAACTATCTCTACGACCAACAAAAAGCGGGTTCTGGATTAGTACCTGAAACAAGACAGGACACATATATGTGAACAACCGACTATGGATTAATACCTTAAACAAGACAGGACAACTATGTATTGAGCAGATTGAAGATTAACTCCCCGAACAAGGAGGGGAAACTATATTTCTTTCTCAAATAGGTCAGAGATTAATTCCTGAAATAACCCAGGGAAACTATCTCTACGACCAGCAAAAAACAGGTTCCAGATTAATACCTCAAACAAGATAGGACAACTATTTGTGAACAACTGATTTAGATTAATACTTGAAACAAGACAGGACAACAATCTACATGAGAAGATTGAAGATTAACTCCCCAAAGAAGCTGGGGAAACTGTATTTCTTTCTCAAATACGTCAGAGATTAAATCCTGAAACAAACCAGGGCAACTATCTCTACGACCAACAAAAAGCGAGTTCCAAATTAATACCTGAAACAAGACAGGACAACTATCTGTGAACAACCGATTATAGATTAATACCTGAAACAAGAAAGGACAACTATCTACATGAGCAGATTAAAGATTAACTCCTGAAACAAGCCAGGGAAACGATTTTTCTTTATCAAATAGGTCAAAGATTAATTCCTGAAACAAGCCAGGGTAACTATTGAAGATGTGAAAAACACAAGAAGGGGGGTTGAATTGTAAAACTTAAAATCAAATGCAGACAACACGTTATTTTTATCCTGGTTCGTTTGATCTCAAACTACTCCAGTCCACCCGTCAAGGTGATTTCGCCTCTCTCCAACGAGGTCTTAATCCACTATATTCAACTGAATACACAAATGCTTTAACAACTGTTAAAGCCTTCTTGAGTCTAACCACTGACCGGTTTATCTCAAGGAATTTCTCTTACAGATAAATGAACAAAAGTGTGTTTGATGTTTTCTAGAAAAAATATATATCACAACTGTGATAATATACACAATATTAAGCTTAGATTAAAAACTGGATTGCTAGAGCTATAGAGTAAGCGTGGTTGAAAGCTTTAGCAAAAGTGAGAGCTTGCGTGAAGATGATTAGCTTAGGCGTGTATATGCTTGTAGAGTATTAGCCATTTCATTTCTCACTGACTTATTTAAATAGCCTTGGAAGAGATACGTTGTTGTCCATAAATCCTTTTTAATGCTCATAACGTTCTTTCCTTATTGAGAAGATCTTTGTCTTGGAATAAAGCTGTTGGTAATAAATCTGTCTTGAATGCATAGTAACGTTGACACTTCAGAGTGTTCTGCTAATGATAATCAGAGTGTTCTTGGATTTAGCTTATTCTGACGCTTCTGAGTGCTGATGACATGGTTAGGATCTTGATCAGAGTCAGAGTATGTTATGCACATATTCTGTTCATCAGGCTTCAGCGTATAGCACATGTTATTTGATCTTCTGATGCTGACATATCTTCTGATGCTGATGTTGATACTGATATTCTGATGCTGATTCCATCAGAGTTTCTGTAAATACACAACATAATTTTAAGTAGCATATATGTCTTATATAAATCTCATAATTTATTTAATCTTGTATTTTGTTATCATCAAAACACTAACTGAGGGTTGTAGAATCAAACTATGTTCTAACAATCTCCCCCTTTTTGATGATGACAAAAACCAGATTTTTTTAATTAAAATAAAATAATAAAAGGTGTCATAGATTAAGGATAGAGAGGAAAAGGTATCAGAGATAAACAAATAACGAATAAAAGGTATCAGAGATAAGAAGATAAGGAATAAAAGGTATCAGAGTAATGAAGAGAAAAACTCCCCCTGTGTTTATTACTTCCCTTTAATTCCATGAGACCTTGAGCATCAGAACTTTATTGAACTTTCTTTGAGCATCAGAACTTTATTGAACTTTCTTTGAGCATCAGAACTTTATTGAACTTTCTTTGAGCATCAGAACTTTACTTTATCAGAGTTCATCAGATTCTTGTACCTGTAAGCTTTTCAGAAGAAAGAAATTCAAATATATCAGAATTTTAGAATGTGTGAGACT
The DNA here is from genome assembly GCA_948472305.1 of Vicia faba. Classification (NCBI taxonomy): domain Eukaryota; kingdom Viridiplantae; phylum Streptophyta; class Magnoliopsida; order Fabales; family Fabaceae; genus Vicia; species Vicia faba. The sequence goes on from OX451737.1 coordinate 924,901,801, forward strand.
TTTCTCTCAGTAATCCGTTATTGAAAAATATCATTCTTTCTCCCCCTTTTTGTCAGTTACCAAAAAGCACAAATAATCAGAGTTAAAATGATTAGAGCAATAGGAGTGTTTATATAAGAAACAGAAGGAATGATTAAGTTTAGAACACGTAAAATATTACAGACAAACATGTAAAGAAAACACAAGAAGATTTAAGAAGAAGGTGGAAGACGTGTGAACAGAGCTTCCAACATGCTCTTGATTTGATTGCTGGTTTCCTGTTGCTTAGATACCATGTTTGCTATAGAGTCAATCTTGATATCCTGCTTATCCATCCTTTCATTCATCAACATATCAGATCTTTTCAAATCCTCCAGAGTCTGCCTGTCAAGAGAGGAAGCTTGAGGATCTTCAGATACAGGCTGCTTCTCAGAGCTTTCTGCAATAACTTCTTCTTGACCCAAGTCTTCAGCTGGAATCGTCTGTTCTTCTGCAGGTTGAACTTTAGATGCTGGACGCTTTTCAGACCAAGGCGCAATGTCTAGATGGAGAACTTCTTCCTTAAGAAGCTTGCTTAGAACTGGACCTTCCATTTCCTTCAGCAGATTTCTGAAGTTCTGTTGAGCTTGTCCATAGCTCTGGTTTTGCAACTTAAAGGTTTCAGTGCATACCCATCTTCTGAATTGTGTCCAGAGGAGATCTGATACAGCAGGATCAACCAGTTCCAGACTTGCTTGTTTCAAAGAAGTGATCCACTTCTGTATATCTGTTTCAAAGTTTAATATGCTGGAACCAACATCTGGTTGTTTTGGTTTAGGGATAGCAGTTTTGTTGTTTATTGCAACAAGGAGTTCAAAGACTGTTAGATCAATGACAGTCTTGTTATGGTCATCTGAATTTTTCTTAGGTGAGGGAGTGGGAGAGTCAGAAATTACGATTGGACTAGATGGGGTATTTGGTGGAGTTATTTCTGGTGAAGAGGGAAGTTGAGGAATATTTACAGTGGTACCACAGGGAAATTGAATGGCCAAAGGTTGTGGTTCAGGGGATTCAGAGGTTTGAGCCTCAGAGTTTTGAGTCTCAGGTTGTGGAGATTGTTCATGTTGAGGAGAGGGTGGATTAATATCTGGTTAGGGAGATGAAGGTTGTGGGATTTCTGGTTCTGCAAAGAGTGGAATTTCTGGTATTGGTGAGAGGGGAGTTTCTGGTTCTGCTTCTGTGTTTGGATTTGGATTTGGATTATCAGTTTCGGAAGTGGAAGTGTGTTGGTCAATATTAGAAAAAACTTGTGCAAGTTCTGGTTCTGGTATGGTTGCAGTATTTGGATTTTGTGGTTGGGAGCGAGATCTTCTGAGGGTTAATGATTCAGAAGGGTAAAAGTCTAAGTCAAAATCATCGAAAGATTGAGGTGTTGGGTTTTCAGATGGAGTTGGAATAGGGATAGATGTTGAAACAGCAGTTGAATCTAAAACAGTTACAGAAACAGGATTACCTCTTTTCTTTGGAGTCTGTTGAGATGATCCTTCTGCAGCAGCTTTTCTTTTCTTCGTCTTCTTCAGAACAACCTCTGGAGCCTTTAGCTGAAGATCTTGAATATTCATATTTGGTGATGTACCATCAGCTTTACAAGCATCCAAATATCCCAGAATGATTTGAGGCTTAGAGTCAATCTATGAGAACAGAGGGAAGTCGTCCAGAGGGACTCTTCTGCTGGAGATTTCAGCAAAAGGAGTGACACTGGGCTCCTTCTTAATGTTCTCTATCAGCTTCATTTTCTTCAGATTTTTGGCATTCAACTGCTTGCCAACAGATGGTTCCAGAGTGCTGATTTCTTGTGCCTCTTGCAGATGATCAATCAGCCAATTCTCTGTAAGAATATCTGATATCAGTCTTCCCAAGGGTATCCAATCCCTTTTTGTACGTTCCTCTTCCCTTGTTTCTTTGACACTTGTTATGAGATGGTTAAACAGAAGATGAGCTAGATTTATCTTGACCTTCTGAGAGATGAAATAGAGCAGGAACTGCTGATCAATGTTTATGTAATCAGGAGAGCTGGTAGGCTTCCTGTGGTTGAAACAGCCCAGAATGATCTTGGCCCAAATTCTGTGCTTGTCCTTCAAATCCCTTATCTTGCTGGAGGGAAGCCCCAACGTGAAAATTTCCCTTGCAATTAGGGCAACATCTTGACACCTTTCTGCCATATCGATGCAGCAAATACCACCTCCATTGTACCCTATCAGTCTTGCAATCAGGTCTTCAGTAATCACAATCTTCTTCCCCATGATGTAGGATGTAACTTGATGATTTGAAGAAGAAGCGTGAATCCAAAATTCCTTTACCAGAATAGGAAATGTTGGACCCACCAGCCTGTCAAAGTACTTTTCCCAACTTTGAGATTTAATCTCTTCAGATAAATCAAAACCATTTTCCTTGAGACTGTTGAAATCCACAATTAGTTCAGACAGAACTTCAAGGTTCTTGATTGGAGTGAGAAGCGTTCTGAGAGGTACTTCATATTGTTCAGAAGAAGCAGTTTTCTGGGAACCTGAAGAAGGAATGCTGGAAGAAGCCATGTTCACACAAGGTTTTTGAAAAAGATTGAAAGGTTTTCTTGAGAAAGTAAGAACACAGAAAACAGAAATATTGAGAGAAAACGAAAGTAAGGTTGAAAAGTGTGAATGGTGTGAAGTGTTTAAATATATTTCTAAAAAGTTTTTGAAAACATAAACGTTTAAGAGAGAGAAATAAATAATGATTATTAGCATTTAATGATAGCTGATTTTAGGGGATTCAGAAAGATATTTGGAACGGTTACCCATGACATGTGTCTCAATGCATCCAATCAGCGCTTTTCCTTTTCAGAAACGTGAACGCGTGTTCAGCCTCAGAAAATAGCTGATGACTGGATGACACTTGTTTGCTTGAGTGAACAACACTTCTATCCTTGAGCTGAAGCGCTCAGATCTTCATGGATAGATTCTGATACAATCTGCACTTCTAAGATTCTGAAAGAAGATTGATCAGAAGTTCACAGAGAAATAAACACAATTCTGAAGGTTAATATATAAAATTAAAACAATTTTATTCTAGACAGAGCTTCATGCTGAGATGTTTCAAAATGAAGTTAAACCTATCTTCAGAAAGTGGTTTTGTGAAAATATCAGCCCATTGATGGTATGTGTTAATAAATTTTAAATTTAAAATCCCTTTCTGAATATAATCCCTAATAAAATGATGTTTTATTTCTATATGCTTAGCCCTAGAATGCAAAATTGGATTTTTACTTAAGCAAATAGCAGAAGTCTTGTCACAGAGGATAGGAATGTTACTCTCAAAAATCTGGAAGTCCTCAAGTTGACTTTTCATCCAGAGCATGTGTGTGCTGCATCCAGCTGCTGCTATGTATTCAGCTTCTACTGTTGATAGAGCAATTGTGGATTGTCTTTTGCTGGACCATGAGATCAGATTTTCTCCCAGAAACTGGCAGCTTCCAGAAGTGCTTTTACGCTCTACTTTGTCTTCAGCAAAGTCAGCATCACAGTATCCTACTAAGCTGTAATCACTTGATTTTCTATAAAACAAACCCAGATTAGTAGTACCTTTCAGATACTTGAAAATTCGCTTAACAGCTGTTAAGTGAGATTCTCTAGGATCTGATTGGAGTCTTGCACAAATGCATACACTGAATAAAATATCAGGCCTTAATGCTGTCAGATAAAGAAGAGAACCAATCATACCTCTGTAGACCTTATGTTCTACCTTTTTGCTTACCTCTTCTCTTTCCAGAATGCACGTGGGATGCATTGGAATCTTTGATGGCTTACATTTTGAGAGATCAAATTTCTTCAGAAGTTCTCTGACATATTTGCTCTGATGAATGTAAGTTCATTCTGGGGTTTGATTGATCTGAATGCCCATAAAGAATTTCAGTTCCCCCATTAGGCTCATCTCAAATTCTGCCTGCATACACTTAACAAACTTTCTTCCCAGAGAAGGTTTAGTAGATCCAAAAATGATATCATCAACATAAATCTGACATACTAAAATGTCATTCTTAACTGTCTTACAGAATAGAGTCGTGTCCACTTTCCCTCTGGTGAATTCCTTTTCTAACAAAAAGTTACTCAGTCTTTCATACCAAGCTCTGGGAGCTTGTTTCAGACCATACAATGACTTCTTTAGTTTGAAAACATATTCTGGATTTTTTGAACTTTCAAAACCAGGGGGTTGGTGCACATATACCTCTTCTTCTATATAACCATTTAAGAATGCACTCTTAACATCCATCTGATACAGAGTGATGCCTTTATTAACAGCAAATGAAATTAAAAGTCTGATAGATTCTAACCTGGAGACTGGAGCAAAGGTTTCTGTATAGTCTATCCCCTCTTGTTGACTATAACCTTGTGCTGCCAATCGTGCCTTGTTTCTGATGACTTCACCTTGTTCATTCAGTTTGTTTCTGAACACCCATTTTGTTCCAATGACATTGAATCCTTTTGGTTTGGGAACTAGATCCCATACGTCATTCCTTGTGAATTGATTCAGCTCCTCTTGCATTGCTAGAATCCAGTCATTGTCCAGAAGTGCTTCATCAATTGAAGATGGTTCAATTATAGAAACAAGTCCCATGAGGGATTCTTCAGAGTTTCTGAAGCTGGCTCTTGTTCTGATTCGATCTTCCTTTCTTCCTAAGATTGTTTCTTCAGGATGATCCATGCTGCTTCTGGATGGTCTTTTCTAAAGTTGATCAACAGAAGGTGCTGGATTGCTTGCAGTGCCTCTTTCTGTTTTTGAGGGAGTGTCTCTGTTAAGAGCTTCTGATGACTTGTCTTCAGTACCTATGAACTCAACTTCCATACCTGCAAGTAATTCATTCTGCTTTGACTTTTGAGAGTCAAGCTTATCATCAAAACGAACACTGATTGATTCTTCAACAATCTGTGTTTCTGTATTGTATACTCTGTACCCTCTTGAGCGTTCATAGTATCCTAACATGATACACTTTTGTGCTTTAGAGTCAAACTTGTTCAAATAATTTTTAGTATTCAAAATAAAACAAGTACATCCAAATGGATGAAAATATGAAATGTTGGGCTTTCTGTTCTTCCACAATTCATATGGAGTCTTTTCCAGAATAGGTCTTATGGAGATTCTATTCTGAATGTAGCACGTTTTGTTTATTGCCTCTGCCCAGAAGATCTTAGCAACGTTAGTCTCGTTGATCATGGTTCTGGCCATTTCATGCAATGTTCTGTTCTTTCGTTCTACAACTCCATTTTGCTAGGGAGTTCTAGGACAAGAGAAATCATGCAGAATGCCTTGGTCATTAAAAAATGATTCAAAATCTTTGTTTTCAAACTCTCCACCATGATCACTTCTGACTTTGACGATTCTAAGATCCTTTTCATTCTGAACTTGGTTGTAGAAGGTGACAAACACAGAGTGTGACTCGTCCTTGTGTCTTAAGAACTTTACCCATGTCCATCTGCTATAGTCATCTACGATTACTAACCCATACTTCTTACCACTGACTGAAGCAGTTATAACTGGTCCAAATAAGTCAATGTGCAGAAGTTCTAATGGCTTAGAGGTGGAAACAACGGTTTTAGATTTGAAAGCTGGTTTTGCAAACTTGCCTTTCTGACATGCTTCACACAGAGCATCTGAATTGAACTTCAGGTTAGGAAGTCCTCTGACCAGATTGAGTTTGTTAATCTGAGATATTCTTCTCATACTAACATGCCCCAATCTTCTGTGCCAGATCCATTGCTCGTAGTTAACAGACAGAAGGCACTTTACATTCTGACTTTTCAGTTCAAAAAGTTTTATTTTATAAATGTTGTTTCCCCTCTTTCCATTAAATAGGATAGTCCCATCTTTCTGACTAACAACTTTGCATGAATTTTGATTAAAGATTATATCATAACCGTTATCACTTGATTGACTTATGGATAACAAATTATGCATTAATCCATCTACTAATAAAATATTACTTATAGAGGGATTATTTCCATTACCTACTGTTCCAGAGCCAATGATATTTCCCCTCTGATTTCCTCCAAAGCCTACGTGGCCTCCAGGCTTAAGTTCCAGGCTTTGGAACATATGCTTTCTTCCCGTCATGTGTCGTGAGCAGCCAGAGTCCAGGTACCATGACTGGTGTTTCTGCTTTGCTGCTAAAGATATCTGCCACATGTATTATTTTATCCTTAGGTACCCATATTTTCTTGGGTCCTGATTTGTTAGTTTTACCAAAACTCTGGTTGAATTTGGTTTGAAAGAATAATTACTACTAGTATATTTGATGTCGTGTGTGTGCCCATATACAAAGTGTGAATTAAGCGGTGTTCGTTTTATAACCAAATCCATGGCATTCTTTGGTGTAGGTACCTTACCTTGGTATCCTATTCCTTTTCTGCCATTTCTGCTAACTCCATAGATCATTGAAGCCATCTTGCTTCTATCTATGTTTTTAGCTAGAAACTTCTGAAAGCTGTGATCATACTCCTTGATGATCTCATCAGCACTGCTGGGAGTTTCAGGAATTGTTTCCTTTTGAGAGTTTTGCAATATATTTTCTAATTTTGAAACTTTATCTTTCAACTCAGAATTCTCCAATTTGAGACTCTCAGTTTTATCAAAGTCAGAAGCAAGATTCCTTTTCAGGTTTCTGAATTTGACTCTGATCTGCTGATATCTTTCCAGAATTTCATTAAGGCTTTCAGCTAGTTCAGCCTTAGTAAAGTTAATAGCAAAGTCAGGAAATACCTCTTCTGTGTCTGATTCAGAGTCTGATTCAGAAGCTTCACTGTCTTCTGTTATGTTTGCCATGAGAGCTATGTTTGCTCTCTCATCATCTGATTCTAATTCAGCTTCAGATGTGTCAGAATCATCCCATGTAGCCATGAGACTTTTCTTCTTTTCCTTGCCAAACTTCTTTTTGGGCTTTTCCCTCTGAAGCTTTGGGCAATCACTCTTGTAGTGTCCTTGCTCGTTACATTCATAGCAGATGATGTCTTTGTTGTTTGGCTTTCTGCTTCCTAAAGAGCCTTCAGATCTTCTGTGTCCAGAGGAGGATTATGACCTTCTGTATCTAGAGGAAGATTCATTATGATTTTCTGATCTTCTGGGATTCCTGAACTTTCTTTGCCTCTGCTTCCATAGTTGATTCACCCGTCTGGAGAGGAGAGATAGTTCATCTTCTTCTGATGAGGACCCATCATAGGTTTCTTCAACAGCCTGCAAAAATTTGGATTCAGATTTTCTGTTAGATTTTAAAGCTAATGGCTTACCTTGCTTTTGAGGTTCATCTGCTTCTAGCTCTATCTCGTGACTTCTGAGGGAGCTGACAAGTTCCTCCAGAGAGATTTTGTTGAGATCCTTAGCTAGCTTCAGCACTGTGACCATTGGCCTCCACTGTTTTGGCAAGCTTCTGATGATCTTCTTAACATGATCAGCAGTAGAATACCCTTTGTTTCTATTGATTCACTTTCTTCCATCTTGAATGCCTCGTACTTCTGAATGAGCGCAAGAGCTTTGGTTTCTTTGACTTGAATGTTGCCTTCATGCATCATTCTTAGAGAGTCAAACATATTCTTTGTAGTGTCTCTATTTGATATCTTTTCATATTCAGAGTAAGAGATGGCGCTGAGAATAATTGTTCTGGCCTTGTGATGATTTTTGAAATCACGCTTTTGTTGATCAGACATTGCTTTCCTGTCAATCTTCTGACCACTTCCAATCACTGGGTGCGTGTATCCATCAGTCACCATATCCCACAGATCAGTATCATGGGCCAGAAAGAAGCTTTCAATTCTGTCTTTCCAGTAATCAAAGTTCTCTCCATCGAAGACTGGAGGTTTGCCACTGAATTTGTCTCTTTCTTCATTGTTGTCATTGCTGATGTTTTGATGTAGTCCTGCCATTGTGTTTTTCTAACGCTGGATCTTGTACTGACACAATTAAGTGTTATAAGCTCAGAACCAGGCGCTCTGATGCCAATTGAAGATGTGAAAAACACAAGAAGGGGGGTTGAATTGTAAAACTTAAAATCAAATGCAGACAACACGTTATTTTTATCCTGGTTCATTTGATCTCAAACTACTCCAGTCCACCCGTCAAGGTGATTTCGCCTCTCTCCAACGAGGTCTTAATCCACTCTATTCAACTGAATACACAACTGCTTTAACAACTGTTAAAGCCTTCTTGAGTCTAACCACAGACCGGTTTATCTCAAGGAATTTCTCTTACAGATAAATGAACAAGAGTGTGTTTGATGTTTTATAGAAAACTATATATCACAACTGTGATAATACATAATATTAAGCTTAGATTAAAAACTGGATTGCTAGAGCTATAGAGTAAGCGTGGTTGAAAGCTTTAGCAAAAGTGAGAGCTTGCGTGAAGATGATTAGCTTATGCGTGTATATGCGTGTAGAGTATTAGCCATTTCTTTTCTCACTGACTTGTTTAAATAGCCTTGGAAGAGATACATTGCTGTCCATAAATCCTTTTCAATGCTCATAACATTCTTTCCTTATTGAGAAGATCTTTGTCTTGGAATAAAGCCGTTGGTAATAAATCTGTCTTGAATGCATAGTAATGTTGACACTTCAGAGTGTTCTGCTAATGATAATCAGAGTGTTCTTGGCTTTAGCTTATTCTGACGCTTCTGAGTGCTGATGACATGGTTAGGATCTTGATCAGACTCAGAGTATGTTATGCGCAGATTCTGTTCATCAGGCTTCAGCGTATAGCACATGTTATTTGATCTTCTGATGCTGACATATCTTCTGATGCTGATGTTGATACTGATATTCTGATGCTGATTCCATCAGAGTTTCTGTAAATACACAACATAATTTTAAGTAGCATATATGTCTTATATAAATCTCATAATTTATTTAATCTTGTATTTTGTTATCATCAAAACACTAACTGAGGGTTGTAGAATCAAACTATGTTCTAACAACTATCTCTATGACGAGTAAAAAACAGGTTCCAGATTAATACCTGAAACAAGACAGAACAACTATCTATGAACGACTGATTGGAGATTAACACCTGAAACAAGACAGGACAACTATCTACATGAGCAGATTGAAGATTAACTCCGAAAACAAGCTGGGGAAATTATCTTTCTTTCTCAAATAGGTCAGAGATTAATTCTTGAAACAAGCCAGGGCAACTATCTCTACGACCAACAAAAAGCGGATTCCACATTAATACATGATACAACACAGGACAACTATCTGTGAACAACTGATTGTAGATTAATACCTGAAACAAGGCACGCAACTATCGACATGAGCATATTGAAGATTAACTCCCAAAACAAGTTGGGGTAACTATCTTTCTTACTCAAATAGGTCAGATATTAATTCCTGAAACAAGCCAGGGTAACTATCTCTACGACTAACAAAAAGTGGGTTCTCGATTAATTCTGTAAACAAGACATGACAACTATCTGTGAACACATGATTGCAAATTAATACCTAAAATAAGACAGGATAACTATCTACATAAGCAGATTGAAGATTAACTCTCGAAACAAGCCGGGGAAACTATCTTTCTTTCTCAAATAGGTCAGAGATTAATTCCTGAAACAAGCCATGGCAACTATCTCTACGACCAACAAAAAGCGTGTTCTGGATTAATTCCTCAAACAGGACAGGACAATTGTCTGTGAACAACCGATTGCAGATTAATACCTGAAACAAGATAGGAAAACTATCTACATGAGCAGATTGAATTTTAACTCCCGAAACAAGTCGGGGAAACTATCTTTCTTTCTCAAATAGGTCAGAGATTAATTCCTGAAACAAGCCAGGGCAACTAACTCTACGACCAACAAAAAGCGGGTTCTGGATTAATACCTCAAACAAGATAAGACACATATCTTTGATAAAACGATTTCGGATTAATACCTGAAACAAGACAGGACAACTATCTACTGGAGCAGATTCAAGATTAAGTCCTGAAATAAGGCGGGGAATCTATATTTCTTTCTCAAATATGTCAAAGATTAATTCCTGAAAAATGCCAGGGCAATTATCTCTACAACCAGCAAAAAGCGGGTTCTGGATTAATACCTCAAACAAGACAGGAAACATATCTGTGAACAACCGACTACGGCTTAATACTTGAAACAAGACAATATAACTATCTACTTGAGCAGATTGAAGATTAACTCCCGAAACTAGGCGTGGAAACTATATTTCTTTCTCAAATAGGTCAGAGATTAATTCCTGAAACAACCCAGGGCAACTATCTCTTTCACCAGCAAAAACCAGGTTCTAGATTAATACCTGAAACAAGATAGGACAATTATTTGTGAACAACCAATTGTAGATTAATACTTGAAACAAGGCACGACAACTATCTACATGAGCAGATTGAAGATTAACTCTGGAAACAAGCTGGGGAAACTATCTTTCTTTCTCAAATAGGTCAGAGATATATTCTTTAAACAAGCCAGGGCAACTACCTCTGCGACAAACAAAAATTGGGTTCCGGATAAATACCTGAAACAAGACAGGACAACTAACTGTGAACAACCAATATTAGATTAATACTTGAAACTAGGCACGACAACTATCTACATGAGCAGATTAAAGATTAACTCCCAAAACAAGCCGGGGAAATTATCTTTCTTTCTCAAATAGGTCAGAGATGAATTCCTGAAACAAGCCATGGAAACTATCTCTACGACCAACAAAAAGCGTGTCCCGGATTAATACCTGAAACAAGACAGGACATCTATCAGTGAACAACCGATTATAGATTAATACTTGAAACAAGGCACGACAACTATCTACATGAGTAGATTGAAGATTAACTCCAAAAACAAGCTATGGAAACTATCTTTCTTTCTCAAATAGGTCAGAGATTAATTCCTGAAACAAGCCAGTGAAACTATCTCTACGACCAACAAAAAGCGGGTTCTGGATTAATAACTCAAACAAGACAGGGCAATTGTTTATGAACAACCGATTGTAGATTAATACCTGAAACAAGAAAGGACAACTATCTACATGGGCAGATTGAAGATTAACTCCCGAAACAAGCCAGGGAAACGATCTTTCTTTCTCAAATAGGTCAAAGATTAATTCCTGAAACAAGCCTGGGCAACTATCTCTACGACGAGTAAAAAACAAGTTCTAGATTAATATCTGAAACAAGACAGGACAACTATCAATGAACGACTGATTGGAGATTAATACCTGAAACAAGACAGGACAAATATCTACATGAGCAGATTGAAGATTAACTCCAGAAACAAGCTGGGGAAATTATCTTTCTTTCTCAAATAGGTCAGAGATTAATTCCTGAAACAAGCCAGGGCAACTATCTCTACGACCAACAAAAAGCAGATTCCGGATTAATACTTGATACAACACAGGACAACTATCTGTGAACAACTGATTGTAGATTAATACCTGAAACAAGGCACGACAACTATCTACATGAGCAGATTAAAGATTAACTCCCAAAACAAGTTGTGGTAACTATCTTTCTTTCTCAAATAGGTTAGATATTAATTCCTGAAACAAGCCAGGGTAACTATCTCTATGACCAACAAAAAGTGGGTTCTCGATTAATACCGCAAACAAGACAGGACAACTATCTGTGAATAAATGATTGCAAATTAGTACCTAAAATAAGACAGGATAACTATCTACTTGAGCATATTGAAGATTAACTCCCGAAACAAGCCGGGGAAACTATCTTTCTTTCTCAAATAGGTCAGAGATTAATTCCTGAAACAAGCCATGGCAACTATCTCTACGACCGACTAAATGCGGGTTCTGGATTAATACCTCAAACAAGACAGGACAACTGTCTGTGAACAACTGATTGCAGATTAATACCTGAAACAAGATAGGACAACTATCTACATGAGCAGATAGAAGATTAACTCCAGAAACAAGCTGAGGAAACTATCTTTCTTTCTTAAATAGGTGAGAGATTAATTCCTGAAACAAGCCAGGGCAACTATCTCTACGACCAACAAAAAGCGGGTTCTGGATTAATACCTCAAACAAGACAAGACACATATCTGTGAACAACCGATTGCAGATTAATAACTGAAACAAGATAGAACAACTATCTACATGAGCAGATTGAATATTAACTCTCGAAACCATCCAAATAATCTATATTTATTTCTCAAATAAGTGAAAGATTAATTCCTGAAACAAGCCAGGGCAACTATCTCGACGACCAACGAAAAGCGGGTTCTGGATTAGTACCTCAAACAAGACAGGACACATATCTGTGAACAACCGACTACGGATTAATACCTTAAACAAGACAGGACAACTATGTATTGAGCAGATTGAAGATTAACTCCCAGAACAAGGTGGGGAAACTATATTTATTTCTCAAATAGGTCAGAGATTAATTCCTGAAAGAACCCAGGGAAACTATCTCTACGACCAGCAAAAAACAGGTTCCAGATTAATACCTGAAACAAGATAGGACAACTATTTGTGAACAACTGATTGTAGATTAATACCTGAAACAAGACAGGACAACTACCAACATGAGAAGATTGGAGATTAACTCCCCAAAGAAGCTGTGGAAACTGTATTTCTTTCTCAAATAGGTCAGAGATTTATTCCTGAAACAAACCATGGCAACTATCTCTACGACCAACAAAAAGCGAGTTCCAGATTAATACCTGAAACAAGACAGGACAACTATCTTTGAACAACCGATTATAGATTAATACCTGAATCAAGAAAGGAAAACTATCTACATGAGCAGATTGAAGATTAACTCCGGAAACAACCCATGGAAACGATCTTTCTTTCTCAAATAGGTCAAAGATTAATTCCTGAAACAAGCCAGGTCAACTATCTCCACGACGAGTAAAAAACAGGTTCCAGATTAATACCTGAAACAAGACAGGACAACTATTAATGAATGACTGATTGGATATTAATACATGAAACAAGACATGACAACTATCTACATGAGCAAATTGAAGATTAACTCCGGAAACAAGCTAGGGAATTTATCTTTCTTTCTCAAATAGGTCAGAGATTAATTCCTGAAACAAGCCAGGGCAACTATCTCTACGACCAACAAAAAGCAGATTCCGGATTAATACTTGATACAACACAGAACAACTATCTGTGAACAACTAATTGTAGATTAATACCTGAAACAAGGCACGACAACTATCTACATGAGCATATTAAAGATTAACTCCCAAAACAGGTTGTGGTAACTATATTTCTTTCTCAAATAGGTTAGATATTAATTCCTGAAACAAGCCAGGGTAACTATCTCTACGACCAACAAAAAGTGGGTTCTCGATTAATACCACAAACAAGACAGGACAACTATCTGTGAATAAATGATTGCAAATTAATACCTAAAATAAGACAGGATAACTATCTACATGAGCAGATTGAAGATTAACTCCCGAAACAAGCCGGGGAAACTATCTTTCTTTCTCAAATAGGTCAGAGGTTAATTCCTGAAACAAGCCATGACAACTATCTCTACGACCAACTAAATGCGGGTTCTGGATTAATACCTCAAACAAGACAGGACAACTGTCTGTGAACAACCGATTGCAGATTAATACCTGAAACAAGATATGACAACTATCTACATGAGCAGATAGAAGATTAACTCCCGAAACAAGCTGAGGAAACTATCTTTCTTTCTTAAATTGGTCAGAGATTAATTCCTGAAACAAGCCAGGGCAACTATCTCTACGACCAACAAAAAGCGGGTTCTGGATTAATACCTCAAACAAGACAAGACACATATCTGTGAACAACCGATTGCAGATTAATAACTGAAACAAGATAGAACAACTATCTACATGAGCAGATTGAAGATTAACTCCCGAAAAAAGCCGAGGAATCTATATTTATTTCTCAAATAAGTCAAAGATTAATTCCTGAAACAAGCCAGGGCAACTATCTCTACGACCAACAAAAAGCAGGTTCTGGATTAGTACCTCAAACAAGACAGGACACATATCTGTGAACAACCGACTACGGATTAATACCATAAACAAGACAGGACAACTATGTATTGAGCAGATTGAAGATTAACTCCCAGAACAAGGTGGGGAAACTATATTTCTTTCTCAAATAGGTCAGAGATTAATTCCTGAAACAACCCAGGGAAACTATCTCTACGACCAGCAAAAAACAGGTTCCAGATTAATACCTGAAACAAGATAGGACAACTATTTGTGAACAACTGATTATAGATTAATACTTGAAACAAGACAGGACAACTATCTACATGAGAAGATTGAAGATTAACTCCCCAAAGAAGCTGGGGAAACTGTATTTCTTTCTCAAATAGGTCAGAGATTTATTCCTGAAACAAACCATGGCAACTATCTCTACGACCAACAAAAAGCGAGTTTCAGATTAATACCTGAAACAAGACAGGACAACTATCTGTGAACAACCAGTTATAGATTAATACCTGAAACAATAAAGGACAACTATCTACATGAGCAGATTAGAGATTTACTCCCGAAACAACCCAGGGAAACGATCTTTCTTTCTCAAATAGGTCAAAGATTAATTCCTGAAACAAGCCAGGGCAACTATCTCCATGACGAGTAAAAAATAGGTTCCAGATTAATACCTGAAACAAGACAGGACAACTATCTATGAATGACTGATTGGAGATTAATACATGAAACAAGACAGGACAACAATCTACATGAGCAAATTGAAGATTAACTCCGGAAACAAGCTGGGGAAATTATCTTTCTTTCTCAAATAGGTCAGAGATTAATTCCTCAAACAAGCTAGGGCAACTATCTCTACGACCAACAAAAAGCGGATTCTGGATTAATACTTGATACAACACAGGACAACTTTCTGTGAACAACTGATTATAGATTAATACCTGAAACAAGGCACGACAACTATCTACATGAGCATATTGAAGATTAACTCCCAAAACAAGTTGTGGTAACTATCTTTCTTTCTCAAATAGGTCAGATATTAATTCCTGAAACAACCAGGGTAACTATCTCTACGACCAACAAAAAGTGGGTTCTCGATTAATACCGTAAACAAGACAGGACAACTATCTGTGAACAAATGATTGCAAATTAATAACTAAAATAAGACAGGATAACTATCTACATGCGAAGATTGAAGATTAACTCCCGAAACAAGCCAGGGAAACTATCTTTCTTTATCAAATAGGCCAGAGATTAATTCCTGAAATAAGCCATGGCATCTATCTCAATGACCAACAAAAAGCGGGTTTTGGATTAATACGTCAAACAATACAGGACAATTGTCTGTGAACAACTGATTGCAGATTAATACATGAAACAAGATAGGAAAACTATCTAAATGAGCAGATTGAAGATTAAATCCCGAAACAAGTCGGGTAAACTATCTTTCTTTCTCAAATAGGTCAGAGATTAATTCTTGAAACAAGCCAGGGCAAGTATCTCTACGACCAACAAAAAGCGGGTTCTGGATTAATACCTCAAACAAGATAAGACACATATCTTTGATAAACCGATTACGGATTAATTCCTGAAACAAGACAGGACAATTATCTACTTGAGCAGATTGAAGATTAATTCCTGAAACAAGGCGGGGAATCTATATTTCTTTCTCAAATAGGTCAAAGATTAATTCCTGAAAAAAGCCAGGGCAACTATCTCTACGACCAGCAAAAAGCGGCTTCTGGATTAATACCTCAAACAAGACAGGAAACATATTTGTGAACAACCGACTACAGATTAATACTTGAAACAAGACAGGATAACTATCTACTTGAGTAGATTGAAGATTAACTCTCGAAACCAGGCGAGGAAACTATATTTCTTTCTCAAATAGGTCAGAGATTAATTCCTAAAACAACCCAGGGCAACTATCTCTTTCACCAGCAAAAACCAGGTTCTAAATTAATACCTGAAACAAGATAGGACAATTATTTGTGAACAACCAATTGTAGATTAATACTTGAAACAAGGCACGACAACTATCTACATGAGCAGATTGAAGATTAACTCTGGAAACAAGCTGGGAAAACTATCTTTCTTTCTCAAATAGGTCAGAGATATATTCCTTAAACAAGCCAGGGTAACTATCTCTGCGACAAACAAAAATTGGGTTCCGGATAAATACCTGAAACAAGACAGGACAACTAACTGTGAACAACCGATTATAGATTAATACTTGAAACTAGGCACGACAACTATCTACATGAGCAGATTGAAGATTAACTCCCAAAACAAGCCGCGGAAATTATCTTTCTTTCTCAAATAGGTCAGAGATTAATTCCTGAAACAAGCCAGGGCAACTATCTCTACGACCAACAAAAAGCGGGTTCCGGGTTAATACGTGAAACAAGACAGGACAACTATCTGTGAACAACCGATTGTAGATTAATACTTGAAACAAGGTACGACAACTATCTACATGAGCGGATTGAAGATTAACTCCAAAAACAAGCTGTGGAAACTATCTTTCTTTCTCAAATAGGTCAGAGATTAATTCCTGAAACAAGCCAGGGAAACTATCTCTACGACCAACAAAAAGCGGGTTCCAGATTAATACTTGATACAACACAGGATAACTATCTGTGAACAACTGATTATAGATTAATACCTGAAACAAGGCACGACAACTATCTACATGAGCATATTGAAGATTAACTTCCAAAACAAGTTGTGGTAACTATCTTTCTTTCTTAAATAGGTCAGATATTAATTCCTGAAACAAGCCAGGGTAACTATCTCTACGACCAACATAAAGTGGGTTCTCGATTAATACCGCAAACAAGACAGGACAACTATCTGTGAACAAATGATTGCAAATTAATACCTATAATAAGACAGGATAACTATCTACATGAGAAGATTGAAGATTAACTCCCGAAACAAGCCGGGGAAACTATCTTTCTTTCTCAAATAGGTCAGAGATTAATTCCTGAAATAAGCCATGGAAACTATATCAACGACCAACAAAAAGCGGGTTCTGGATTAATACCTCAAACAAGACAGGACAATTGTCTGTGAACAACCGATTGCAGATTAATACCTGAAATAAGATAGGAAAACTATCTACATGAGCAGATTGAAGATTAACTCTCGAAACAAGTTGGGTAAACTATCTTTCTTTCTCAAATAGGTCAGAGATTAATTCTTGAAACAAGCCAGGGTAACTATCTCTATGACCAACAAAAAGCGGGTTCTGGATTAATACCTCAAACAAGACAAGACACATATCTTTGATAAACCGATTGTGGATTAATACCTGAAACAAGACAGGACAACTATCTACTTGAGCAGATTGAAGATTAACTCCTGAAACAAGGCGGGAAATCTATATTTCTTTCTCAAATAGTTCAAAGATTAATTCCTGAAAAAATCCAGGGCAACTATCTCTACGACCAGCAAAAAGCGGCTTTTGGATTAATACCTCAAACAAGACAGGAAACATATCTGTGAACAACCGATTGTAGATTAATACATGAAACAAGGAACGACCACTATCTACATGAGCAGATTGAAGATTAACTCCGGAAACAAGCTGGGGAAACTATGTTTCTTTCTCAAATATGTCAGAGAATAATTCCCTAAACCAGCCAGGGAAACTATCTCTACGACCAACAAAAAATGGGTTCCAGATTAATACCTGAAACAAGATAGGACAACTAACTGTGAACAACCGATTGTAGATTAATACTTGAAACAAGGCATGACAACTATCTACATGAGCATATTGAAGATTAACTCCCAAAACAAGTTGGGGAAACTATCTTTCTTTTTCAAATAGGTCAGATATTAATTCCTGAAATAAGCCAGGGCAACTATCTCTACGACCAACAAAAAGCGGGTTCCAGATTAATACCTGAAACAAGACAGGATAACTATCTGTGAACTACCGATTGTAGATTAATACCTGATACAAGGCACGACAACTATCTACATGAGCTGATTAAAGATTAACTCCCAAAACAATCCGTGGAAACTATTTTTCTTTCTCAAATAGGTCAGAGATTAATTCTTGAAATAAGCCAGGGAAACTATCTCTATGACCAACAAAAAGCGGGTTCTGGATTAATAACTCAAACAAGACAGGACAACTGTCTGTGAACAACCGATTGTAGATTAATACCTGAAACAAGATAGGACAACTCTCTACATGAGCAGATTGAAGATTAACTCCTGAAACAAGCCGGGGAAACTATCTTTCCTTCTCAAATAAGTCATAGATTAATTCCTGAAACAAGCCAGTGCAACTATCTTTATGACCAACAAAAAGTGGGTTCTGGATTAATACCTCAAACAAGACAGGACACATATCTGTGATCAACCGACTGCGGATTAATACCTGAAACAAGACATGACAACTATCTACTTAAGAAGATTGAAGATTAACTCCCGAAACAAGTTGGGGAAACTATATTTCTTTCTCAAAAAGGTCAGAGATTAATTCCTGAAACAACCCATGGTATCTATCTCTACGACCAGCAAAAAACAGGTTCCAGAATAATACCTGAAACAAGATAGGACAACTATTTGTGAACAACTGATTGTAGATTAATACCTGAAAAAGACAAGACAACTATCTATATGAGAAGATTGAAGATTAACTCCCCAAAGAACCGGGAAAACTATATTTCTTTCTCAAATTGGCCAGAGATTAATTCCTAAAACAAACCAGGGCAACTATCTCTACGACCAACAAAAAGCGAGTTCCTGATTAATATCTGAAAGAAGACAGGACAACTATCTGTGAACAACCGATTGTAGATTAATACCTAAAACAAGACAGGACAACTATCTACATGAGAAGATTGAAGATTAACTCCTGAAACAAGCCAGGGAAACAATCTTTCTTTCTCAAATAGGTCAAAGATTAATTCCTGAAACAAGCCAGGGGAACTATCTCTAAGACCAGTAAAAAAATAGGTTCCAGATTAATACCTAAAACAAGACAGGACAACTATCTGTGAATGATTGCTTGGAGATTAATACCTGAAACAAGAAGGACAACTATTTACATGAGCAGGTTGAAGATTAACTCCGGAAACAAGTTGTGGAAACTATCTTTTTTTCTCAAAAAGGTCAAAGATTAATTTCTGAACTAAGCCAGGGCAACTATCTCTACGACCAACAAAAATTGGGTTCCAAATTAATACCTGAAACAAGACAGGACAACTATCTGTGAACAACCGATTTTAGATTAATACTTGAAACAAGGCACGACAACTATCTAGATGAGCAGATTGAAGATTAACTCCCAAAACAAGCTGGGGAAACTATATTTCTTTCTCAAATAGGTCAGATATTAATTCCTGATACAAGCCAGGGTAACTTTCTCTATGACCAACAAAAAGTGGGTTCTGGATTGATACCTCAAACAAGACAGGACAACTATCTCTGAACAACCGGTTGCAGATTAATACCTAAAATAAGACAGGATAACTATCTACATGAGAAGATTCAAGATGAACTCCCGAAACAAGCCGGGGAAACTATCTTTCTTTCTAAAATAGGTCAGAGATTAATTCTTGAAACAAGCCAGGGTAACTATCTCTACAACCAACAAAAAGCGGGTTCTAGATTAATACATCAAACTTTACAGGACAACTGTCTGTGAATAACCGAGTGCAGATCAATACCTGAAACAAGATAGGACAACTATCTACATGAGCAGATTGAAGATTAACTCCCGAAACAAGCCGGAGAAACTATCTTTCTTTCTCAAATAGGTCAGAGATTAATTCCTCAAACAAGCCAGGGAAACTATCTCTACGACCAGTAAAACACAGGTTCCAGATTAATACCTAAAACAAGGCAAGACACACATATGTGAACGATTGATTGGAGATTAATACCTGAAATAAGACAGGACAACTATCTACTTGAGCAGATAGAAGATTAACTCCTGAAACAAGGCGGGGAATCTATATTTCTTTCTCAAATAGGTCAAATATTAATTCCTGAAACAAGCCAGGGAAACTATCTCTACGACCAGCAAAAAGCGGATTCTGGATTTATACTTCAAACAAGACATGACACATATCTATGAACAACCGATTACAGATTAATACTTGAAACAACATAGGATAACTATCTACTTGAGCAGTTTAAAAATTAACTCCCGAAACAAGGCGGGGAAACTATATTTCTTTCTCAAATAGGTCAGAGATTAATTCCTAAAACAACCCAGGGCAACTATGTCTTTGACCAGCAAAAAACAGGTTCCAGATTAATACCTGAACAAGACAGGACAACTATCTACATGAGAAGATTGAAGATTAACTCCCCAAAGAAGTCGCGGAAACTACATTTCTTTCTCAAATAGGTCAGAGATTAATTCCTGAAACAAACCAGGGCACTTATCTCTACGACCAAAAAAAAGTGGATTCCAGATAAATACCTGAAACAAGAAAGGACAACTATATGTGAACAACCGATTGCAGATTAATTCCTAAAACAAGACAGGACAACTATCTACATGAGCAGATTGAAGATTTACTCCTGAAACAAGCGGGGGAAACTATCTTTCTTTCCCAAATAGGTCATAGATTAATTCCTGAAACAAGTCAGGGCAACTATCTCTACGACCAACAAAAAGATGGTTCTGGATAAATAACTCAAACAAGATAGGACAATTGTCTATGAACAACCGATTGTAGATTAATACCTGAAACAAGATTGGACCACTATCTTCATGAGCAGATTGAAGATTAACTCCTGAAACAAGCCGAGGAAACTATCTTTCTTTCTCAAATAGGTCAGAGAAAAATTCCTGAAACAAGCCAGGGCAACTATCTCTACGACCAACAAAAAAAGGGTTATGGATTAATACCTCAAACAAGACAGGACATATATCTGTTGTTAACCGACTACGGATTAATACTTCAAACAAGACAGGATAACTATCTACTTAAGCAGATTGAAGATTAACTCTCGAAACAAGGCGGGGAAACTATATTTCTTTCTCAAATAGGTCAGAGATTAATTCCTGAAACAACCCAGGGAAACTATCTCTACGACCAGCAAAAAACAGGTTCCAGATTAATACCTGAAACAAGACAGGACACATATCTGTGAACAACCGACTATGGATTAATACTTGAAACAAGACAGGATAACTATCTACTTGAGAAGATTAAAGATTAACTCCCGAAACAAGGCGGGGAAACTATATTTCTTTCTCAAATAGGTCAGAGATTAATTCCTAAAACAACCCTGGGAAACTATCTCTTTGACCAGCAAAAAACAGGTTCCAGATTAATACCTGAAAAAAGATAGGATAACTATTTATGAACAACCGATTGTAGATTAATACCTCAAACAAGGCACGACGACTATCTACATGAGCAGATTAAAGATTAACTCCGGAAACCAGCTGGGGAAACTATCTTTCTTTCTCAAATAGGTCAGAGATTAATTCCTTAAACTAGCCAAGGAAACTATCTCTACGACCAACAAAAAGCGGGTTCCGAATTAATACTTGAAACAAGACAGGACAACTAACTGTGAATAACTGATTGTAGATTAATACTTGAAACAAGGCACGACAAGTATCTACATGAGCAGATTGAAGATTAATCCCAAAACAAGCCGGGGAAATTATCTTTCTTTTTCAAATAGGTCAGATATTAATTCCTGAAATAAGCCATGGAAATTATCTCTATGACCAACAAAAAGCGGGTTTCGGATTAATACCTGAAATAAGATATGACAACTACCTAAATGAGCAGATTGAAGATTAACTCCCGAAATAAGTCGGGCAAACTATCTTTCTTTCTCAAATAGGTCTGAGATTAATTCTTGAAACAAGCTAGGGAAACTATCTTTACGACCAACAAAAAGCAAGTTCTGGATTGATTCCTCAAACAAGACAGGACACATATCTGTGAACAACCGATTGCGGGTTAATACCTGAAACAAGAAAGGACAATTATCTACTTGAGCAGATTGAAGATTAACTCCTAGAACAAGGCGGGGAAACTATATTTCATTCTCAAATAGGTCAGAGATTCATTCCTGAAACAACCCAGGGAAACTATCTCTACGACTAGCAAAAAACATGTTCCAGATTAATACCTAAAACAAGAAAGGACAACTATTTGTGAACAACTGATTATAGATTAATACCTGAAACAAGACAGGACAACTATCTACATGAGAAGATTGAAGATTAACATCCCAAAGAAGTCGGGGAAACTATATTTCCTTCTAAAATAGGCCAGAGATTTATTCTTAAAGCAAACCAGGGCAACTATCTTTACGACCAACAAAAACCGGGTTCCAGATTAATACCTGAAACAAGACAAGACAACTATCTGTGAACAACCGATTGTAGATTAATACCTGAAACAAGACAGGACAACTATCTACATGAGGAGATTGAAGATTAACTCCTGAAACAAGCCGAGGAAACTATATTTCTTTCTCAAATTGGTCAAAGATTAATTCCTGAAAAAAGCCAGGGCAACTATCTCTACGACTATTAAAAAAAAGTTTCCAGAATAATACGTGAAACAAGATAGGACAACCATCCGTGAACAACTGATTGGGGATTAATACCTGAAACAAGACAGGACAACAATCAACATGAGCAGATTGAAGAGTAACTCCGGAAACAATCTGGGGAAACTATCTTTCTTTCTCAAATAGGTCAGAGATTAATTCCTGAAACAAGCACGAATAACTATCTCTAGGACCAACAAAAAGTGGGTTCCAGATTAATACTTGAAACAAGATAGGACAACTATTTGTGAAAAACCAATTGGAGATTAATACCTGAAACAAGGCAAGACAACTATCTACATGAGCAGATTGAAAATTAACTCCCAAAACAAGTCGGGGAAACTATCTTTCTTTCTCAAATAGGTCAAAGATTAATTACTAAAAGAACCCATGGTAACTATTCTATGACCAACAAAAAGTGGCTTTCAGATTAATACCTAAATCAAGATAGGATAACTATATGTGAACAACCGATTTTAGATTAATACCTGAAACAAGACAAGAATACTATCTACTTGAGTAAAGTGAATATTAACTCCCGAAATAAGTCGTGGAAAATATCTTTCTTTCTAAAATAGGTCAAAGATTAATTCCTAAAACAACCCAGGGAAACTATCTTTCTTTCTCAAATATGTCAAAGATTAACTCCTGACACAAGCCAGGGCAACTATCTCTACGACTAGTAAAAAATAGGTTCCAGACTAATACCTGAAACAAGATAGGACAACTATCCGTGAACAACTGATTGGAGTTTAATACCTGAAACAAGAAAGGACAACTATCTACATGAGCAGATTGAAGATTAACTACGCAGACAAGCTACGAAAACTATCTTTCTTTCTCAAATAGGTCAGAGATTAATTTCTGAAACAAGCCAGGGCAACTATCTCTACGACCAACAAAAAGTGTGTTCTGGATTAATACCTGAAACAAGACAGGACAACTATCTATGAACAACCGAATGTAGATTAATACCTGAAACAAGGCAGGACAACCATCTACATGAGCATATTGAAGACTAACTCCCGAAACAAGGCAGGGAAACTCTATTTATTTCTCAAATAGGTCAGAGATTAATTCCTGAAACAACCCAGGGAAACTATCTTTACGACCAATAAAAAACAGGTTCCAAATTAATACCTTAAAAAAGATAGGACAACTATTTGTGAACAACTGATTGTAGATTTATACCTGAAACAAAACAGGACAACTATGTACATGAGCAGATTGAAGAATAACTCCCCAAAGAAGCCGGGGAAACAATATTTCTTTCTCAAATAGGTCAGAGATTAATTCCTGAAAAAACCAGGGCAACTATCTCTACGACCAACAAAAAGCGGTTCTAGATTAATACCTGATACAAGACAGGATAACTATCTTTGAACAACTGATTTTATATTAATACATGAAACAAGACAGGATAACTATCGACATGACTAGATTGAATATTAACTCCTAAAACAAGTCGGGGAAACTATCTTTCTTTCTCAAATAAGTCAAAGATTAATTCCTGAAACAAGCCAGGGAAACTATTCTATGACCAACAAAAAGTGGCTTTCGGATTAATACCTAAAACAAGACAGGATAACTATATGTGAACAACCGAATTTAGATTAATACCTGAAATAAGACAAGACAACTATCTACTTGAGTAAAGTGAATATTAACTCCCGAAACAAGTCGTGGAAATTATCTTTCTTTCTCAAATAAGTCAAAGATTAATTCCTAAAACAACCTAGGGAAACTATCTCTATGACCAGTAAAAACTATGTTCCAGATTAATACATGAAACAAGATAGGATAACTATCTGTGAATAACTGATTGGAGATTAATACTTGAAACAAGACAGGACAACTATCTACATGAGCATATTGAAGATTAAATCTGGAAACAAGCCAGGGAAACTATCTTTCTTTCTCAAATAGGTCAAAGATCCATTCCTGAAACAAGCCAGGGAAACTATCTCTACGAACAGTAAAAAAGAGGTTCCAAATTAATACCTGAAACAAGATAGGACTACTATCTATGAACAACTGATTGGAAATTAATACCTAAAACAAGGCAGGACATGACAACTATCTACTTGAGCAGATTGAAGATTAACTGCCAAAACAAGGCAGGGAAACTATATTTCTTTCTCAAATAGGTTAGAGATTAATTCCTGAAACAACCCAAGGTAACTATCTCTACGACCAGCAAAAAACAGGTTCTAGATTAATACCTGAAACAAGATAGGACAACCATTTGTGAATAACTGATTGCAGATTAATACCTAAAAAAGACAGGGTAACTATATACATGATCAGATTGAAGATTATCTCCCCAAAGAAGCTGGGGAAACTTTATTTCTTTCTCAAATATGTCAGAGATTAATTCCTAAAACAAACTAGGGAAACAATCTCTACGACCAACAAAAGGCAGGTTCTAGATTAATACCGGAAACAAGACAGGACAACTATTTTTGAACAACCGATTATAGATTAATACCTAAAACAAGATAGGTCAACTATCTACATGAGCAGATTTAAGATTAACTCCCGAAACAAGCCCGGGAAACTATCTTTCTTTCTCAAATAGTCAAAGATTAATTCCTGAAACAAGCAAGGGCAACTATCTCTACGACTAGTAAAAAACAGGTTCCAGACTAATACCTGAAACAAGACAGGACAACTATCTGTAAACAACTGATTTGAGTTTAATACCTGAAACAAGATAGGATAACTATTTGTGAACAACTGATTAAAGATTAATACCTGAAACAAGACAGGACAACTATGTACATGAGCAGATTGAAGAATAACTCCCCAAAGAAGCCGGGAAAAGAATATTTCTTTCTCAAATAGGTCAGAGATTAATTCCTGAAAAAAAACCAGGGAAACTATCTCTAGGACCAACAAAAAGCGGTTCTAGATTAATACGTGAAACAAGACAGGATAACTATCTTTGAACAACCGATTGTAGATTAATACCTGAAACAAGATAGGATAACTATCTACATGAGCAGATTGAAGATTAACTCCCGAAACAAGCCAGGGAAACTATCTTTATTTCTCAAATAGGTCAAACATTAAATCCTGAAACAAGCTAGGGCAACTATCTATACGACCAGTAAAAAACAGGTTCCAAATTAATACCTGAAACAAGATAGGACAACTATCTACATGTCAGATTGAAGATTAACTTCGGAAACAAGCTGGGGAAACAATCTTTCTTTCTCAAATAGTTCAGTGATTAATTCCTGAAACAAGCAAGGGCAACTATCTCTACGACCAACAAAAAGCGGATTCCGGATTAATACCTGAAACAAGACAGGACAACTATCTGGGAACAACCGATTGTAGATTAATACCTGAAATAAGGCAGGACAACTAACTACATGAGCAAATTGATGATTAACTTTAGAAACGAGTCGCAGAAACTATCTTTATTTCTCTAATTGGTAAGAGATTAATTCCTGAAGTAAGCTAGGAAAACTATCTCTACGACCAAGAAAAAGTAGGTTTCATATTAATACCTAAAACAAGACATGACAACTATTTGTGAACAACCGATTATAGATTAATACCTAAAACAAGACAGGACAACTATCTACATTAGCAGATTTAAGATTAACTCCCGAAACAAGCCCGGGAAACTATCTTTCTTTCTCAAATAGTCAAAGATTAATTCCTGAAACAAGCAAGGGCAACTATCTCTACGACTAGTAAAAAACAGGTTCCAAACTAATACCTGAAACAAGACAGGACAACTATCTGTAAACAACTGATTTGAGTTTAATACCTGAAACAAGATAGGATAACTATTTGTGAACAACTGATTAAAGATTAATACCTGAAACAAGACAGGACAACTATGTACATGAGCAGATTGAAGAATAACTCCCCAAAGAAGCCGGGAAAAGAATATTTCTTTCTCAAATAGGTCAAAGATTAATTCCTGAAAAAAAACCAGGGAAACTATCTCTAGGACCAACAAAAAGCGGTTCTAGATTAATACGTGAAACAAGACAGGATAACTATCTTTGAACAACCGATTGTAGATTAATACCTGAAACAAGATAGGATAACTATCTACATGAGCAGATTGAAGATTAACTCCCGGAACAAGCCAGGGAAACTATCTTTCTTTCTCAAATAGGTCAAACATTAAATCCTGAAACAAGCTAGGGCAACTATCTATACGACCAGTAAAAAACAGGTTCCAAATTAATACCTGAAACAAGATAGGACAACTATCTACATGTCAGATTGAAGATTAACTTCAGAAACAAGCTGGGGAAACTATCTTTCTTTCTCAAATAGTTCAGTGATTAATTCCTGAAACAAGCAAGGGAAACTATCTCTACGACCAACAAAAAACGGATTCCGGATTAATACCTGAAACAAGACAGGACAACTATCTGGGAACAACCGATTGTAGATTAATACCTGAAATAAGGCAGGACAACTAACTACATGAGCAAATTGATGATTAACTTTAGAAACGAGTCGCAGAAACTATCTTTATTTCTCTAATTGGTAAGAGATTAATTCCTGAAGTAAGCTAGGAAAACTATCTCTACGACCAAGAAAAAGTAGGTTTCATATTAATACCTAAAACAAGACATGACAACTATTTGTGAACAACCGATTATAGATTAATACCTAAAACAAGACAGGACAACTATCTACATTAGCAGATTTAAGATTAACTCCCGAAACAAGCCCGGGAAACTATCTTTCTTTCTCAAATAGTCAAAGATTAATTCCTGAAACAAGCAAGGGCAACTATCTCTACGACTAGTAAAAAACAGGTTCCAAACTAATACCTGAAACAAGACAGGACAACTATCTGTAAACAACTGATTTGAGTTTAATACCTGAAACAAGATAGGATAACTATTTGTGAACAACTGATTAAAGATTAATACCTGAAACAAGACAGGACAACTATGTACATGAGCAGATTGAAGAATAACTCCCCAAAGAAGCCGGGAAAAGAATATTTCTTTCTCAAATAGGTCAAAGATTAATTCCTGAAAAAAAACCAGGGAAACTATCTCTAGGACCAACAAAAAGCGGTTCTAGATTAATACGTGAAACAAGACAGGATAACTATCTTTGAACAACCGATTGTAGATTAATACCTGAAACAAGATAGGATAACTATCTACATGAGCAGATTGAAGATTAACTCCCGGAACAAGCCAGGGAAACTATCTTTCTTTCTCAAATAGGTCAAACATTAAATCCTGAAACAAGCTAGGGCAACTATCTATACGACCAGTAAAAAACAGGTTCCAAATTAATACCTGAAACAAGATAGGACAACTATCTACATGTCAGATTGAAGATTAACTTCAGAAACAAGCTGGGGAAACTATCTTTCTTTCTCAAATAGTTCAGTGATTAATTCCTGAAACAAGCAAGGGAAACTATCTCTACGACCAACAAAAAACGGATTCCGGATTAATACCTGAAACAAGACAGGACAACTATCTGGGAACAACCGATTGTAGATTAATACCTGAAATAAGGCAGGACAACTAACTACATGAGCAAATTGATGATTAACTTTAGAAACGAGTCGCAGAAACTATCTTTATTTCTCTAATTGGTAAGAGATTAATTCCTGAAGTAAGCTAGGAAAACTATCTCTACGACCAAGAAAAAGTAGGTTTCATATTAATACCTAAAACAAGACCTGACAACTATTTGTGAACAACCGATTATAGATTAATACCTAAAACAAGATAGGACAACTATCTACATTAGCAGATTTAAGATTAACTCCCGAAACAAGCCCGGGAAACTATCTTTCTTTCTCAAATAGTCAAAGATTAATTCCTGAAACAAGCAAGGGAAACTATCTCTACGACTAGTAAAAAACAGGTTCCAGACTAATACCTGAAACAAGACAGGACAACTATCTGTAAACAACTGATTTGAGTTTAATACCTGAAACAAGATAGGATAACTATTTGTGAACAACTGATTAAAGATTAATACTTGAAACAAGACAGGACAACTATGTACATGAGCAGATTGAAGAATAACTCCCCAAAGAAGTCGGGAAAAGAATATTTCTTTCTCAAATAGGTCAGAGATTAATTCCTGAAAAAAAACCAGGGAAACTATCTCTAGGACCAACAAAAAGCGATTCTAGATTAATACGTGAAACAAGACAGGATAACTATCTTTGAACAACCGATTGTAGATTAATACCTGAAACAGGATAGGATAACTATCTACATGAGCAGATTGAAGATTAACTCCCGAAACAAGCCAGGGAAACTATCTTTCTTTCTCAAATAGGTCAAACATTAAATCCTGAAACAAGCTAGGTCAACTATCTATACGACCAGTAAAAAACAGGTTCCAAATTAATACCTGAAACAAGATAGGACAACTATTTACATGTCAGATTGAAGATTAACTTCGGAAACAAGCTGGGGAAACTATCTTTCTTTCTCAAATAGTTCAGTGATTAATTCCTGAAACAAGCAAGGGCAACTATCTCTACGACCAACAAAAAGCGGATTCCGGATTAATACCTGAAACAAGACAGGACAACTATCTGGGAACAACCGATTGTAGATTAATACCTGAAATAAGGCAGGACAACTAACTACATGAGCAAATTGATGATTAACTTTAGAAACGAGTCGCAAAAACTATCTTTATTTCTCTAATTGGTAAGAGATTAATTCCTGAAGTAAGCTAGGGAAACTATCTCTACGACCAAGAAAAAGTAGGTTTCAGATTAATACCTAAAACAAGACAGGACAACTATTTGTGAACAATCCATTGTATATTACTACCTGAAATAAGACATGAAAACTATCTACTTGAGCAGATTGAATATCAACTCCCGAAACAAGGCGGGGAATCTACATTTCTTTATTAAATAGGTCAAAGATTAATTCCTGAAACAACCAAGGGTAATTATCTCTACGACCAGCAAAAAACAGGTTCCAGATTAATACCTGAAACAAGATAGGATAACTTTTTGTGAACAAATGATTGTAGATTAATACCTGAAACAAGACAGGACAACTATCTACATGAGAAGATTGAAGATTAAATCCCCAAAGAAGCTGGGGAAACTATATTTCATTCTCAAATAGGTCAGAGATTAATTCCTGAAACAAGCCAGGGTAACTATCTCTACGACCAACAAAAAGCGGATTCCGGATTAATACCTGAAACAAGACAGGACAACTATCTGTGAACAACCAATTGTAGATTAATACCTGAAACAAGGAAGGACATGACAACAATCTACTTGAGCAGATTGAAGATTAATTCCGGAAACAAGGCGGGGAAACTCTATTTCTTTCTTAAATAGGTCAGGGATTAATTCCTAAAACATTCCAGGGAAACTATCTCTACGACTAGTAAAAAACAGGTTCCAGATTAATACCTAAATCAAGATAGGACAACTATCTGTGAATAACTGATTGTAGATTAATACCTGAAAAAAACCAGGGTAACTATCTCTACGTCCAACAAAAAGCGGTTCTAGATTAATACCTGAAACAAGACAGGATAACTATCTTTGAATAACCGATTGCAGATTAATACATGAAACAATATTGGAAAGCTATCTACATGAGCAGATTGATGATTAACTCCCGAAACAAGCCAGGGAAACTATCTTTCTTTCTCAAATAGGTCAGAGATTAATTCCTGAAACAAGCCAGGGAAACTATCTCTACGACAAATAAAAAGCGGGCTCTAGATTAATAACTGAAACAAGATAGGATAACTATTTGTGAACAACTGATTGTATATTAATACATGAAACAAGACAGGATAACTATCGACATGACTAGATTGAATATTAACTCCCGAACCAAGTCGGGGAAACTATCTTTCTTTCTCAAATAGGTCAAAGATTAATTCCTAAAAACAAGCCAGGGCAACTATTCTATGACCAACAAAAATTGGCTTTCAGATTAATACCTAAAACAAGATAGGATAACTATATGTGAACAACCGAATTTAGATTAATACTTGAAACAAGACAAGAAAACTATCTACTTGAGTAAAGTGAATATTAACTCCCAAAACAAGTCGTGGAAAATATCTTTCTTTCTCAAATAAATCAAAGATTAATTCGTAAAATAACCCAGGGAAACTATCCCTATGACCAGTAAAAAATAGCTTCCAGATTAATACATGAAACAAGATAGGACAACTATCTGTGAATAACTGATTGGAGATTAATACCTGAAACAAGACATGACAACTATCTACATGAGCAGATTGAAGATTAAATCTGGAAATAAGCCAGGGAAACTATCTTTCTTTCTCAAATAGATCAAAGATCCATTCCTGAAACAAGCCAGGGCAACTATCTCTACGACCAGTAAAAAAGAGGTTCAAAATTAATAACTGAAACAAGATAGGACTACTATCTATGAACAACTGATTGGAAATTAATATCTAAAACAAGGCAGGACATGACAACTATCTACTTGAGCAGATTGAAGATTAACTGCCAAAACAATGCAGGGAAACTATATTTCTTTCTCAAATAGGTTAGAGATTAATTCCTGAAACAACCCAGGGTAACTATCTCTACGCCCACCAAAAAAATGGTTCTAGAATAATACATGAAACAAGATAGGACAACCATTTGTGAACAACTAATTACAGATTAATACCTAAAACAAGACAGGACAACTATATACATGAGCAGATTGAAGATTATCTCCCCAAAGAAGCAAGGGAAACTATATTTCTTTCTCAAATAGGTCAGAGATTAATTCCTGAAACAAACCAGGGAAACTATCTCTATGACCAATAAAAAGTGGGTTCTAGATTAATATCGGAAACAAGACAGGACAACTATCTGTGAACAACCTATTATAGATTAATACCTAAAACAAGACATGACAACTATCTACATGAGCAGATTGAAGATTAACTCCTGAAACAAGCCAGGGCAACTATATCTATGACTAGTAAAAAACAGGTTCCAGACTAATACCTGAAACAAGACAGGACAACTATCTGTGAACAACTGATTGGAGTTTAGTACCTGAAACAAGATAGGACAACTATTTGTGAACAACTAATTGTAGATTAATACTTGAAATAAGACAGGACAACTATGTACATAAGCAGATTGAAGAATAACTCCCCAAAGAAGCCGGGGAAACAATATTTCTTTCTCAAATAGGTCAGTGATTAATTCCTGAAAAAAACAGGGCAACTATCTCTACGACCAACAAAAAGCGGTTCTAGATTAATACGTGAAACAAGACAGGATAACTATCTTTTAACAACCGATTGTAGATTAATACCTGAAACAAGATAGGATAACTATCGACATGAGTAGATTGAAGATTAACTCCCGAAACAAGCCAGGGAAACTATCTTTCTTTCTCAAATAGGTCAAACATTAATTCTTGAAACAAGCCAGGGCAACTATCTCTACGACCAGTAAAAAACAGGTTCCAAATTAATACCTGAAATGGGATAGGACAACTATCTACATGATCAGATTGAAGATTAACTTCAGAAACAAGTTGGGGAAACTATCTTTCTCTACGACCAACAAAAAGCGGATTCCGGATTAATACCTGAAACAAGATAGGACAACTATTTGGGAATAACCGATTGTAAATTAATACATGAAATAAGGCAGGACAACTATCTACATGAGCAAATTGAAGATTAACTCCAGAAATAAGTAGCAGAAACTATCTTTCTTTCTCAAATTGGTAAGAGATTAATTCCTGAAATAAGCTAGGGAAACTATCTCTACGACCAAGAAAAAGTAGGTTTTAGATTACTACCTAAAACAAGACAGGACAACTATCTGTGAACAATCCATTGTAGATTACTACATGAAATAAGACATGACAACTATCTACTTGAGCATATTGAATATTAACTCCGGAAACAAGGCGGGGAAACTACATTTCTTTCTTAAATAGGTCAGAGATTAATTCCTGAAACAACCAAGGGTAATTATCTCTATGACCAGCAAAAAACATGTTCCAGATTAATACCTGAAACAAGATAGGACAACTTTTTTTGAACAACTGATTGTAGATTAATACCTGAAACAAGACAGGACAACTATCTACATGAGAAGATTGAAGATTAAATCCCCAAAGAAGCTGGGGAAACTATATTTCATTCTCAAATAGGTCAGAGATTAATTCCTGAAACAAGCCAGGGTAACTATCTCTACAACCAACAAAAAGCGGATTCCAGATTAATACCTGAAACAAGACAAGATAACTATCTGTGAACAACCAATTGTAGATTAATACCTGAAACAAGAAAGGACATGACAATAATCTACTTGAGAAGATTAAAGATTAACTCCGGAAACAAGGCGGGGAAACTCTATTTATTTCTTAAATAGGTCAGAGATTAATTCCTAAAACAACCCAGGCCAACTATCTCTACGACCAGTAAAAAACAGGTTCCAGATTAATACCTGAAACAAGATAGGACAACTATCTGTGAATAACTGATTGTAAATTAATACCTGAAATAAGACAGGACAACTATCTACAAGAGCAGATTAAAGATTAACTTCCCAAAGAAGCTAGGGAAACTATCTTTCTTTCTCAAATAGTTCAGAGATTAATTCCTTAAACAAGCCAGGGCAACTATCTCTACGACCAACAAAAAGCGTGTTCCGGATTAATACCTGAAACAAGGCAGGACAACTATCTACATGATAGGATTGAAGATTAAGTCCCGAAACAAGCCGGGGAATCTTTCTTTCTTTCTCAAATTGGTAAAAGATTAATTCCTGAAATAAGCCAGGACAACTATCTCTACGACCAGTAAAAAACAAGTTCCAGAATAATACGTGAAACAAGACAGGACAACTATCCCTGAACAACTGATTGGAGATTAATACATGAAACAAGACAGGACAACTATCAACATGAGCATATTGAAGATAAACTCCGGAAACCAGCTGGGGAAATTATCTTTCTTTCTCAAATAGGTTAGAGATTAATTCCTGAAACAAGCAAGGACAACTATCTCTAGTACCAACAAAATCGGGTTCCAGATTAATACCTAAAACAAGATAGGACAACTATCTATGAACAACCAATTGTAGATTAATACCTGAAACAAGGCACGACTACTATCTACATGAGCAGATTGAAGATTAACTCCCAAAATAAGTCGGGGAAACCAACTTTCTTTCTAAAACAATTCATATATTAATTCCTGAAACAAGCCAGGGCAACTATCACTACGACCACCTAAAAGTGGGATCCAGAATAATACCAGAAACAAGACAGGACAACTATCTGTGAACAACTGATTGTAGATTAATACCTGAAACAAGACATGACAACTATCTACATGGGAAGATTGAAGATTAACTCTCGAAACAAGCCAGGGAAACTATCTTTCTTTATCAAATAGGTCAAAGATCCATTCCTTAAACAACCCAGGGCAACTATCTCTTAGACCAGTAAAAAAGAGGTACCAAATTAATACCTGAAACAAGATAGGATTACTATCTGTGAACAACTGATTGGAGATTAATACCTAAAACAAGGCAGGACATGACAACTATCTACTTGAGAAGATTGAAGATTAACTCTCGAAACAAGGCAGGGAAACTATATTTCTTTCTTAAAGAGGTTAGAGATTAATTCTTGAAACAACCTAGGGTAACTATCTCTACGACCAGTAAAAAACAGGTTCTAGATTAATACTTGAAACAAGATAGGACAACCATTTGTGATCAAATGATTGCAGATTAATACTTGAAACAAGACAAGACAACTATATACATGGAAAGATTGAAGATTAACTCCCCAAACAAGCCAGGGAAACTATATTTCTTTCTCAAATAGGTCATAGATTTATTCCTGAAACAAACAAGGGCAATTATCTCCACGACCAACAAAAAGCGGGTTTTAGATTAATACCAGAAACAAGTCAGGACAACTATCTGTGAACAACCGATTATAGATTAATACCTGAAAAAAGATAGGACTACTATCTACATTAGCAGATTGAAGATTAACTCCTGAAACAACCCCGGGAAACTATCTTTCTTTCTCAAATAGGTCAAAGATTAATTCCTAAAACAAGCCAGGACAACTATCTCTACGACTAGTAAAAAATAGGTTCTAGATTAATACCTGAAATAAGACAGGACAACTATCTGTGAATAAATGATTGGAGTTTAATACCTGAAACAAGACAAGACAAATATCTACATGAGCAGATTGAAGATTAACTCCGCAAACAAGCCGGGGAAACTATCATTCTTTCTCAAATAGGTCAGAGATTAATTCCTGAAACAAGCCAGGGCAACTATCTCTACGACCAACAAAAAGCGGGTTCCAGATTAATACCTGAAACAAGACAGGACAACTATCTGTGAACAACCGATCGTATATTATTACCTGAAACAAGGTAGGACAACTATCTACATGAGAAGATTGAAGATTAACTCCCGAAACAAGCCGGGGAAACTATCTTTCTTTCTCAAATAGGTAAAAGATTAATTCCTGAAACAAGCCAGGGCAACTAACTCTACGACCAGTAAAAAACAAGTTCCAGAATAATACATGAAACAAGACAGGACAACTATCCGTGAACAACTAATTGTATATTAATACATGAAACAAGATAGGACAACTATCAACATGAGCAGATTTAAGATAAACTCCAAAATAAGCTGGGGAAACTATCTTTCTTTCTCAAATAGGTTAGAGATTAATTCCTGAAACAAGCAAGGACAACTATCTCTAGTACCAACAAAAAGCGGGTTCCGGATTAATACCTGAAACAAGATAGGACAACTATCTGTGAACAACCGATTGTAGATTAATACCTGAAACAAGGCACGACTACTATCTACATGAGCAGATTGAAGATTAACTCCCACAATAAGTCGGGAAAACTATCTTTCTTTCTCAAATAGGTCATATATTAATTCCTGAAACAAACCAGGGCAACTATCTCTACGAGCAACAAAAAGTGGGTTCCAGAATAATACCAGAAACAAGACAGGACACCTATATGTGAACAACTGATTGTAGATTAATACCTGAAACAAGACATGACAACTATCTACATGGGCAGATTAAAGATTAACTCCCGAAACAAGCCAGGAAAAC
This sequence comes from Vicia faba, assembly GCA_948472305.1. NCBI lineage: Eukaryota > Viridiplantae > Streptophyta > Magnoliopsida > Fabales > Fabaceae > Vicia > Vicia faba. The sequence goes on from OX451737.1 coordinate 924,937,390, forward strand.
TATCTTTCTTTCTCAAATATGTCAAAGATCCATTCTTGAAACAAGCCAGGGAAACTATCTCTACGACTAGTAAAAAAGAGGTTCCAAATTAATACCTGAAACAAGATAGGACTACTATCTGTGAACAACTGATTGGTGATTAATACCTAAAACAAGGCAGGACATGACAACTATCTACTTGAGCAGATTGAAGATTACCTCCGGAAACAAGGCAGGGAAACTATATTTCTTTCTCAAATAGGTTAGAGATTAATTCCTGAAACAACCTAGGGTGACTATCTCTACGACCAGTAAAAAACAAGTTCTAGATTAATACTTGAATCAAGATAGGACAACCATTTGTGAACAAATGATTGCAGATTAATACTTGAAACAAGACAGGACAACTATATACATGAGGAGATTGAAGATTAGCTCCCCAAACAAGCCGGGGAAACTATATTTCTTTCTCAAATAGGTCAGAGATTTATTCCTGAAAAAAACCAGGGCAACTATCTCTACGACCAACAAAAAGCGGGTTCTAGATTAATACCAAAAACAAGTCAGGACAACTATCCGTGAACAACCGATTGTAGATTAATACCTGAAACAAGACAGGACAACTATCTACATGAGCAGATTGAAGATTAACTCCTGAAACAACCCCGGGAAACTATCTTTCTTTCTCAAATAGGTAAAAGATTAATTCCTGAAACAAGCCAGGGCAACTATCTCTACAACTAGTAAAAAATAGGTTCCAGATTAATACCAGAAACAAGATAGGACAACTATATGTGAACAACAGATTGGAGTTTAATACTTGAGACAACACAAGACAACTATCTACATGAGAAAATTGAAGATTAACTCCTCAAACAAGCCGGAGAAACTATCTTTCTTTATCAAAAAGGTCAGAGATTAATTACTGAAACAAGCTAGGGCAACTATCTCTACGACCAACAAAAAGTGGGTTCCAGATTAATACCTGAAACAAGACAGGACAACTATCTGTGAACAACTGATTGTAGATTAATACCTGAAACAAGGCAGGACAACAATCTACTTGAGCAGATTGAAGATTAACTCCGGAAACAAGGCGGGGAAACTCTATTTATTTCTCAAATAGGTCAGAGATTAAATCCTGAAACAACCTAGGGAAACTATCTCTACGACCAGTAAAAAATAGGGTCCAGATTAATACCTGAAACAAGATAAGACAACTATTTGTGAACAACTGATTGTAGATTAATACCTGAAACAAGACAGGACAACTATGTACATGAGCAAATTTCTTTCTCAAATAGGTCAAAAATTAATTCCTGAAACAAACAAGGGCAATTATCTCTACGACCAACAAATAGCGGGTTCTAGATTAATACCTGAAACAAGACATGATAACTATCTTTGTACAACCGATTGTAGATTAATACCTGAAACAAGACAGGATAGCTATCTACATGAGCAGATTTAGGATTAACTCCCGAAACAAGCCAGGGAAACTATCTTTCTTTCTCAAATACGTCAAACATTAATTCCTGAAACAAGCCAGGGCAACTATCTCTACGACCAGTAAATAAATAGGTTCCAGATTAATACCTGAAACAAGATAGGATAACTATCTACATGAGACGATTGAAGATTAACTCCCGAAAAAAGGCAGGGAAACTATATTTCTTTCTCAAATAGGTTAGAGATTAATTCCTGAAACAACCTAGGGTAACTATCTCTACGACCAGTAAAAAACAGGTTCTAGATTAATACTTGAATCAGGATAGGACAACCATTTGTGAACAAATGATTGCAGATTAATACTTGAAACAAGACAGGACAACTATATACATGAGCAGATTGAATATTAACTCCCCAAAGAAACCGGGGAAACTCTATTTCTATATCAAATAGGCAGATATTTATTCCTAAAATAAAACACGGCAACTATCTCTACGACCAACAAAAAGCGAGTTCCAGATTAATACCGGAAACAAGTCAGGACAACTATCTTTGAAAAACCGATTGTAGATTAATACCTGAAACAAGACAGGATAACTATCTACATGAGCAGATTGAAGATTAACTCCCGAAACAACCCCGGGAAACTATCTTTCTTTCTCAAATAGGTCAAAGATTAATTCCTGAAACAAGCCAGGGCAACTATCTCTATGACTAGTAAAAAATAGGTTCCAGATTAATACCAGAAACAAGATAGGACAACTATATGTGAACAACAGATTGGAGTTTAATACTTGAAACAACACAAGACAACTATCTACATGAGCAAATTGAAGATTAACTCCACAAAAAAGCAGGGGAAACTATCTTTCTTTATCAAAAAGGTCAGATATTAATTACTGAAACAAGCTAGGGCAACTATCTCTACGACCAACAAAAATTGGGTTCCGGATTCATACCTGAAATAAGACAGGACAACTATCTGTGAACAACTGATTGTAGATTAATACCTAAAACAAGGCAGGACAACAATCTACTTGAGCAGATTGAAGATTAAATCCGGAAACAAGGCGGGGAAACTCTGTTTATTTCTCAAATAGGTCAGCGATTAAATTCTGAAACAACCCAGGGCAACTATCTCTACGACCAGTAAAAAACAGGTTCCAGATTAATACCTGAAACAAGATAGGACAACTATTTGTGAACAACTGATTGTAGATTAATACCTGAAACAAGACAGGACAACTATTTGTGAACAACTGATTGTAGATTAATACCTGAAACAAGACAGGACAACTATGTACATGAGCAAATTGAAGAATAACTCCCGAAACAACCCCAGGAAACTATCTTTCTTTCTCAAATAAGTCAAAGATTAATTCCTGAAACAAGCCAGGGCAAATATCTCTACGACTAGTAAAAAATAGGTTCCATATTAATACCAGAAACAAGACAGGACAACTATATGTGAACAACTGATTGGAGTTTAATACCTGAAACAACACAAGATAACTATCTCCATGAGCAGATTGAAGATTAAATCCGCAAACAAGCCAGGGAAACTATCTTTCTTTATCAAATAGGTCAGAGATTAATTACTGAAACAACGTAGGGTAACTATCTCTACGACCAACAAAAAGTGGGTTCCAGATTAATACCTGAAACAAGACAGGACAACTATCTGTGAACAACCGATTGTAGATTAATACCTGAAACAAGGCAGGACAACAATCTACTTGAGCAGATTGAAGATTAACTCCGGAAACAAGGCGGGGAAACTCTATTTATTTCTCAAATAGGTCACAGATTAAATCCTGAAACAACCCAGGGCAACTATCTCTACGACCAGTAAAAAATAGGGTCCAGATTAATACCTGAAACAAGATAGGACAACTATTTTTTGAACAACTGATTATAGATTAATACCTGAAACAAGATAGGATAACTATGTACATGAGCAAATTTCTTTCTCAAATAGGTCAGAAATTAATTCCTGAAACAAACAAGGGCAACTATCTCTACGACCAACAAAAAGCGGGTTCTAGATTAATACCTGAAACAAGATAGGATAACTATCTTTGTATAACCGATTGTAGATTAATACCTGAAACAAGACAGATTAGCTATCTACATGAGCAAATTGAAGATTAACTCCCGAAACAAGCCAGGGAAACTATCTTTCTTTCTCAAATAGGTCAAACATTAATTCTTGAAACAAGCCAGGGCAACTATCTCTACGACCAGTAAATAAATAGGTTCCAGATTAAAACTTGAAACAAGATAGGATAACTATCTACATGATCAGATTGAAGATTAACCTTGAAAACAAGCCGGGGAAATTATCTTTCTTTCTCAAATAGTTCAGTGATTAATTCCTGCAACAAGCCAGGGAAACTATCTCTACGACCAACAAAAAACGGATTCCGTATTAATACTTGAAACAAGACAGGACAACTATCTCGGAACAACCGATTGTAGATTAATACCTGAAACAAGGCAGGACAACTATCTACATGAGCAGATTAAAGATTAACTCCAGAAACAAGTCGCGGAAACTATCTTTCTTTCTCAAATTGGTAAGATATTAAATCCTGAAATAAGCTACGGAAACTATCTCTACGACCAAGAAAAAGTAGGATTCAGATTAATACTTGAAACAAGACAGGATAACTATCTGTGAACAATCGATTGTAGATTACTACCTGAAATAAGACATGACAACTATCTACTTGAGCATAATGAAGATTAACTCCCGAAACAAGCCGGGGAATCTATCTTTCTTTCTCAAATTGATAAAAGATTAATTCCTAAAATAGGCCAGGGAAACTATCTCTACGACCTGTAAAAAACAAGTTCCAGAATCAAAAGTTAAAAAAGACAGGACAACTATTTGTGAACAACTAATTGCAGATTAATACATGAAACAAGACAGGACAACTATCAACATGAGCAGATTGAAGATAAACTCCGGAAACAAGCTGGGGAAACTATCTTTCTTTCTCAAATAAGTCAGAGATTAATTCTTGAAACAAGCAAGGACAACATTCTCTAGGACCAACAAAAAGCGGGTTCCGAATTAATACCAAAAACAAGATAGGACAACTATTTGTGAACAAACGATTGTAGATTAATACCTGAAACAAGGCACGACTACTATCTACATGAGTAGATTGAAGATTAACTCCCAAAACAAGTCGGGGAAACTATCTTTCTTTCTCAAATAGGTCAGATATTAATTCCTGAAACAAGCCAGGGCAACTATCTCTACGACAAACAAAAAGTAGGTTCCAAAATAATACCAGAAACAAGATAAGACAACTATCTGTGAATAACTGATTGTAGATTAATACCTGAAACAAGACATGATAACTATCTAAATGGGCAGATTGAAGACTAACTCCCGAAATAAGCCAGGGAAATTATCTTTCTTTCTCAAATAGGTCAAAGATCCATTCCTGAAACAAGCCAGGGCAACTATCTATATGACCAGTATAAAAGAGGTTCCAAATTAATACCTGAAACAAGATAGGACTACTATCTATGAACAACTGATTGGAGATTAATACCTAAAACAAGGCAGGACATGACAACTATCTACATGAGCATATTGAAGATTAACTCCGGAAACAAGTCGGTGTAACTATCTCTCTTTCTCAAATAAGTCAGAGATTAATTCCCAAAACAAGCCAGGGAAACTATCTCTACGACCAATAAAAAACAGGTTCTAGATTAATACCTGAAACAAGATAGGACAACCATTTTTCAATAACTAATTGTAGATTAATACTTGAAACAAGACAGGATAATTATATACATGAGCAGATTGAAGATTAACTCCCCAAAGAAGCTGGGGAAACTGTATTTCTTTATCAAATAGCTCAGAGATTTATTTCTGAAACAAATCAGGGAAACTATCTCTACGACCAACAAAAAGCGGGTTCCAGATTAATACCGAAAACAAGACATGCAACTATCTGTGAACAACCGATTATAGATTAATACCTGAAACAAGACAGGACAATTATCTACATGAGCAGATTGAAGATTAACTCCCGAAACAAGCCCGGGAAACTATATTTCTTTCTCAAATAGGTCAAATATTAAGTCCTGAAACAAGCCTGGGCAACTATCTCTACGACTAGTAAAAAATAGGTTCCAGATTAATACATGAAACAAGACAGGAGAACTATTTATGGACAACTGATTGGAGTTTAATACCTGAAACAAGCCATGACAACTATCTACATGAGCAGATTAAAGATTAACTCCCGAAACAAGGCGGGGAAACACTATTTCTCAAATAGGCCAGAGATTAATTCGTGAAACATCCCAGGGAAACTATCTCTACGACCAGTAAAAAACAGGTTCCAGATTAATACCAGAAACAAGATAGGAGAACTATTTGTGAACAGTTGATTATAGATTAATACCTGAAAAAAGACAGGACAACTATGTACATGAGAAATTTGAAGAATAACTCCCCAGAGATGCCAGGGAATCAATATTTCTTTCTCAAATAGGTCAGAGATTAATTCCTGAAACAAACCAAGGCAACTATCTCTACGGCCAAAAAAAAGCGGGTTCAAGATTAATACCTGAAACAAGACAAGATAACTATCTTTGAACAACCGATTGTAGATTAATACCTATAACAAGACAAGATAGCTATCTACATGAGCAGATTGAAGATTAACTCCCGAAACAAGCCAGGGAAACTATTTGTCTTTCTCAAATAGGTCAACCATTAATTCCTGAAACAAGCCAGGGCAACTATCTCTACGACCAGTAAAAAACAGGTTCCAGATTAATACCTGAAACAAGATAGGACAACTATCTACATGATCAGATTTAAGATTAACTCTAGAAAAAAGCCAGGGAAACTATCTTTCTTTCTCAAATAGTTCAGTGATTAATTCCTGAAACAAGCCAGGGCAACTATCTCTACGACCAACAAAAAGCCGATTCCAGATTAGTACCTGAAACAAGACAGGACAACTATCTCGGAACTACCGATTGTAGATTAATACATGAAACAAGGCAGGACAACTATCAACATGAGCAGATTGAAGATTAACTCTGGAAACAAGTCGCGAAAACTATCTTTCTTTATCAAATTGGTAAGAAATTAATTCCTGAAATAAGCTAGGGAAACTATCTCTACGACCAAGAAAAAGTAGGTTTCAGATTAATACCTGAAACAAGACAGAACAACTATCTGTGAACAATCAATTGTAAATTACTACCTGAAATAAGACATGACAACTATCTACTTGAGAAGATTGAAGATTAACTCTAGAAACAAGGCGGGGAAACTACATTTATTTCTTAAATAGGTCAGAGAATAATTCCTGAAACAAGCCTGGGAAATTATCTCTACGACCAGCAAAAAACAGGTTCTAGATTAATACTTGAAACAAGATAGGATAACTTTTTATGAACAACTGATTGTGGATTAATACTTGAAACAAGACAGGACAACTATCTACATTAGCAGATTGAAGATTAACTCCCTAACGAAGCTGGGGAAACTATATTTCTTTCTCAAATAGGTCAGAGATTAATTCCTGAAACAAACTAGGACCAGTATCTCTACGAACAACAAAAACCGGGTTCCAGATTAATACCTGAAACATGACAGGATAATTATCTGTGAGAACCCGGTTATAGATTAATACCTGAAATAAGACAGGACAACAATCTTAATGAGAAGATTGAAGATTAACTCCCGAAACAAGCCGGGGATACTATCTTTCTTTCTCAAATAGGTCAAAGATTAATTCCTAAAACAAGCCAGGGCAACTATCTCTACGAGCAATAAAAAACAGGTTCCAGATTAATACCAGAAACAAGATAGGACAACTATTTGTGAACAACTGATTGTAGATTAATACCTGAAAAAAGACAGGATAACTATGTACATGAGTAAATTGAAGAATAACTCCCCAAAGAAGTCGGGGAAACAATATTTCTTTCTCAAATAGGTCAGAGATTAATTCCTGAAACAAACCAGGGCAACTATCTCTACGACCAACAAAAAGCAGGTTCAAGATTAATACCTGAAGCAAGACAAGATAACTATCTTTGAACAACCGATTGTAGATTAATACATGAAACAAGACAGGATAGCTATCTACATGAAAATATTGAAGATTAACTCCCGAAACAAGCCAGGGAAACTATCTTTCTTTCTCAAATAGGTCAAACATTAATTCCTGAAACAAGCCAGGGAAACTATCTCTACGACCAGTAAAAAATAGGTTCCAGATTAATACCTGAAACAAGATAGGACAACTATCTAAATGATCAGATTGAAGATTGATTCTGGAAAAAAGTCGGGGAAACTATCTTTCTTTCTCAAATAGTTCAATGATTAATTCCTGAAACAAGCCAGGGCAACTATCTCTATGACCAACAAAAAGCCGATTCTAGATTAGTACTTGAAACAAGACAGGACAACTATCTCGGAATAACCGATTGTAGATTAATACCTGAAACAAGACAGGACAACTATCCACATTAGCAGATTGAATATTAACTCCGGAAACAAGTCACGGAAACTATCTTTCTTTTTCAAATTGGTAAGAGATTAATTCCTGAAATTAGCTAGGGAAACTATCTCTACGACCAAGAAAATTAGGTTTCAGATTAATACCTGAAATAAGACAGGACAACTATCTGTAAATAATCGATTGTAGATTACTACCTGAAATAAGACATGACAACTATCTACTTGAGCACATTGAAGATTAACTGCAGAAATAAGGCGGGGAAACTACATTTCTTTCTTAAATAGGCCAGAGATTTATTCCTGAAACAAGCCAGGGAAATTATCTCTACAACCAACAAAAAGCAGGTTCTAGATTAGTACCTGAAACAAGATAAGACAACTTTTTGTGAACAACTGATTGTAGATTAATACCTGAAACAACACGGGACAACTATCTACATGAGCAGATTGAAGATTAACTCCCTAACGAAGATGGGGAAACTATATTTCTTTCTCAAATAGTTCAGAGATTAATTCCTGAAACAAACCAGGGCCACTATCTCTACGAACAACAAAAATCGGGTTCCAGATTAATATCTGAGACATGACAGGACAACTATCTGTGAGAACCCAATTATAGATTAATAACTGAAACAAGACATGATAACTATCATAATGAGAGGATTGAAGATTAACTCCCGAAACAAGTCGGGGAAACTATCTTTCTTTCTCAAATAGGTCAAATATTAATTCCAAAAACATGCCAGGGCAACTATCTCTACGACCAGTAAAAAACAGGTTCCAGATTAATACCTGAAACAAGACAGGACAACTATCTGTGAACAACTGATTAGAGATTAATACCTGAAACAAGACAGGACAATTATCTACATATGCAGATTGAAGATTAACACTGGAAACAAATCAGGGAAACTATCTTTCTTTCTCAAATAGGTCAGAGATTAATTCTTGAAACAAGCCAGGGCAACTATCTGTACGACCAACAAAAAGCGGGTTCTGGATTAATACCTGAAATAAGACAGGACAACTATCTGTGAACAACCGATTGTAGATTAATACCTGAAACAAGGCAGGACATGACAATAATATACTTGAGTAGATTTAAGATTAACTACGGAAACAAGGCGGGGAATCTCTATTTCTTTCTCAAATAGGTCAGAGATTAATTCCTGAAACAACCCAGGGAAACTATCTCTACGACCAGTAAAAAACAGGTTCCAGATTAATACCTGAAACAAGATAGGACAACTATTTGTGAGCAACTGATTGTAGATTAATACCTGAAATAAGGCAGGACAACTATCTATATGAGCAGATTGAAGAATAACTCCCCAAAGAAGCCAAGGAAACTATATTTCTTTCTCAAATAGGTCATAGATTAAATCCTTAAACAAACCAAGGCAATTTTCTCTACGACCAACAAAAAGCGGGTTTAAGATTAATACCTGAAACAAGACAGGATAACTATCTGTGAACAACCGATTCTAGATTAGTACCTGAAACAAGACAGGACAACTATCTACATGAGCAGATTGAAGATTAACTCCCGAAACAAGCCGGGGAAACTATCTTTCTTTCTCAAATTGGTAAAAGATTAAATCCTGAAACAAGTCAGGGCAACTATCTCTGTGACCAGGAAAAAACAAGTTCCAGAATAATACGGGAAACAAGACAGGACAACTATCTGTGAACAACTTATTGGAGATTAATACATGAAACAAGACAGGACAACTATCAACATGAGTAGATTGAAGATAAACTCTGGAAACAAGTTGGGGAAACTATCTTTCTTTCTCAAATAGGTCAGAGATTAATTCCTGAAACAAGCAAGGACAACTATCTCTAGGCCCAACAAAAAGCGGGTTCCGGATTGATACTTGAAACAAGATAGGACAACTATCTGTGAACAACTGATTGTAGATTAATATCTCAAACAAGGCACGACTACTATCTACATGAGCAGATTGAAGATTAACTCCCAAAACAAGTCGGGGAAACTATCTTTCTTTCTCAAATAGGTCAGATATTAATTTCTGAAACAAGCCAAAGTAACTATCTCTACGACCAACAAAAAGTGGGTTACGAATTAATACCTCAAACAAGACAGGACAACTATCTGTGAACCACCGATTGTAGATTAATACCTAAAACAAGACAAGACAACTATCTATATGAGCAGATTGAAGATTAACTCCCGAAACCAGCTTGGGAAACTATCTTTCTTTCTCAAATAGGTCAGAGATTAGTTCCTGAAACAAGCCAGGGCAACTATCTCTACGACCAACAAAAAGAGGGTTATGGATTAATACCTCAAACAAGACAAGACAATTGTATGTGAACAACTGATTGCAGATTAATACATGAAACAAGATAGGAAAACTATCTACATGAGCAGATTGAAGATTAACTCCAAAAACAAGTCGGGGAAACTATATTTCTTTCTCAAATAGGTCAGAGATTAATTCCTGAAACAAGCAAAGGCAACTATCTCTACGACCAACAAAAAGAGGGTTCCAGATTAATAACTGAAACAAGATAGGACAGCTATTTGTGAACAACTGATTGTATATTAATACATGAAACAATACAGGATAACTATCGACATGACCAGATTGAAGATTAACTCTGGAAACAAGTCGGGGAAACTATCTATCTCTCTCAAATAGTTCAGAGATTAATTCCTGAAACAAGCCAGGGTGACTATTCTACGACCAACAAAAACTGGGTTTTGGATTAATACCTTAAACAAGACAGGATAACTATATGTGAACAACCTATTGTAGATTAATACCTGAATCAAGACAGGACAAATATCTACTTGATTAAAGTGAAGATTAACTCCCGAATTAAGTCGTGGAAAATATCTTTCTTTCTCAAATAGGTCAGAGATTAATTCCTGAAACAACCCAGGGAAACTATCTCTACGACCAGTAAAAAACAGGTTCCAGATTAATACCCGAAACAACATAGGACAACTATCTGTGATCAACTGATTGGATATTAATACTTGAAACAAGACAGGACAACTAACTACATGAGCATATTGAAGATTAACTCTGCAAACAAGTCGAGGAAACTATCTTTCTTTCTCAAATACGTCAGAGATTAATTCCTTAAACAAGCAAGGGAAACTATCTCTACGACCATCAAAAATAGGGTTCCGGATTAATACCTGAAACAAGACATGACAATTATCTGTGAACAACCGATTGTTGATTAATACCTGAAACAAGGCAGGACAAATATCTACATGAGCAGATTGAAGATTAACTCGAGAAACAAGTCGGGGAAACTATCTTTCTTTCTCAAATAGGTATTAGATTAGTTCATGAAACAAGCCAGGGAAACTATCTCTATAACCAATAAAAAGCGGGTTCCAGATTAATACCTAAAACAAGACAGGACAACTATCTGTGAATAATCGATTGTAGATTAATACCTGAAACAAGGCAGGACATGAAAACTATCTACTTTAGAAGATTGAAGATTAACTCCCGAAACAAGGCAAGCAAACTCTATTTCTTTCTCAAATAGGTCAGAGATTAATTCCTGAAACAACCCAGGGCAACTATCTCTACGACTTGTAAAAAACAAGTTCCAAATTAATACTTAAAATAAGATAGGACAACTATTTATGGGCAACTAATTGTAGATTAATACCTGAAATAAGACAGGACAACTATCTACATGAGCAGATTGAAGAATAACTCCCCAAAGAAGCCATGGAAACTATATTTCTTCCTCAAATAGGTAAGAGATTAATTCCTTAAACAAACTAAGGCAACTATCTCTACGACCAACAAAAAGAGGGTTCCGGATTAATACCTGAAACAAGACAGGATAACTATCTGTGAACATCCGATTGTAGATTAATACCTGAAACAAGACAGGACATTACAACAATCTACTTGAGTAGATTGAAGATTAACTCCGAAAACAAGGCGGGGAAACTCTATTTCTTTCTCAAATAGGTCAGAGATTAATTCCTGAAACAACCCAGGGCAACTATCTCTACGACCAACAAAAAGCGGGTTCTGGATTAATACCTCAAACAAGACAAAACAAATGTATGTGAATAACTGATTGCAGATTAATACATGCAACAAGATAGGACAACTATCTACATGAGAAGATTGAAGATTAACTCCAAAAACAAGTCGGGGAAACTATATTTTTATCTCAAATAGGTCAGAGATTAATTCCTGAAACAAGCCAAGGCAACTATCTCTACGACCAACAAAAAGCGGGTTCCGGATTAATAACTGAAACAAGATAGGACAACTATTTGTGAACAACTGATTGTATATTAATACATGAAACAATACAGGATAACTATCGACATAACTCGATTGAAGATTAACTCCGGAAACAAGTCAGGGAAACTATCTATCTTTCTCAAATAGGTCAGAGATTAATTCCTAAAACAAGCCAGGGCAACTATTCTACGACCAACAAAAAGTGGGTTTCGGATTAATACCTGAAATAAGTCAGGATAACTATATGCGAACAACCTATTGTAGATTAATACTTGAAACAAGACAGGACAACTATCTACTTGAGTAAAGTGAAGATTAACTCCTGAAATAAGTCATGGAAAATTTCTTTCTTTCTCAAATAGGTCAGAGATTAATTCCTGAAACAACCCAGGGAAACTATCTCTACGACTAGTAAAAAACAGGTTCCAGATTAATACCTGAAACAAGATAGGACAACTATATGTGATCAACTGATTGGAGATTAATACCTGAAACAAGACAGGACAACTAACTACATGAGCAGATTGAAGATTAACTCTGCAAACAAGTCGGGGAAACTATCTTTCTTTTTTAAATAGGCCCGAGATTAATTCCTGAAACAAGCCAGGGAAACTATCTCTACGACAAACAAAAATCGGTTTCCAAATTAATACCTGAAACAAGACAGGACAACTATCTGTGAACAACCGATTATAGATTAATACCTGAAACAAGGAAGGACAACTATCTACATGAGTAGATTGTAGATTAACTCCGGAAACAAGTCGGGGAAACTATCTTTCTTTGTCAAATAGGTCAGAGATTAATTCCTGAATCAACCCAGTGCAACTATCTCTACGACCAGTAAAAAACAGGCTCCAGATCAATATTTGAAACAAGATAGGACAACTATTTGTAAGCAACTGATTGTAGATTAATACCTGAAATAAGATAGGACAACTATCTACATGAGCAGATTGAAGAATAACTCCCCAAAGAAGCCAGGGAAACTATATTTCTTTCTCAAATAGGTTAGAGATTAATTCCTGAAACAACCCAGGGCAACTATCTCTACGACCAGTAAAAAATAGGTTCCAGATCAATACTTGAAACAAGATAGGACAACCATTTGTAAGCAACTGATTGTAGATTAATACCTGAAATAAGACAGGACAACTATCTACATGAGCAGATTGAAGAATAACTCCCCAAAGAAGCCAGGGAAACTATATTTCTTCCTCAAATAGGTCAAAGATTAATTCCTTAAACAAACCAAGGCAACTATCTATGTGACCAACAAAAAGCGGGTTCCAGATTAATACCTGAAACAAGACAGGACAACTATCTGTGAACATCCGATTGTAGATTAATACCTGAAACAAGGCAGGACATGACAACAATCTACTTGAGTAGATTGAAGATTAACTCCGGAAACAAGGCGGGGAAACTATCTTTCTTTCTCAAATAGGTCTGAGATTAGTTCTTGAAATAAGCCAGAGAAACTATCTTTATAACCAACAAAAAACGGGTTCTGGATTAATACCTGAAACAAGATAGGACAACTATCTGTGAATAATCTATTGTAGATTAATACCTGAAACAAGGCAGGACATGACAACTATCTACTTGAGAATATTGAAGAGTAACTACCGAAACAAGGCAAGCAAACTCTAATTCTTTCTCAAATAGGTCAGAGATTAATTCCTGAAACAACCCAGGGCAACTATCTCTATGACCAGTAAAAAACAAGTTCCAAATTAATACTTGAAACAAGATAGGAACACTATTTGTGAGCAACTAATTGTAGATTAATACCTGAAATAAGACAGGACAACTATCTACATGAGCAGATTGAAGAATAACTCCCCAAAGAAGCCATGGAAACTATATTTCTTCCTCAAATAGTTCAGAGATTAATTCCTTAAACAAACCAAGGCAACTATCTCTACGACCAACAAAAAGCGGGTTCCGGATTAATACCTAAAACAAGATAGGACAACTATCTGTGAAAATCCGATTGTAGATTAATACCTGAAACAAGGAAGGACATGACAACAATCTACTTTAGTAGATTGAAGATTAACTCCGGAAACAAGGCGGGGAAACTCTATTTCTTTCTCAAATAGGTTAAAGATTAATTCCTGAAACAACCTAGGGAAACTATCTCTACGACCAGTAAAAAACAGGTTCCATATTAATAACTGAAACAAAATAGGACAACTATTTGTGAGCAACTGATTGTAGATTAATACCTGAAATAAGACAGGACAACTATCTACATGAGAAGATTGAAGAATAACTCCCCAAAGAAGCCAAGGAAACTATATTTCTTTCTCAAACAGGTCAGAGATTAATTCCTTAAACAAACCAAGGCAACTATCTCTACGACCAACAAAAAGCGAGTTTAAGATTAATAGCTGAAACAAGACAGTATAACTATCTGTGAACAACCAATTGTAGATTAATACTTGAAACAAGACAGGACAACTATCTAGATGAGCAGATTGAAGATTAACTCCCGAAACAAGCCGGGGAAACTATTTTTCTTTCTCAAATTGGTCAAAGATTAATTCCTGAAACAAGCCAGGGCAATTATCTCTACGACCAGTAAAAAATAAGTTACAGAATAATACGTGAAACAAGACAGGCCAACTATCCGTGAACAACTGATATGAGATTAATACATGAAATAGGACAGGACAACTATCAACATGAGAAGATTGAAGATAAACTCTGGAAATAAGCTGGGGAAACTATCTTTCTTTATCAAAAAGTTCAGAGATTAATTCCTGAAACAAGCAAGGACAACTATCTCTATGACCAATAAAAAGCGTGTTCTGGATTAATACCCGAAATAACATAGGACAACTATCTGTGAGCAACTGATTGTAGATTAATACCTGAAACAAGGAACGACTACTATCTACATGAGCAGATTGAAGATTAACTCCCAAAACAAGTCGGGGAAACTATCTTTCTTTCTCAAATAGGTCAGATATTAATTCCTGAAACAAGACAAAGTAACTATCTCTACGACCAACAAAAAATGGGTTCTGGATTAATACCTCAAACAAGACAGGACAACTATCTGTGAACAACCGGTTGCAGATTAATACCTAAAACAAGACATGAAAACTATCTATATGAGTAGATTGAAGATTAACTCCCGAAACCAGCTGGGGAAACTATGTTTCTTTCTCAAATAGGTCAGAGATTAGTTCCTGAAACAAGCCAGGGCAACTATCTCTTCGACCAACAAAAAGCGGGTTCTGGATTAATACCTCAAACAAGACAAGACAATTGTATGTGAATAACCGATTGCAGATTAATACATGAAACAAGATAGGACAACTATCTACATGAGAAGATTGAAGATTAACTCCAAAAACAAGTCGGGGAAACTATATTTCTTTCTCAAATTGGTCAGAGATTAATTCCTGAAACAAGCCAAGGCAACTATTTCTATGACCAACAAAAAGCGGGTTCCAAATTAATAACTGAAACAAGATAGGACAGCTATTTGTGAACAACTGATAGTATATTAATACATGAAACAAGACAGGATAACTATCGATATGACTAGATTAAAGATTAACTCCGGAAACAAGTCGGGGAAACTATCTATCTTTCTCAAATAGGTCAGAGATTAATTCCTGAAACAAGTCAGGGCAACTATTCTATGACCAACAAAAACTGGGTTTTGGATTAATACCTGAAACAAGACGGGATAACTATATGTGAACAACCTATTGTAGATTAATACCTGAAACAAGACAGGACAACTATCTACTTGAGTAAAGTGAAGATTAACTCCTGAAATAAGTCATGGAAAATATATTTCTTTCTCAAATAGGTCAGAGATTAATTCCTGAAACAACCCAGGGAAACTATCTCTACGACCATTAAAAAACAGGTTCCAGATTAACACCTGAAACAAGATAGGACAACTATCTGTGATCAACTGATTTGAGATTATTACCTGAAACAAGACAGGACAACTAACTACATGAGCAGATTGAAGATTAACTCTGCAAATAAGTCAGGGAAACTATCTTTCTTTCTCAAATAGGTCAGAGATTAATTCCTGAAACAAGCCAGGGCAACTATCTCTACGACCAACAAAAATCGGGTTCCGGATTAATACCTGAAACAAGACAGGACAACTATCTGTGAACAACTGATTGTAGATTAATACCTGAAACAAGGCATGACAACTATCTGCATGAGCAAATTGAAGATTAACTCCGGAAACAAGTATGGGAAACTATCTTTCTTTTTCAAATAGGTCTGAGATTAATTCCTGAAACAACCCAGGGCAACTATCTCTACGACATGTAAAAAAGAGGTTCCAGATCAATACTTGAAACAAGATAGGACAATTATTTGTGAGCAACTGATTGTAGATTAATACCTGAAATAAGACAGGACAACTATCTACATGAGCAGATTGAAGAATAACTCCCTAAAGAAGCCTGGGAAACTATATTGCTTTCTTAAATAGGTTAGAGATTAATTCCTTAAACAAACCAAGGTAACTATCTCTACGACCAATAAAAAGTGGGTTCCGAATTAATACCTGAAACAAGACAGGACAACTATCTGTGAACATCCGATTGTAGATTAATACCTGAAACAAGGCAGGACATAACAACAATCTACTTGAGTAGATTGAAGATTAACTCCGGAAACAAGGCGGGGAAACTCTATTTCTTTCTCAAAGAGGTCAGAGATTAATTCCTGAAACAACCCAGGGCAACTATCTCTACGACCAGTAAAAAACAAGTTCCAGATTAAATCCTGAAACAAAATAGGACAACTATCTGTGAGCAACTGATTGTAGATTAATACCTGAAATAAGTTAGGACAACAATCTACATGAGCAGATTGAAGAATAACTCCCCAAAGAAGCCAGAGAAACTATCTTTCTTTCTCAAATAGGTCAGAGATTAATTCTTGAAACAAGCCAGGGCAACTATCTCTACGAAAACCAAAAAGTGGGTACCAGATTAATACCTGAAACAAGACAAGACAACTATCTCTGAACAACTGATTGTAGATTAATACCTGAAACAAGGCATGACAATTATCTACATGAGCAAATTGAAGATTAACTCCGGAAAGAAGCCGGGGAAACTATAATTCTTTCTCAAATAGGCCAGAGATTAATTCCTGAAACAAGCCAGGGTAACTATCTCTACGACAAACAAAAATTGGGTTTCAATTTAATACCTGTAAAAAGACATGACAACTATCTGTGAACAACCGATTGTAGATTAATACTTGAAACAAGACATGACAACTATCTAGATGAGAAGAGTGAAGATTAACTCCCGAAACAAGGCGGGGAAACTATATATCTTTCTCAAAAAGGTCAGAGATTAATTCCTGAAACAAGTCAGGGAAATGATCTCTACGACCAACAAAAAGCGGGTTCCAAATAAATACGTGAAACAAGACAGGACAATTATCTCTACAACCCTCAAAAAACAGTTTCCAGATTAATACCTGAAATAAGATACAACAACTATTTGTGAACAACTGATTATAGATTAATACTTGAAACAAGACAGGACAACTATCTACATGAGCAGATTGAAGATTAACTCCCCAAAGAAGTCGGGGAAACTATATTTCTTTTTCAAATAGGTCAGAGATTAATTCCTGAAACAAACCAGGCCAAATATCTCTACGACCAACAAAAAGCGGGTTCCAGATTAATACCTGATACAAGATATGACAACTATCTGTGAACAACGGATTGTAGATTAATACCTGAAACAAGACAAGACAACTATCTACATTAGAAATTGAAGATTAACTCCCGAAACTAGCCGAGGAAACTATCTTTCTTCCTAAATTAGGTCAGAGATTAATTCATAAACCAAGCCAGGGAAACTATCTCTATGACCAGTAAAAAACAGGTTCCAGATTAATACCTGAAACAAAATAGGACAACTATCTGTGAACAATTGATTGGAGATCAATACCTGAATCAAGACAGGACAACTATCTACATGAGCAGATTGAAGACTAACTCCGAAAACAAGCCGAGGAAACTATCTTTCTTTCTCAAATAGGTCAGATATTAATTCCTAAAACAAGCTAGGGAATCTATCTCTACGACCAACAAAAAGCGGGTTTCAGTTTAATAACTGAAATAAGACAAGACAACTATTTGTGAACAACCGATTATAGATTAATACTTGAAACAAGACATGACAACTATCTACTTGAGAAGATTGAATATTAAATCCCGAAACAAGCCGGGGAAACTATCTTTCTTTCTCAAATAGGTCAGAGATTAATCCCTGAAACAAGCCAGTGCAAGTATCTCTACGACCAACAAAAAGCGGGTTCCGGATTAATACCTAAAACAAGACAAGACAACTATCTGTGAACAACCGATTATTGATTAATACATGAAACAAGGCAGGACAACTATCAACATGAGCAGATTGAAGATTAACTCCCCAAAGAAGGCGGGGAAACTATATTTCTTTCTCAAATAGGTTAGAGATTAATTCCTAAAACAAGCCAGGGCAACTATCTCTGCGACCAGTAAAAAATAGGTTCCAGATTAATACCTTAAATAAGACAGGACAACTGTCTGTGAACAACTGATTGTAGATTAATACCTGAAACAAGGCATGCAATTATCTACATGAGCAGATTGAAGATTAACTCCAGAAAGAAGTTGAGGAAACTATAATTCTTTCTCAAATAGGTAAGAGATAAATTCTTGAAACAAACCAGGGCAACTATCTCTACGACAACAAAAAAGTGGGTTCCGAATAATACCAGAAATAATACAGGACAACTATCTATGAACACCCGATTGTAGATTAATACCTGAAACAAGGCATTACAATTATCTACATGAGCAGAATGAAGATTAACTCCGGAAAGAAGCCGAGGAATCTATAATTCTTTCTAAAATAGGTCAGAGATTAATTCCTGAAACAAGCCAGGGCTACTATCTCTACGACCACCAAAAAGCATGTTTCAATTTAATACCTGGAAAAAGACAGGACAACTATCTGTGAACAACCGATTGTAGATTAATACCTGAAACAAGTCGTGGAAACTATCTTTCTTTCTCATATAGGTCAGAGATTAATTCTTGAAACAAGATAGGGCAACTATCTCTACGACCAACAAAAAGTAGGTTTTAGTTTAATAACAGAAACAAGACAGGACCACTATCTGTGAACAACTGATTGGAGATCAATACCTGAATCAAGACAGGACAACTATCTACATGAGAAGATTGAAGATTAACTCCGGAAACATGTTGGTGTAACTATCTTTCTTTCTCAAATAAGTCAGAGATTAATTCCTGAAACAAGCCAGGGAAACTATCTCAATGACCAGTAACAAACAAGGTCAGGGCAACTATCTCTACAACCAACAAAATGCGGGTTCCGGATTAATACCTGAAATAAGACAGGACAACAAACTGTGAATAACCGATTGTAGATTAATACCTAAAACAAGGCAGGACAACTATCTACATGAGCAGATAGAAGATTAACTCCCGAAACAAGGCAGGGAAACTATATTTATTTCTCCAATAGGTCAGAGATTAATTCCTAAAACAACCCAGTGAAACTATCTCTACAACCAGCAAAAAACATGTTCCAGATTAATACCTGAAATAAGATACAAAAACTATTTGTGAACAACTGATTATAGATTAATACATGAAACAAGACAGGACAACTATCTACATGAGCATATTGAAGATTAACTCCCCAAATAAGCCGGGGAAACTATCTTTCTTTCTTAAATAGGTCAGAGATTAATTCTTGAAACAAGCTAGGGATCTATCTCTACGACCAACAAAAAGCGGGTTTCAGTTTAATAATTGAAACAAGAGAAGACAATTATCCGTGAACACCCGATTGTAGATTAATACTTGAAACAAGACATGACAACTATCTACTTGAGAAGATTGAAGATTAACTCTCGTAACAAGCCGGTGAAACTATCTTTCTTTCTAAAATAGGTCAGAGATTAATTCCTGAAACAAGCCAGCACAACTATCTCTACGACCAACAAAAAGCGGGTTCCAGATTAATACCTAAAACAAGATAGGACAACTATCTGTGAACAACCGATTGTAGATTAATACCTAAAATAAGGCAGGACAAGTATCTACATGAGCAGATTGAAGATTAACTCCCCAAAGAAGGAGGGGAAACTATATTTCTTTCTCATATAGGTTAGAGATTAATTCCTAAAACAAGCCAGGGAAACTATCTCTACGACCAGTAAAAAATAGGTTCCAGATTAATACTTGAAACAAGATAGGACAACTATCTCTGAACAACTGATTCGAGATTAATACTTGAAATAAGACAGGACAACTATGTACATGAGCAAATTTAAGATTTACTCTGAAAACAAGTCTGGGAAATTATCTTTCTTTCTCAAATAGGTCAGAGTTTAATTCCTGAAACAAGCCAGGGTAACTATCTCTATGACAACCAAAAAGTGGGTTCCAGATTAATACTTGAAACAAGACAGGACAACTATTTGTGAACAACTGATTGTAGATTAATACCTAAAACAAGGCATGACAATTATCTATATGAGCAGATTGAATATTAACTCCCAAAAAAAGTCGGGAAAACTATCTTTCATACTCAAATAGGTCAGAGATTAATTCCTGAAACAAGCCAGGGAAACGATCTCTACGACCAACAAAAAGCAGGTTCCAGATTAATACTTGAAACAAGAAAGGACAACTATTTGTGAACAACCGATTGTAGATTAAAACCTGAAACAAGGCAGGACAACTATCTACATGAGAAGATTGAAGATTAATTCTTGAAACAAGTCGTGCAAACTATCTTTCTTTCTCATATAGGTCAGAGATTAATTCCTGAAACAAGTTAGGGCAACTATCTCTATGACCAACAAAAAACAGGTTTTAGTTTAATAAATGAAACAAGACAGGACCACTATTTGTGAACATCTGATTGGAGATTAATACCTGAATCAAGACAGGACAACTAGCTACATGAGCAGATTGAAGATTAACTCCGGAAACAAGTCGGTGTCACTACCTTTCTTTCTCAAATAGGTCAGAGATTATTTCCTAAAACAAGCCAGGGAAACTATCTCAATGACCAGTGAAAAACAAGGTCAGAGATTAATTCCTGAAACAAGCTAGGGCAACTATCTCTACAACCAACAAAAAGTGGGTTCCGAATTAATACCTGAAACAAGACAAGAAACTATCTGTGAATAACCGATTATAGATTAATACCTAAAACAACGCAGGACAACTATCTACATCAGCAGATTAAAGATTAACTCCGAAAAAAAGTCGGGGAAACTATCTTTCTCTTTCAAATAGTTCAGAGATTAATTCCTAAAATAAGCCAGGGAAACTATCTCTACGACCAGCAAAAAGCGGGTTTTGGATTAATACCTGAAACAAGACTTGACAACTATCTGTGAACAACCGATTGTAGATTTACTACCTGAAACAAGACATGACAACTATCTACTTCAACAGATTAAAGATTAACTCCCGAAACAAGGCGGTTAAACTATATTTCTTTCTCAAATAGGTCAGAGCTTAATTCCTGAAACAACCCGGGGAAACTATCTCTATAACCAGCAAAAAACAAGTTCCAGATTAATACATGAAATAAGATACAATAACTATTTATGAACAACTGATTATAGATTAATACCGGAAACAAGATAGGACAACTATCTACATGAGCAGATTGAAGATTAACTCCCCAAAGAAGCCGGGGAAACTATATTTCTTTCTCAAATAGGTCAAAGATTAATTCCTGAAACAAACTAGGGAAACTATCTCTACGACCAACAAAAAGAGGGTTACAGATTAATACCTGAAACAAGATATGACAACTATCTGTGAACAACCGATCGTAGATTAATACCCTAAACAAGACAAGACAACTATCTACATGAGAAGATTAAAGATTAACTCCCGAAACAAGCCGGGGAAACTATCTTTCTTTCTCAAATTGGTCAGAGATTAATTCCTAAAATTAGCCAGGGCAACTATCTCTACGACCAGTAAAAAATAGGTTCCAGATTAATACCTAAAACAAGATAGGACAACTATCTGTGAACAACTGATTGGAGATCAATACCTGAATCAAGTCATGACAACTCTCTACATGAGCAGATTGAAGATTAGGTCCGGAAACAAGTCGGTGTAACTATATTTCTTTCTCAAATAAGTCAGAGATTAATTCCCAAAACAAGCCAGGGAAACTATCTCTACGACCAATAAAAGACAGGTTCCGGATTAATACCTGAAACAAGATAGGACAACTATTTGTGAACAACTGATTATAGATTAATACCTGAAACAAGACAGGACAACTATCTTCTTGAGAAGATTGAAGATTGACACCCCAAAGAAGCCATGGAAACTATATTTCTTTCTCAAATAGGTCAGAGATTAATTCCTGAAACAAACTAGGGCAACTATCTCAATGACCAACAAAATGCGGGTTCCAGATTAATACCTGAATCAAGATAAGACAACTCTCTGTGAACAACCGATTGTAGATTAATACCTGAAACAAGACATGACAACTATCTACATGAGCTGATTAAAAATTAACTTCCGAAATAAGTCGGGGAAACTAACTTTCTCAGATAGGTCATAGATTAATTCCTAAAACAAGCCAGGGAAACTATCTCTACGACCAGTAAAAAATAGGTTCCAGATTAATACCTGAAACAAGAGAGGAAAACTATTTGTGAACAACTGATTGGAGATCAATACCTGTATCAAGACAGGACAACTATCTACGTGAGAAGATTGAAGATTAACTCCGGAAACAAGTCTTTGTAACTATCTTTCTTTCTCAAATAGGTCAGAGATTAACTCCTGAAACAAGCCACGACAATTATCTCTACGACCAACAAAAAGCGGGTTTCAGATTAATACCTGAAACAAGACAGGACAACTATCTGTGAACAAACGATCATAGATTAATACCTGAAACAAGACATGACAACTATCTTGTTGAGAAGATTGAAGATTAACTCCCGAAACAAGGCGGGGAAACTATATTTCTTTCTTAAATAGGTCAGAGATTAATTCCTGAAACAACCCAAAGCAATTATCTCTACGATCTGCAAAAAACAGGCTCCATATTAATACCTGAAACAAGATACAACAACTATTTGTTAATAACATATTATAGATTAATACCTGAAACAAGACAAGACAACTATCTACATGAGCTGATTGAAGATTCACTCCCCAAAGAAGTCGGGGAAACTATATTTCTTTCTCAAATAGGTTAGAGATTAATTCTTGAAACAAACCAGGATAACTATCTCGACGACCAACAAAAAGCGGGTTCCAGATTAATACCTGAAACAAGATATGATAACTATCTATGAACAACCAATTATAGATTAATACTTGAAATAAGACAAGACAACTATATAAATGAGAAGATTAAAGATTAACTCCCGAAACAAGCCGGGAAAACTATCTTTCTTTCTCAAATAGGTCAGAGATTAATTCCTAAAACAAGCCAGAGTAACAATCTCTACGACCAGTAAAAAACAGGTTCCAGATTAATACCTGAAACAAGATAGGACAATTATCTGGGAACAACCGATTATAGATTAATACCTGAAACAAGACAGGACAACTATCTACAAGAGATGATTAAATATTAACTCTCTAAATAAGTCAGGGAAACTATCTTTCTCTAATAAGTCAGATATTAATTCCCAAAACAAGCCAGGGAAACTATCTCTACAACAAGTTACAATCAGGTTCCAGATTAATACCTGAAACAAGATAGGACAACTGTCTATGAACAACTGATTGGTGATCAATACCTGAATCAAGACAGGACAATTATCTACATGAGAAGATTGAAGATTACCTCCAGAAACAAGACGGTGTAACTATCTTTCTTTCTCAAATAGGTCAGAGATTAATTCCTTAAACAAGCCAGGGCAATTATCTCAACGACCAACAAAAAGCGGGTTCCAGATTAATACCTGAAACAAGATATGATAACTATCTATGAACAACTGATTGTAGATTAATACCTGAAACCAGACAGGAAAAATATATAAATGAGAAGATTGAAGATTAACTCCCTAAATAAGTCGGGGAAACTATCTTTCTTTCTCAAATAGGTCAGCGATTAATTCCTAAACCAAGCCAGGGCAACTATCTCTATGACCAGTAAAAAACAGGTTCCAGATTAATACTTGAAACAAGATAGGACAACTATCTGTGAACAACTGATTGGAAATCAAAACCTGAATCAAGACATGACAACTATCTACATGAGCAGATTGAAGATTAACTCCAGAAACAAGTCGGTGTAACTATCTTTCTTTCTTAAATAAGTCAGAGATTAATTCCCAAAACAAGCCAGGGAAACTATCTCTACGACCAATAAAAAACATGTTCCAGATTAATACCTAAAACAAGATAGGACAACTATCTGTGAACAACTGATTGGAGATCAATACCTAAATTAACACAGGACAACTATCTACATGAGAAGATTGAAGATTAACTCCGGAAACAAGTCGGTGTAACTATCTTTCTTTCTCAAATAGGTCAGAGACTAGTTCCTAAAACAACCCAGGTCAACTATCTCTACGACCAGTAAAAAAGAGGTTCGAGATTAATACCTGAAACAAGATACAACAACTATTTGTGAACAACTGATTACGGATTAATAGCTGAAACAAGACAGGACAACTATCTTCATGAGAAGATTGAAGATTAACTCCCCAAAGAAGCCAGGGAAACTATATTTCTTTCTTAAATAGGTCAGAGATTAATTCCTGAAACAAACCAGGGCAACTATCTCTATGACCAACAAAAAGAGGGTTCCAAATTAATACCTGAAACAAGATAAGACAACTACCTGTGAACAACCAATTGTAGATTAATACCTGAAACAAGACATGACAACTATCTACATGAGCTGATTAAAAATTAACTCCCGAAACAAGTCGGGGAAACTATCTTTCTCAAATAGGTCAGAGATTAATTCCTAAAACAAGCCAGGGAAACTGTCTCTACGACCAGTAAAAAATAGGTTCCAGATAAATACCTGAAACAAGATAGGACAACTATTTGTGAACAACTGATTGGAGATCAACACCTGTATCAAGACAGGACAATTATCTACATGAGAAGATTGAAGATTAACTTCGAAAACAAGTCTTTGTAACTATCTTTCTTTCCCAAATAGGTCAGAGATTAATTCCTGAAACAAGCCACGATAATTATCTCTACGACCAACAAAAAGCGGGTTTCAGATTAATACCTGAAACAAGACAGGACAACTATCTGTGAACAACCGATCATCGATTAATACCTAAAACAAGACATGACAACTATCTAGTTGAGCAGATTGAGGATTAACTCCCGAAATAAGGCGGAGAAACTATATTTCTTTCTCAAATAGGTCAGAGATTAATTCCTGAAACAACCCAAAGCAATTATCTCTACGACCCGCAAAAAACAGGCTCCAGATTAATACCTAAAACAAGATACAAAAACTATTTGTTAACAACATATTATAGATTAATACCTGAAACAAGACAAGACAACTATCTACATGAGCTGATTGAAGATTAACTCCCCAAAGAAGCCGGGGAAACTATATTTCTTTCTCAAATAGGTTAGATATTAATTCTTGAAACAAACCAGGGCAACTATCTCTATGACCAACAAAAAGCGGGTTCAAGATTAATACCTGAAACAAGATATGATAACTATCTATGAACAACCGATTGTAGATTAATACCTGAAACAAGACAGGACAACTATCTTCATGAGAAGATTGAAGATTAACTCCCCAAAGAAGCCATGGAAACTATCTTTCTTTCTCAAATAGGTCAGAGATTAATTCCTAAAACAAGCTAGGGCAACTATCTCTACGACCAGTAAAAAACAGGTTCCAGATTAATACCTGAAACAAGATAGGACAATTATCTGGGAACAACCGATTATAGTTTAATAGCTGAAAAAAGATAGGACAACTATCTACATGAGCTGATTAAAGATTAACTCTCGAGATAAGTCGGGGAAACTATCTTTCTCAAATAAGTCAGATATTAATTCCAAAAACAAGCCAGGGAAACTATCTCTTCGACCAGTTAAAAACAAGTTCTAGATTAATACCTGAAATAAGATAGAACAACTATCTGTGAACAACTGATTGGTCAGATAGGTCAGAGATTATATTAACTCCCCAAAGAATTCGGGGAAACTATATTTCTTTCTCAATTAGGTCAGAGATTAATTCCTAAAACAAACCAGGGCAACTATATCTACGACCAACAAAATCCGGGTTCCATATTATTACCTGAAACAAGATAGGACAACTATCTGGGAACAACCGATTATAGATTAATACCTGAAACAAGATAGGACAATTATCTACATGAGCTGATTAAATATTAAATACCGAAATAAGTCAGGGAAACTATCTTTCTCAATTAAGTCAGAGATTAATTCCTAAAACAAGCGAGGGAAACTATCTCTACGACCAGTAAAAAACAGGTTCCAGATTAATACCTGAAACAAGATAGGGCAGCTATCTATGAACAACTGATTGGAGATCAATACCTGAATCAAGACAGGACAACTATCTACATGAGAAGATTGAAGATTAACTCCAGAAACAAGTTGGTGTAACTATCTTTCTTTCTCAAATAGGTCAGAGATTAATTCCTGAAACAAGCCAAGGCAATTATCTCTACGACCAACAAAAAGAGGGTTTCATATTAATACCTGAAACAAGAAAGGACAACTATATGTGAACAACCAATTGCAAATTAATACCTAAAACAAGACATGACAACTATCTACTTAAGCAGATTGAAGATTAACTCCCTAAACAAGGCAGGGAAACTATATTTCTTTCTCAAATAGGTCAGAGATTAATTCCTGAAACAACCCTGGGCAACTATCTCTACGACCAGCAAAAAACAGGTTCTAGATTAATACCTGAAACAAGATACAACAACTATTTTGTAACAACTGAATATATATTAATTCCTGAAACAAGACAGAACAACTATCTACAAGATCTGATTGAACATTAACTCCCCAAAGAAGCCGAGGAAACTATATTTCTTTCTCAAATAGGTCAGAGATTAAATCTTGAAACAAACCAGGGAAACTATCTCTACGACCAACAAAAAGCGGGTTCCAGATTAAAACCTGAAACAAGATAGCATAACTATCTAGGAACAACCGATTGTAGATTAATACCTGAAACAAGATAGGACAACTATCTACATGAGATGATTAAAGACTAACTCCCGAAACAAACCAGTGAAACTATCTTTACGACCATTAAAAAACAGGTTCCAAATTAATACCTGAAACAAGATAGGAAAACTATATGTGAACAATTGATTGGAGATTAATACCTGAATCAAGACAGGACAACTATGTACATGATCAGATTAAAGATTAACTCCATAAACAAGTCGGTGTAACTTTATTTCTTTCTCAAATAGGTCAGAGATTAATTCCTAAAACAAGCCAGGGAAGTTGTCTCTATGACCAGTAAAAAACAGGTTCCAGATCAATACATGAAACAAGACACGACAACTATCTACTTCAGCAAATTGAAGATTAACTCCCGAAACTAGGCCGGGAAACTATATTTCTTTCTCAAATAGTTCAGAGATTAATTCCTGAAATAACCCCGGGCAACTATCTCTACAACCAGTAAAAAACAGGTTCCGGATTAATACCTGAAACAATATACAATAACTATTTGTGAACAACTGATTATAGATTAATACCTGAAACAAGACATGACGACTATCTACATGAGCAGATTGAAGATTAACTCCCCATAGAAGCCAGGGAAACTATATTTCTTTCTCAAATAGGTCATAGATTAATTCTGGAAACAAACCAGGGCAACTATCTCTACGACCAAGAAAAATTGGGTTCCAGATTAATACCTGAAACAAGATAAGACAACTATCTTTGAACAACCGTTTGTAGATTAATACCTGAAACAACATAGGACAACTATCTACACGAGCAGATTGAAGATTAACTCCTGAACCAAGTCAGGGAAACTCTCTTTCTCAAATAGGTCAGAGATTAATTCCTAAGACAAGTTCGGCCAACTATCTCTACGACCAGTAAAAAACAGGTTCCAGATTAATACCTGAAACAAGATAGGACAACTATCTGTGAACAACTGATTGGAGATTAATACCTGAATCATGACGGGACAACTATCTACCTGAGTAGATTGAAGATTAACTCCGGAAACAAGTCGGTGTAACTATATTTCTTTCTCAAATAGGTCAGAGATTAATTCCTGAAACAAGCCAGGGCAACTATCTTAACAACCAACAAAAAGCCGATTCCGTATTAATACCTGAAACAAACAGGACATCTATCTGTAAACAACCGATTATAGATAAATACCTAAAACAAGACATGACAACTATCTACTTGAGAAGATTGAATATTAATTCCTGAAACAAGACGGGGAAACTATATTTGTTTCTCAAATAGGTCAGAGATTAATTCCTGAAACAACCCAAGGCAACTATCTCTACGACCAGTAAAAAACCAGGTTCCAGATTAATACCTGAAACAAGATAGGACAAGTATCTGTGAACCATTGATTGGAGATTAATACCTGAAACAAGATACAACAACTATTTGTGAACAACTGATTATAGATTAATACCTGAAACAAGACAGGACAACTATCTACATGAGCAGATTCAAGATTAACTTTCCAAAGAAGCCGGGGAAACTATATTTCTTTCTAAAATAGATCAGATTAATTACTGAAACAAACAAGGGCAACTATCTCTACGACCAACAAAAAGCGGGTACCAGATTAATACCTGAAACAAGATAGGATAACTATCTATGAACAACCGATTGTAGATTAATACCTGAAATAAGACAGGACAACTATATAAATGAGAAGATTGAAGATTAACTCCCGAAACAAGCTGGGAAAACTATCTTTTTTTCTCAAATAGGTCAGAGATTAATTCCTAAAACAAGCCAAGGCAACTATCTCTACGACCAGTAAAAAACAGGTTCCAGATTAATACCTGAAACAAGATAGGACAACTATCTGTGAACCACTGATTGGAGATTAATACCTGAATCAAGACAGGACAACTATCTACATGAGCAGATTGAAGATTAACTCCACAAACAAGTCAGGGAAACTATCTTTCTATTTCAAATAGGTTAGAGATTAATTCCTTAAACAAGCTAGGGAAACTATCTCTACGACCAACAAAAAGCGGGTTTCAGATTAATTTTGGAAACAAGACAGGATATCTATCTGTGAACAACCGATTGTAGATGAATACCTGAAACAAGACACGACAACTATCTACTTGAGCAAATTGAAGATTAACTCTCGAAACAAGGCTGGGAAACTATATTTATTTCTCAAATTGGCTAGAGATTAATTCCTGAAACAACCCAGGGCAACCATCTCTACGACCAGCAAAAAACAAGTTCCAGATTAATACCTGAAATAAGATACAACAACTATTTGTGAACAACTGATTATAGATTTATACTTTAAAATAAACAAGACAACTATATACATGAGCAGATTGAAGATTAACTCCCCAAAAAAGCCGAGGAAACTATATTTCTTTCTCAAATAGGTCAGAGATTAATTTCTAAAACAAACCAGGGGAAGCATCTCTACGACCAACAAAAAGCGGGTTCCAGATTAATACCTGAAACAAGATAGGACAAGTATACGTGAATAACCAATTGTAGATTAATACCTGAAACAAGACAGGACAACTATCTATATGAGCAGATTGCAGATTAAATCCAGACACAAGCTGGGGAAACTATCTTTCTCAAATAGGTCAGAGATTAATTTCTAAAACAAGTCCGGCCAACTATCTCCATGACCAGTAAAAAACAGGTTCCAGATTAATACCTGAAATAAGATAGGACAAATATTAGTGAACAACTGATTGTAGATTAATACCCGAATCATGATGGGACAACTATCTACCTGAGAAGATTGAAGATTAACTCCGGAAACAAGTCGGTGTAAGTATCTTTCTTTCTCAAATAAGTCAGAGATTAATTCCTAAAACAAGCCAGGGAAACTATCCCTACGACCAACAATAAGCCGATTCCATATTAATCCCTGAAACAAACAGGACATCTATCTATAAAGAACCGATTGTAGATTAATACCTGAAACAAGACATGACAATTATCTACTTGAGCAAATTGAAGATTAACTCCCCAAACAAGACGGGGAAACTATATTTGTTTCTCAAATAGGTCAGAGATTAATTCCTTAAACAACCCAGGGCAACTATCTCTACGACTAGCAAAAATCAGGTTCCAGATTAATACCAGAAACAAGATACAACAACTATTTGTGAACAACTGATTATAAATTAATACCTGAAACAAGACAGGACAACTATCTACATGAGCAGATTGAAGATTAACTATCCAAAGAAGCCGTGGAAACTATATTTCTTTCTAAAATAGGTCAGAGACTAATTCCAGAAACAAACCAGGGCAACTATCTCTACGACCAACAAAAAGCGTGTTCCAGATTAATACGTGAAACAAGATAGGACAACTATCTGTGGACAACCGATTGTAGATTAATTCCTGAAACAAGACAAGACAATTATATACATGAGCAGATTGAAGATTAACTCCCGAAACAAGCTGGGGAAACTATCTTTGTTTCTCAAATAGGTAAGAGATTATTTCCTAAAACAAGTCACAGCAACTATCTCTACGACCAACAAAAAGCGGGTTCGGATTAGTACCTGAAACAAGACAGGACAACTATCTGTGAACAACGGATTGTAGATTAATACCTGAATCAAGACAGGACAACTATCTACATGAGCAGATTGAAGATTAACTCCCAAAACAAGGCGGGGAAAATATATTTCTTTCTCAAATATGCCAGAGATTAATTCCTGAAACAACCCAGGGCAACCATCTCTACGACCAGCAAAAAACAAGTTCCAGATTAATACCTGAAATAAGATACAACAATTATTTGTGAACAACTGATTATAGATTTATACCTTAAACAAGACAAGGCAACTATCTACATGAGCAGATTGAAGATTAACTCCCCAAAGAAGCCGGGGAAACTATATTTCTTTCTCAAATAGGTCAGAGATTAATTCCTGAAACAAACCAGGGCAACTATCTCTACAACCAACAAAAAGCGGGTTCCAGATTAATACCTGAAACAAGATAGGACAAATATATGTGAACAACCGATTGTAGATTAATACCTGAAACAAGACAGGACAACTATCCACATGAGCAGATTGTAGATTAAATCTAGACAGAAGCTGGGGAAACTATCTTTCTTAAATAGGTCAGAGATTAATTTCTAAAACAAGTCCGGCCAATTATCTCTACGACCAGTAAAAAATAGGTTCCAGATTAATACCTGAAACAAGATAGGACAGCTATCTGTGAACAACTGATTGGAGATTAATACCTGAATCATGACGGGATAACTATCTACCTGAGCAGATTGAAGATTAACTCCGGAAACAAGTCGGTGTAACTATCTTTCTTTCTCAAATAGGTCAGAGATTAATTCATGAAACAAGCCAGTGCAAATATCTCTACGACCAACAAAAAGCCGATTCCATATTAATACCTGAAACACACAGGACATCTATCTGTAAAATACCTATTATAGATTAATACCTGAAATAAGACATGACAACTATCTACTTGAGCAGATTGAAGATTAACTCCCGAAACAAGACGGGGAAACTATATTTGTTTCACAAATAGGTCAGAGATTAATTCCTCAAACAACCCAGGGCAACTATCTCTACGACTAGCAAAAATTTGGTTCTAGATTAATACCTGAAACAAGATACAACAACTATTTGTGAACAACTGATTATAGATTAAAATCTGAAACAAGACAGGACAACTATCTACATGAGAAGATTGAAGATTAACTTTCCAAAGAAGTCGGGGAAACTATATTTCTTTCTAAAATAGGTCAGAGACTAATTCCCGAAACAAACCAGGGCAACTATCTCTACGACCAACAAAAAGCGTGTTCCAGATTAATACCTGAAACTAGATAGGACAACTATACGTGAATAACCGATTGTAGATTAATACCTGAAATAAGAGAGGACAACTATCTACATGAGCAGATTGCAGATTAAATCTAGACACAAGCTGGGGAAACTATCTTTGTTTCTCAAATAGGTCAGAGATTAATTCCATAAACAAGCCACGACAACTATCTCTACGACCAACAAAAAGCTGGTTCCAGATTAGTACCTGAAACAAGACAGGACAACTATCTGTGAACAACTGATTGGAGATTAATACCTTAATCAAGACAGGACAACTATCTACATGAGCAGATTGTAGATTAAGTCCCGAAACAAGCTTGGGAAACTATATTTGTTTCTCAAATAGGCCACAGATTAATTCCTGAAACAAGCCAGGGCAACTATTTCTACGACAAGAAAAAATCAGGTTCCAGATTAATACCTGAAACAAGATACAATAACTTTTTGTGAACAACTGATTATAGATTAATACCTGAAACAAGACAGGACAACTATCTGCATGAGCAGATTGAAGATTAACTTTCCAAAGAAGCCGGGGAAACTATATTTCTTTCTAAAATAGGTCAGAGATTAATTCCTGAAACAAACCAGGGAAACTATCTTTATGATCAACAAAAAGCGGGTTTTGGATTAATACATGAAACAAGATAGGACACATATTTGTGAACAACCGATTGTAGATTAATACCTGAAACAAGACATGACAACTATCTACTTGAGAAAATTGAAGATTAACTCCCAAAATAAGGCAGGGAAACTATATTTCTTTCTCAAATAGGACAGAGATTAATTCCTGAAAAAACCCAGGGCAACCATCTCTACAACCAGCAAAAAACAAGTTCCACATTAATACCTGAAATAAGATACAACAACTATTTGTGAACAACTGATTATAGATTTATACCTTAAACAAGACAGGACAACTATCTACATGAGCAGATTGAAGATTAACTCCCCAATGAAGTCGAGGAAACTATATTTCTTTCTCAAATAGGTCAGATATTAATTCCTGAAACAAGCCAGGGCAACTATCTCTACGAGCAACAAAAAGCGGGTTCCAGATTAATACCTGAAACAAGATAGGACAACTATATGTGAACAACCAATTGTAGATTAATGCCTGAAACAAGACAGGACAACTATCTACATGAGCATATTGCAGATTAAATCCAGACATAAGCAGGGGAAACTATCTCTCTCAAATAGGTCAGAGATTAATTTCTAAAACAAGGCAGGGCAACTATCTCTACGACCAGTAAAAAACAGGTTCCATATTAATACCTAAAACAAGATAGGCCAACTATCTCTGAACAATTGATTGGAGAATAATTCCTGAATCAAGACAGGACAACTATCTACATGAGCAGATTGAAGATTAACTCCAAAAACAAGTCGGTGTAACTATCTTTCTTTCTCAATTAGGCCAGAGATTAATTCCTGAAACAAGCTAGGGAAACTATCTCTACGACCAAAAAAAGAGGGTTCCGGATTAATACCTGAAACAAGAAAGGACAACTATATGTGAACTATCGATTGTAGATTAATACTTGAAACAAGGCAGGACAACTATCTACATGAGCAGATTGAAGATTAACTCCGGAAACAAGTCAGGGAACCTATCTTTCTTTGTCAAAGAGGTTAAAGATTAATTCCTGAAACAAGCTAGGGAAACTATCCCTTAGACCAACAAAAAGCGGGTTTAGGATTAATACCTGAAACAAGACATGACAACTATCTACTATAGCAGATTGAAGATTAACTCCCGAAACAAGGCGGGGAAAATATATTTCATTCTCAAATAGGTCAGGGATTAATTCTTGAAACAACCCAGGGCAACTATCTCTACGACCAGCAAAAAGCAGGTTCCAGATTAACACGTGAAACAAGATACAACAACTATTTGTGAACAAATGATTATAGATTAATACCTTAAACAAGACAGGACAATTATCTACATGAGCAGATTGAAGATTAACTCCCCAAAGAAGCCGGGGAAACTATATTTCTTTCTCAAATAGGTCAGAGATTAATTCCTGAAACAAACCAGGGCAATTATCTCTATGACCAACAAAAAGAGGGTTCCAGATTAATACCCGAAACAAGATAGGACAACTATCCGTGAATAACCGATTGTAGATTAATACTTGAAACAAGACAGGACAACTATCTACATGAGCAGATTGACGTTTAACTCCCGACACAAGTCGGGGAAACTATCTTTCTCAAATAGGTCAGAGAATAATTTCTAAAACAAGGCATTGCAACTATCTCTACGACCAGTAAAAACAGGTTCCCGATTAATACCTAAAACAAGATAGGACAACTATCTCTGAACAACTAATTGGAGAATAATACCTGAATCAAGATAGGACAACTATCTACATAAGCAGATTGAAGATTAACTCCGGAATTAAGTCGGTGTAACTATGTTTCTTTCTCAAATAGGTCAGAGATTAATTCCGGAAACAAGCCAGGGAAACTATCTCTACGACCAACAAAAAGCGGGTTCCAGATTAATACCTGAAATAAGACAGAACAACTATCTGTGAACAACCAATTGTAGACTAAAACCTGAAACAAGGCAGGACAACTATATACATGAGCATATTGAAGATTAACTCCAGAAACAAGTCAAGGAAAAAACAATCTAGGTCAACTATCCCTACGACCAATAAAAAGCGGGTTTCAGTTTAACAACTGAAACAAGATAAGACAACTATCTGTTAACAACCGATTGTAGATTAATACCTGAAATAAGACATGACAACTATCTACTTGAGCAGATTGAAGATTAACTTCTGAAACAAGTCGGGGAAACTATATTTCTTTCTCAAACAGTTTATAGATTAATTCGTGAAACAAGCCAGGACAACTATCTCTACGACCAACAAAAAGCAGGTTCTGGATTAGTACTTGAAACAAGACAGGAAAACTATCTGTGAACAACCGATTATAGATTAATACCTGAAACAAGGCAGGACAACTATCTATATGAGCAGATTGAAGATTAACTCCGGAAACAAGTAGGGGAAACTATCTTTCTTTTTCAAATAGTTCAGAGATTAATTCTTGAAACAAGCTAGGGAAACTATCTCTACGACCAAAAAAAAGCGGGGTTCAGATTATTACCTGAAACAAGACAGGAAAACTATCTTTGAACAACTGATTGTAGATTAATACCTGAAACAAGACATGACAAATATCTACTTGAGCAAATTGAAGATTAACTCCCGAAACAAGGCGGGGAAACTATATTTCTTTCTCAAATAGGTCAGAGACTAAGTCTTGAAATAACCCAGGGCAACTGTCTCTACGACCAGCAAAAAATAGGTTCAAGATTTATACCTGAAACAAGATACAATAACTATTTGTTAACAACTGATTATAGATTAATACCTTAAACAAAACAGGACAACTATCTACATGAGCAGATTGATGATTAACTCCCCAAAGAAGTCGGGGATACTATATTTCTTTCTCAAGTAGGTCAGAGATTAATTCCTGAAACAAACCAGGGCAACTATCTCTACGACCAACAAAAAGCGGGTTGCAGATTAATACCTGAAACAAGATATGACAACTATACGTGAACAACCGATTGTAGATTAATACCTGAAACAAGATATGATAACTATCTATGAACAATCGATTGTAGATTAATACCTGAAAGAAGACATGACAACTATCTACATGAGCAGATTGAAGATTAACTCCAGACACAAGTCGAGGAAACTATCTTTCTCAAATAGGTTAGAGATTAATTCATAAAACAAGCCAGGGCAAATATCTCTACGACCATTAAAAAACAGGTTCCAGATTAATACCTGAAACAAGATAGGACAACTATCTCTGAACAATTGATTGGAGATTAATACCTAAATCAAAACAGGACAACTATCAGCATGAGCAGATTGAAGATTAAATCCGAAAACAAGTTGGCGTAACTATCTTTTTTTCTCAAATAGGCCAGAGATTAATTCCTGAAACAGCCAAGGGAAACTATCTCTACGACCAACAAAAAGTGGGTTCTGGATTAATACCTAAAACAAGACAAGACAACTATCTGTGAACAAACGATTGTAGATTAATACCTGAAACAAGACATGACAACTGACTACTTGAGAAGATTGAAGATTAACTCCCGAAACAAGCCAGAGAAACTATCTTTCTTTCTCAAATAGTTCTGAGAGTAATTCCTGAAACAAGCCAGGGCAACTATCTCTACGACCAACAAAAAGAGGGTTCCGAATTTATACCTGAAACAAGACAGGACAACTATCTGTGAACAACCGATTATAGATTAATACCAGAAACAAGGCAGGACAACTATCTACATGAGCAGATTGAAGATTAACTCTAGAAACAAGTCGGGGTAAATATCTTTCTTTCTCAAATAGGTCCGAGATTAATTCTTGAAACAAGCTAGGGAAACTATCTCTACGACCAACAAAAAGCGGGTTCTAGATTAATACTTGAAACAAGACAGGACAACTATATGTGAACAACTGCTTGTAGATTAATACCTGAAACAAGACATGACAACTATCACCATGAGAAGATTAAAGATTAACTTCATAAACAAGCGGGGAAACATATATCTTTCTCAAATAGGTCAGAGATTAATTCCTGATATAAGCCAAGGTAACTATCTCTATGACCAACAAAAAGTGTGTTCAGATTAATACCAGAAACAAGACAGAAAAACTATATGTGAACAATCGATTGTAGATTAATACCTGAAACAAGACATGACAACTATCTACTTGAGAAGATTGAAGATTAAATCCCTAAACAATTCGGGGAAACTATCTTTCTTTCTCAAATAGTTCAGAGATTAATTCCTGAAACAAGCCAGGGCAACTATCTCTACAACCAACAAAATGTTGATTCCGGATTAATACCTGAAATAAGACAGGACAACTATCAACATGAGCAGATTGAAGATTAAATTCTGAAACAATTCGGGTAAACTAGCTTTCTTTCTCAAATAGGTCAGAGATTAATTCCCGAAACAAGCCAGTGCAAATATCTCTACAACCAACAAAAAGTGGGTTCCGGATTAATACCTGAAACAAGACAGGACAACTATCTGTGAACAACCGATTGTAGATTAATACCTGAAACAAGACAGGACAATTATCTACATTAGCAGATTGAAGATTAACTCCAAACAAAAGCCGTGGAAACTATCTTTATCAAATAGGTCAGAGAATAATTTCTAAAACAAGACATCGCAACTATCTCTACGACCAGTAAAAAACAGTTTCCAGATTAATACCTGAAACAAGATAGGACAAATATCTCTGAACACCTAATTGGAGATTAATAACTGAATCAAGAGAGAACAACTATCAACATGAGCAGATTGAAGATTAACTCCAGAAACAAGTCGGTGTAACTATCTTTCTTTCTCAAATAGGTCAGAGATTAATTCTGGAAACAAGCCAGGGAAACTATCTCTATGACAAACAAAAAGCGGGTTCCGAATTAATACCTGAAACAAGACAGAACAACTATATGTGAACAACCGATTGTAGACTAATACCTGAAATAAGGCAGGACAACTATCTACATGAGCATATTGAAGATTAACTCCGGAAACAAGTCGGGGAAACTATCTTGCTTTGTCAAATAGGTCAGAGATTAATTCCTGAAACAAGCTAGGGCAACTATCCCTAGGACCAACAAAAAGAGGGTTTAAGTTTAATAACTGAAACAAGACAAGAAAACTATTTGTTAACAACCGATTGTATATTAATACCTGAAATAAGAGATTCAAACTATCTACTTAAGCAGATTGAAGATTAACTCCCGAAACAAGCCGGGGAAACTATCTTTCTTTCTCAAATAGTTCAGAGATAAATTCATGAAAGAAGCCAAGGAAACTATCTCTATGACCAACAAAAAGCGGGTTGCGGATTAGTACTTGAAACAAGACAGGACAACTATCTGTGAACAACCGATTGTAGATTAATACTCGAAACAAGGCATGACAACTATCTACATGAGAAGATTGAATATTAACTCCGGAAACAAGTCGGGGAAACTATCTTTCTTTTTCAAATAGTTCAGAGATTAATTCCTGAAACAAGCTAGGGAAACTATCTCTACGACCAACAAAAAGCGGGTTTAGGATTAATACCTGAAACAAGACATCACAACTATCTTTGAACAACCGATTATAGATTAATACCTAAAACAAGACATGACAACTATCTACTTGAGCAGATTGAAGATTAAATCCCGAAACAAGGCGGGGAAAATATATTTCATTCTCAAATAGGTCAGAGATTAATTCTTGAAACAACCCAGGGCAACTATCTCTTCGAACAGCAAAAAACAGGTTCCAGATTAATACCTGAATTAAGATACTACAACTATTTGTGAACAACTGATTATAGATTAATACCTTAAACAAGACAGGAAAATTATCTACTTGATTAGATTGAAGATTAACTCCCCAAAGAAGTCGGGGAAACTATATTTCTTTCTCAAATAGGTCAGAGATTAATTCCTGAAACAAACTAGTGCAACTATCTCTACGACCAACAAAAAGCGGGTTCTAGATTAATACGTGAACCAAGATATGACAATTATCTGTGAACAACCGATTGTAGATTAATACCTAAAACAAGACAGGACAACTATCTACATGAGAAGATTGAAGATTAACTCCAGACACAAGCCGGGGAAACTGTCTTTCTCAAATAGGTCAGAGAATAATTTCTAAAACAAGCCAGGGAAACTATCTCTACGACCAGTAAAAAACAGGTTCCAAATTAATACCTGAGACAAGATAGAACAACTATCCGTGAATAACCGATTGTAGATTAATACCTGAAACAAGACAAGACAACTATCTACATGAGAAGATTGAACATTAACTCCAAACACAAGCCGGGGAAACTATCTTTCTCAAATAGGTGAGTGAATAATTTCTAAAACAAGGCAGGGCAACTATCTCTACGATCAGCAAAAATTAGGTTCCAGATTAATACCTGAAACAAGATATGACAACTATCTCTGAACAAATAATTGGAGATTAATACCTGAATCAAGAGAGGAAAACTATCTACATGAGCAGATTGAAGATTAACTCTAGAAACAAGTCGGTGTAACTATCTTTCTTTCTCAAATAGGTCAGAGATTAATTCCGGAAATAAGCCAGGGAAACTATCTCTACAACCAACAAAAAGCGGGTTCCGGATTAATACCTGAAACAAGACAGAACAACTATCTGTGAACAACCGGTTGTAGACTAATACTTGAAACAAGGCAGGACAACTATCTACATGAGCAGATTGAAGATTAACTTCGGAAACAAGTCGGGGAAATTATATTTCTTTGTCAAATAGGTTGGAGATTAATTCCTGAAACAAGCTAGGGCAATTATCCCTACGACCAACAAAAAGAGGGTTTCAGTTTAATAACTGAAACAAGACAAGACAATTATCTGTTAATAACCGATTGTAGATTAATACCTGGAATAAGACATGATAACTATCTACTTGAGCAGATTGAAGATTAACCGCTGAAACAAGCCGAGGAAACTATATTTCTTTCTCAAATAGTTCAGAGATTACTTCCTGAAACAAGCCAGGACAACTATCTCTACGACCAACAAAAAGCGGGTTTTGGATTAGTACTTGAAACAA
Source organism: Vicia faba (assembly GCA_948472305.1). NCBI lineage: Eukaryota > Viridiplantae > Streptophyta > Magnoliopsida > Fabales > Fabaceae > Vicia > Vicia faba. Next base: position 924,977,340 of record OX451737.1, read on the forward strand.
GACAGGATAACTATCTGTGAACAACCGATTGTATATTAATAATTGAAACAAGGCAGGACAACTATCTATATGAGAAGATTGGAGATTAACTCCGGAAACAAGTCGGGGAAACTATCTTTCTTTTTCAAATAGTTCAGAGATTAATTCCTAAAAGAAGCTAGGGAAACTATCTCTACGACCAACAAAAAGCAGGTTTCAGATTAATACCTGAAACAAGAAAGGAAATCTATCTTTGAACAACCGATTATAGATTAATACCTGAAACAAGACATGACAACTATCTACTTGAGCAGATTGATGATTAACTCCCCAAACAATGCGGGGAAACTATATTTCTTTCTAAAATAGGTCAGAGACTAATTCTTGAAATAACCCAGGGCAACTATCTCTACAACCAACAAAAAACAGGTTCAAGATTAATACCTGAAACAAGATAAAACAATTATTTGTGAACAATTGATTATAGATTAATACCTTAAACAAGACATGACAACTATCTAAATGAGTAGATTGAAGATTAACCTTCCAAAGAAGTCGGGGAAACTATATTTCTTTCTCAAATAGGTCAGAGATTAACTCCTGAAACAAAGCAGGGCAACTATCTCTGCGACCAAATAAAAGAGGGTTCCAGATTAATACCTGAAACAAGATATGACAACTATCAGTGAACAACCGATTGTAGATTAATACCTGAAACAAGATAGGACAACTATCTACATGAGCAGATTGAAGATTAACTCCAGACACAAGCCATGGAAACTATCTTTATCCAATACGTCTGAGATTAATTCCTAAAACAAGCCAGGGCAACTATCTCTACAACCATTAAAAAACAGGTTCCAGATTAATACCTGAAACAAGATAGGACAACTATCTCTGAACAACTGATTGGAGATTAATACCTGAATCAAAACAGGAAAACTATCTACATGAGCAGATTGAAGAATAACTCCGGAAACAAGTCGGGGTAATTATCTTTATTTCTAAAATAGGTCAGAGATTAATTCCTGAAACAGGCAAGGGAAACTATCTCTACGACCAACAAAAAGCGGGTTCCAGATTAATACCTGAAACAAGACAAGACAATTATATGTGAACAACCGATTGTACATTAATACCTGTAACAAGGCATGACAACTATCTACATGAGCAGAATGAAGATTAACTCTGGAAACAAGTCGGGGAAACTATCTTTCTTTCTAAAATAGGTCAGAGATTAATTCCTGAAACAAGCTAGGGAAACTATCCCTACGACCAACAAAAAGCGGGTTTCAGTTTAATAACTGAAACAAGACAAGACAACTATCTGTGAACAACCGATTGTAGATTAATACCTAAAACAAGACATGACAACTATCTACTTGAGCAGATTGAATATTAACTCCGGAAACAAGCCGGGGAAACTATCTTTCTTTCTGAGATATTTCAGAAATTAATTCCTTAAACAAGCCAGGGCACTTATCTCTACGACCAACAAAAAGCGGGTTCCGAATTAATACCCGAAACAAGACAGAACAACTATCTGTGAACAACTGATTATAGATTAATACCTGAAACAAGGTAGGACAACTATCAACATGAGAAGATTGAAGATTAACTCTAGAAACAAGTCGGGGTAACTATCTTTCTTTCTCAAATAGGTCAGAGATTAATTCTTAAAACAAGTTAGTGCAACTATCTCTACGACCAACAAAAAGCGGGTTCTGGATTAATATCTGAAACAAGACAGGACAACTATTTGTGAACAATTGATTGTAGATTTATACCTGAAACAAGACATGACAACTATCTACATGATAAGATTGAAGATTAACTTCCGAAACAAGCCGGTGAAACATCTATTTTTCTCAAATAGGTCAGAGATTAATTCCTGATATAAGCCAGGGTAACTATCTCTATGACCAACAAAAAGTGTGTTCAGATTAATACCAGAAACAAGACAGAATAACTATATGTGAACAATCGATTGTAGATTAATCCCTGAAACAAGACATGACAACTATCTACTTGAGCAGATTGAAGATTAAATCCTGAAACAAGCAGGGGAAAGTATCTTTCTTTCTCAAATAGTTAAGAGATTAATTCCTGAAACAAGCCAGGGAAACTATCTCTACGACTAACAAGAAGTGGATTCCAGATTAATACCAGAAACAAGAAAGGACAACTATCTGTGAACAACCAATTGTAGATTAATACTTGAAACAAGACAGGACAACTATCTACATGACCAGATTGAAGTTTAACTTCTGAAACAAGTCAGGGAAACTATCTTTCTTTCTCAAATAGGTCAGAGATTAATTCCCGAAACAAGCCAGTGCAAATATCTCTAAAACCAACAAAAAGTGGGTTCCGGATTAATACCTGAAACAAGACAGGACAACTATATGTGAACAACCGATTGTAGATTAATACCTGAAACAAGACAGGACAACTATCTACATGAGCAGATTGAAGATTAACTCCAGACACAAGTCGGGGAAACTATCTTTCTTAAATAGGTCAGAGAATAATTTCTAAAACAAGGCAGGGCAACTATCTCTACGACCAGTAAAAACCAGGTTCTAGATTAATACCTGAAACAAGATAAGACAACTATCTATGAACAACTAATTGGAGATTAATACCTGAATCAAGAGAGGACAACTATCCACATGAGCAGATTGAATATTAACTCCGGAAACAAGTCGGTGTAACTATCTTTCTTTCTCAAATAAGTCAGAGATTAATTCTGGAAACAAGCCAGGGAAACTATCTCTATGACAAACAAAAAGCGGGTTCCGAAATAATACCTGAAACAAGACAGAACAACTATCTGTGAACAACCGATTATAGACTAATACCTGAAACAAGGCAAGACAACTATCTACATGAGCAGATTGAAGATTAACTCCGGAAACAAGTCGGGGAAACTATCTTTCTTTGTCAAATAGGTCAAAGATTAATTCATGAAACAAGCTAGGGCAACTATCCCTATGACCAACAAAAAGTGGATTTTAGTTTAATAAGTGAAACTAGACAAGACAACTATTTGTTAACAACTGATTGTAGATTAATACCTGAAATAAGACATGACAGCTATCTACTTGAGCAGATTGAAGATGAACTCCTGAAACAAGCCGGGGAAACTATATTTCTTTCTCAAATAGGTCAGAGATTAATTCCTGAAACAAACCAGTGCAACTATCTCTACGACCAACAAAAAACGGGTTCCAGATTAATACCTGAACCAAGATAGGACAATTATCCGTGAACAACCGATTGTAGATTAATACCTAAAACAAGACAGGACAACTATCTACATGAGAAGATTGAAGATTAACTCCATACACAAGCCGGGGAAACTATCTTTCCCAAATAGGTCAGAGAATAATTCCTAAAACAAGCCAGGGAAACAATCTCTACGACCAGTAAAAAACAGGTTCCAGATTAATACCTAGACAAGATAGTACAACTATCCGTGAATAACCGATTGTAGATTAATACTTGAAACAAGACAGGACAACTATTTACATGATCAGATTGAACATTAACTCCAGACACAAGTCGGGGAAACTATCTTTCTCAAATAGGTCAGTGAATAATTTCTAAAACAAGGCAGGGAACCTATCTCTACGACCAGTAAAAAACATGTTCCAGATTAATACCTGAAACAAGATATGACAACTATCTCTGAACAAATAATTAGAGATTAATACCTGAATCAAGAGAGGAAAACTATCTACATGAGCAGATTGAAGATTAACTCTGGAAACAAGTCGGTGTAACTATCTTTCTTTCTCAAATAGGTCAGAGATTAATTCCGGAAATAAGCCAGGGAAACTATCTCTACGACCAACAAAAAGTGGGTTCCGGATTAATACCTGAAACAAGACAGAACAAGTATCTGTGAACAACCGATTGTAGACTAATACTTGAGACAAGGCAGGACAACTATCTACATGAGAAGATTGAAGATTAACTCCGGAAACAAGTCGGGGAAACTATCCTTCATTGTCAAATAGGTAAGAGATTAATTCCTGAAACAAGCTAGGGCAACTATCCCTACGACCAACAAAAAAAGGGTTTCAGTTTAATAACTGAAACAACACATAACAACTATTTGTTAACAACCGATTGTAGATTAATACCTAGAATAAGACATAACAACTATCTACTTGAGCAGATTGAAGATTAACTGTTGAAACAAGCCGAGGAAACTATATTTCTTTCTCAAATAGTTCAGAGATTACTTCCTGAAACAAGCCAAGACAACTATCTCTACGACCAATAAAAAGCGGGTTTTGGATTAGTACTTGAAACAAGACACGACAACTATCTGTGAACAAACGATTGTAGATTAATACCTTAAACAAGGCAGGACAACTATCTACATGAGAAGATTGAAGATTAACTCTGGAAACAAGTCAGAGAAACTATCTTTCTTTTTCAAATAGTTCAGAGATTAATTCCTAAAACAAGCTTGGGAAACTATCTCTACGACCAACAAAAAGTGGGTTTCAGATTAATACCTGAAACAAGACAGGAAAACTATCTTTGAACAACCGATTATAGATTAATACCTGAAACAAGACATGACAACCATCTACTTGAGCAGATTGATGATTAACTCCCGAAACAAGGCGGGGAAACTATATTTCTTTCTCAAAGAGGTCAGAGACTAATTCTTGAAATAACCCAGGGCAACTATCTCTACAACCAACAAAAAACAGGTTCAAGATTAATACCTGAAACAAGATAAAACAATTATTTGTGAACAATTGATTATAGATTAATACCTTAAACAAGACATGACAACTATCTAAATGAGTAGATTGAAGATTAACCTTCCAAAGAAGTCGGGGAAACTATATTTCTTTCTCAAATAGGTCAGAGATTAACTCCTGAAACAAAGCAGGGCAACTATCTCTGCGACCAAATAAAAGAGGGTTCCAGATTAATACCTGAAACAAGATATGACAACTATCAGTGAACAACCGATTGTAGATTAATACCTGAAACAAGATAGGACAACTATCTACATGAGCAGATTGAAGATTAACTCCAGACACAAGCCATGGAAACTATCTTTATCCAATACGTCTGAGATTAATTCCTAAAACAAGCCAGGGCAACTATCTCTACAACCATTAAAAAACAGGTTCCAGATTAATACCTGAAACAAGATAGGACAACTATCTCTGAACAACTGATTGGAGATTAATACCTGAATCAAAACAGGAAAACTATCTACATGAGCAGATTGAAGAATAACTCCGGAAACAAGTCGGGGTAATTATCTTTATTTCTAAAATAGGTCAGAGATTAATTCCTGAAACAGGCAAGGGAAACTATCTCTACGACCAACAAAAAGCGGGTTCCAGATTAATACCTGAAACAAGACAAGACAATTATATGTGAACAACCGATTGTACATTAATACCTGTAACAAGGCATGACAACTATCTACATGAGCAGAATGAAGATTAACTCTGGAAACAAGTCGGGGAAACTATCTTTCTTTCTAAAATAGGTCAGAGATTAATTCCTGAAACAAGCTAGGGAAACTATCCCTACGACCAACAAAAAGCGGGTTTCAGTTTAATAACTGAAACAAGACAAGACAACTATCTGTGAACAACCGATTGTAGATTAATACCTAAAACAAGACATGACAACTATCTACTTGAGCAGATTGAATATTAACTCCGGAAACAAGCCGGGGAAACTATCTTTCTTTCTGAGATATTTCAGAAATTAATTCCTTAAACAAGCCAGGGCACTTATCTCTACGACCAACAAAAAGCGGGTTCCGAATTAATACCCGAAACAAGACAGAACAACTATCTGTGAACAACTGATTATAGATTAATACCTGAAACAAGGTAGGACAACTATCAACATGAGAAGATTGAAGATTAACTCTAGAAACAAGTCGGGGTAACTATCTTTCTTTCTCAAATAGGTCAGAGATTAATTCTTAAAACAAGTTAGTGCAACTATCTCTACGACCAACAAAAAGCGGGTTCTGGATTAATATCTGAAACAAGACAGGACAACTATTTGTGAACAATTGATTGTAGATTTATACCTGAAACAAGACATGACAACTATCTACATGATAAGATTGAAGATTAACTTCCGAAACAAGCCGGTGAAACATCTATTTTTCTCAAATAGGTCAGAGATTAATTCCTGATATAAGCCAGGGTAACTATCTCTATGACCAACAAAAAGTGTGTTCAGATTAATACCAGAAACAAGACAGAATAACTATATGTGAACAATCGATTGTAGATTAATCCCTGAAACAAGACATGACAACTATCTACTTGAGCAGATTGAAGATTAAATCCTGAAACAAGCAGGGGAAAGTATCTTTCTTTCTCAAATAGTTAAGAGATTAATTCCTGAAACAAGCCAGGGAAACTATCTCTACGACTAACAAGAAGTGGATTCCAGATTAATACCAGAAACAAGAAAGGACAACTATCTGTGAACAACCAATTGTAGATTAATACTTGAAACAAGACAGGACAACTATCTACATGACCAGATTGAAGTTTAACTTCTGAAACAAGTCAGGGAAACTATCTTTCTTTCTCAAATAGGTCAGAGATTAATTCCCGAAACAAGCCAGTGCAAATATCTCTAAAACCAACAAAAAGTGGGTTCCGGATTAATACCTGAAACAAGACAGGACAACTATATGTGAACAACCGATTGTAGATTAATACCTGAAACAAGACAGGACAACTATCTACATGAGCAGATTGAAGATTAACTCCAGACACAAGTCGGGGAAACTATCTTTCTTAAATAGGTCAGAGAATAATTTCTAAAACAAGGCAGGGCAACTATCTCTACGACCAGTAAAAACCAGGTTCTAGATTAATACCTGAAACAAGATAAGACAACTATCTATGAACAACTAATTGGAGATTAATACCTGAATCAAGAGAGGACAACTATCCACATGAGCAGATTGAATATTAACTCCGGAAACAAGTCGGTGTAACTATCTTTCTTTCTCAAATAAGTCAGAGATTAATTCTGGAAACAAGCCAGGGAAACTATCTCTATGACAAACAAAAAGCGGGTTCCGAAATAATACCTGAAACAAGACAGAACAACTATCTGTGAACAACCGATTATAGACTAATACCTGAAACAAGGCAAGACAACTATCTACATGAGCAGATTGAAGATTAACTCCGGAAACAAGTCGGGGAAACTATCTTTCTTTGTCAAATAGGTCAAAGATTAATTCATGAAACAAGCTAGGGCAACTATCCCTATGACCAACAAAAAGTGGATTTTAGTTTAATAAGTGAAACTAGACAAGACAACTATTTGTTAACAACTGATTGTAGATTAATACCTGAAATAAGACATGACAGCTATCTACTTGAGCAGATTGAAGATGAACTCCTGAAACAAGCCGGGGAAACTATATTTCTTTCTCAAATAGGTCAGAGATTAATTCCTGAAACAAACCAGTGCAACTATCTCTACGACCAACAAAAAACGGGTTCCAGATTAATACCTGAACCAAGATAGGACAATTATCCGTGAACAACCGATTGTAGATTAATACCTAAAACAAGACAGGACAACTATCTACATGAGAAGATTGAAGATTAACTCCATACACAAGCCGGGGAAACTATCTTTCCCAAATAGGTCAGAGAATAATTCCTAAAACAAGCCAGGGAAACAATCTCTACGACCAGTAAAAAACAGGTTCCAGATTAATACCTAGACAAGATAGTACAACTATCCGTGAATAACCGATTGTAGATTAATACTTGAAACAAGACAGGACAACTATTTACATGATCAGATTGAACATTAACTCCAGACACAAGTCGGGGAAACTATCTTTCTCAAATAGGTCAGTGAATAATTTCTAAAACAAGGCAGGGAACCTATCTCTACGACCAGTAAAAAACATGTTCCAGATTAATACCTGAAACAAGATATGACAACTATCTCTGAACAAATAATTAGAGATTAATACCTGAATCAAGAGAGGAAAACTATCTACATGAGCAGATTGAAGATTAACTCTGGAAACAAGTCGGTGTAACTATCTTTCTTTCTCAAATAGGTCAGAGATTAATTCCGGAAATAAGCCAGGGAAACTATCTCTACGACCAACAAAAAGTGGGTTCCGGATTAATACCTGAAACAAGACAGAACAAGTATCTGTGAACAACCGATTGTAGACTAATACTTGAGACAAGGCAGGACAACTATCTACATGAGAAGATTGAAGATTAACTCCGGAAACAAGTCGGGGAAACTATCCTTCATTGTCAAATAGGTAAGAGATTAATTCCTGAAACAAGCTAGGGCAACTATCCCTACGACCAACAAAAAAAGGGTTTCAGTTTAATAACTGAAACAACACATAACAACTATTTGTTAACAACCGATTGTAGATTAATACCTAGAATAAGACATAACAACTATCTACTTGAGCAGATTGAAGATTAACTGTTGAAACAAGCCGAGGAAACTATATTTCTTTCTCAAATAGTTCAGAGATTACTTCCTGAAACAAGCCAAGACAACTATCTCTACGACCAATAAAAAGCGGGTTTTGGATTAGTACTTGAAACAAGACACGACAACTATCTGTGAACAAACGATTGTAGATTAATACCTTAAACAAGGCAGGACAACTATCTACATGAGAAGATTGAAGATTAACTCTGGAAACAAGTCAGAGAAACTATCTTTCTTTTTCAAATAGTTCAGAGATTAATTCCTAAAACAAGCTTGGGAAACTATCTCTACGACCAACAAAAAGTGGGTTTCAGATTAATACCTGAAACAAGACAGGAAAACTATCTTTGAACAACCGATTATAGATTAATACCTGAAACAAGACATGACAACCATCTACTTGAGCAGATTGATGATTAACTCCCGAAACAAGGCGGGGAAACTATATTTCTTTCTCAAAGAGGTCAGAGACTAATTCTTGAAATAACCCAGGGCAACTATCTCTACGACCAACAAAAAACAGGTTCAAGATTAATACCTGAAACAAGATACAACAACTATTTGTGAACAACTGATTATAGATTAATACCTTAAACAAGACAGGACAACTATCTAAATGAGCAGATTGAAGATTAACTTCCCAACGAATTCGGGGAAACTATATTTCTTTCTCAAATAGGTCAGAGATTAATTCCTGAAACAAACCAGGGCAACTATCTCTACGACCAAATAAAAGAGGGTTCCAGATTAATACCTTCAACAAGATATGACAACTATCCATGAACAACCGATTGTAGATTAATACCTGAAACAAGACAGGACAACTATCTACATGATCCGATTAAAGATTAACTCCAGACACAAGCCGGGGAAACTATCTTTCTCAAATAGGTCAGATATTAATTCCTAAAACAAGCCAGGGAAACTATCTCTACGACCATTAAAAAACAGTTTCCAGATTAATACCTGAAACAAGATAGGACAACTATCTCAAAAAAACTGATTGGAGATTAATACCTGAATCAAAACAGGAAAACTATCTACATGATCAGATTGAAGATTAACTCCGGAAAAATGTCGGGGTAACTATCTTTATTTCTAAAATAGGTCAGAGATTAATTCCTGAAACAGGCAAGGGAAACTATCTCTACGACCAACAAAAAGCGGGTTCCGCATTAATACCTGAAATAAGACAAGACAACTATATGTGAACAACCGACTGTACATTAATACCTGTAACAAGGAAGGACAACTATCTACTTGAGCAGATTGAAGATTAACTCCAGAAACAAGTCGGGTAAACTATATTTATTTCCAAATAAAGTCAGAGATTAATTCCTGAAACAAGCTAGGAAAACTATCCCTACGACCAACAAAAAATGGGTTTCAGTTTAATAACTGAAACAAGACAAGACAACTATCTGTGAACAACCGATTGTAGATTAATATCTGAAACAAGACATGACAACTATCTACTTGAGCAGATTGAAGATTAACTCCGGAAACAAGCCGGGGAAACTATCTTTCTTTATGAAATATTTCAGAGATTAATTCCAGAAACAAGCCAGGGCAACTATCTCTACGACAAACAAAAAGCGGGTTCCGAATAAATACCTGAAATAAGACAGGACAACTATCCGTGAACAACTGATTATAGATTAATACCTGAAACAAGGTAGGACAACTATCAACATCAGAAGATTGAAGATTAACGCTAGAAACAAGTCGGGGTAACTATCTTTCTTTCTCAAATAGGTCAGAGATTAATTCTTGAAACAAGCTAGTGCAACTATCTCTACGACCAACAAAAAGCGGGTTCTGGATTAATACCTGAAACAAGACAGGACAACTATCTGTGAACAACTGGTTGTAGATTAATACCTGAAACAAGACATGACAACTATCTACATGAGAAGATTGAAGATTAACTTCCGAAACAAGCCGGTGAAACATCTATTTTTCTCAAATAGGTCAGAGATTAATTCCTGATATAAGCCAGGGTAACTATCTCTATGACCAACAAAAAGTGTGTTCAGATTAATACCTGAAACAAGACAGAACAACTATATGTGAACAATCGATTGTAGATTAATCCCTGAAACAAGATATGACAACTATCTACTTGAGCAGATTGAAGATTAAATCCTGAAACAAGCAGGGGAAAGTATCTTTCTTTCTCAAATAGTTCAAAGATTAATTCCTGAAACAAGCCAGGGAAACTATCTCTACGACTAACAAAAAGTGGATTCTAGATTAATACCAGAAATAAGAAAGGACAACTATCTGTGAACAACCAATTGTAGATTAATACCTGAAACAAGAAAGGACAACTATCTACATGAGAAGATTGAAGTTTAACTTCTAAAACAAGTCAGGGAAACTATCTTTCTTTCTCAAATAGGTCAGAGATTAATTCCAGAAACAAGCCAGGGCAAATATCTCTACAACCAGCAAAAAGAGGGTTCCGGATTAATACCTGAAACAAGACAGGACAACTATCTGTGAACAACCGATCATAGATTAATACCTGAAACAAGACAGGACAACTATCTACATGAGCAGATTGAAGATTAACTCCAGACACAAGCCAGGGAAACTATCTTTCTCAAATAGGTCAGAGAATAATTTCTAAAACAAGGCAGGGCAACTATCTCTACGACCAGTAAAAAATAGGTTTCAGATTAATACCTTAAACAAGATAGGACAACTATCTCTAAACAACTAATTGGAGATTAATACCTGAATCAAGAGAGGACAACTATCTACATGAGCAGATTGAAGATTAACTCCGGAAAAAAGTTGGTGTAACTATCTTTCTTTCTCAAATAGGTCAGAGATTAATTCTGGAAACAAGCAAGGGAAACTATCTCTATGACAAATAAAAAGCGGGTTCCAGAATAATACCTAAAACAAGACAGAACAACTATCTCTGAACAACCGATTATAGACTAATACCTGAAACAAGGCAGGACAACTATCTACATGAGCAGATTTAAGATTAACTCCGGAAACAAGTTGGGGAAACTATCTTTCTTTCTCAAATAGTTCAGAGATTAATTCCTGAAACAATCCAGGACAACTATCTAGACGACCAACAAAAAGCGTGTTCTGGATTACTACTTGAAACAAGACAGGACAACTATCTGTGAACAACCAATTGTAGATTAATACCTGAAACAAGGCAGGACACCTATATACATAAACAGATTGAAGATTAACACCGGAAACAAGTTGGGGAAACTATCTTTCTTTTTCAAATAGTTCAGAGATTAATTCCTGAAACAAGCTAGAGAAACTATATCTACGACCAACAAAAAGCGGGTTTCAGATTAATACCTGAAACAAGACAGGTAAACTATCTTTGAACAACCGATTGTAGATTAATACCTGAAACAAGACATGACAACTATCTACTTGAGAAGATTGAAGATTAACTCACGAAACAAGCCAGGGAAACTATATTTCTTTCTCAAATAGGTCAGAGACTAATTCTTGAAATAACCTAGGGAAACTATCTCTACGACCAGCAAAAAACAGGTTCAAGATTAATACTTGAGACAAGATACAACAACTATTTGTGAACAACAGATTATAGATTAATACCTTAAACAAGATATGACAACTATCTACATGAGAAGATTGAAGATTAACTCCCCAAAGAAGTCAGGGAAACTATATTTCTTTCTCAAAAAGGTCAGAGATTAATTCCTGAAACAAACCAGGGAAACTATCGCTACGACCAACAAAAAGCGGGTTCAGATTAATACCTGAAACAAGATATGACAACTATCCGTGAACAACCGATTGTAGATTAATACCTGAAACAAGACAGGACAACTATCTCTGAACAACTGATTGAAGATTAAAACCTGAATCAAAACAGGACAACTATCTACATGAGCAGATTGAAGATTAACTCTGGAAACAAGCAAGGGAAACTATATCTACGACCAACAAAAATCGGGTTCCGAATTAATACTTGAAACAAGACAAGACAACTATATGTGTACAACCGATTGTTGATTAATACCTATAACAAGGCAGGAAAACTATCTACATGAGCATATTGAAGATTAACTCCGGAAACAAGTCGGGGTAACTATCTTTCTTTCTCAAATAGGTCAGAGATTAATTTATGAAACAAGCTAGGGCAACTATCTCTACGACCAACAAAAAGCGGGTACCAGATTAATACCTGAAACAAGACAGGACAACTATTTGTGAACAAATGATTGTAGATTAATACCTGATACAACACATGACAATTATCTACATGAGAAGATTGAAGATTAACTTCTGAAACAAGCCGGGGAAACATCTATTTTTCTCAAATAGGTGAAAGATTAATTCCTGATATAAGCCAGGGTAACTATCTCTACGACCAACAAAAAGTGTGTTCAGATTAATACCTGAAACAATATAGAACAACTATATGTGAACAATCAATTGTAGATTAATACCTAAACAAGACATGACAACTATCTACTTGAGCATATTGAAGATTAAATCCTGAAACAAGCCAGGGAAACTATCTTTCTTTCTCAAATAGTTCAGAGATTAATTCCTGAAACAAGCAAGGGAAACTATCTCTACGACCAACAAAAAGTGGGTTCCGGATTAATACCTGAAACAAGAAAGGACAACTATCTGTGAACAACCAATTGTAGATTAATACCTGAAACAAGACATGACAACTATCTACATGAGCAGATTGAAGATTAACTTCTGAAACAAGTCGGGGAAGCTATCTTTCTTTCTCAAATAGGTCAGAGATTAATTCCTGAAACAAGCTAGGAAAACTATCCCTACGACCAACAAAAAATGGGTTTCAGTTTAATAACTGAAACAAGACAAGACAACTATCTGTGAACAACCGATTGTAGATTAATACCTGAAACAAGACATGACAACTATCTACTTGAGCAGATTGAAGATTAACTCCGGAAACAAGCCGGGGAAACTATCTTTCTTTCTGAAATATTTCAGAGATTAATTCCAGAAACAAGCCAGGGCAACTATCTCTACGACAAACAAAAAGCGGGTTCCGAATAAATACCTGAAATAAGACAGGACAACTATCCGTGAACAACTGATTATAGATTAATACCTGAAACAAGGTAGGACAACTATCAACATCAGAAGATTGAAGATTAACTCTAGAAACAAGTCGGGGTAACTATCTTTCTTTCTCAAAAAGGTCAGAGATTAATTCCTGAAACTAGCCAGGGCAAATATCTCTAAGACCAACAAAAAGGGGGTTCCGGATTAATACCTGAAACAAGACAGGACTACTATCTGTGAACAATCGATTATAAATTAATTCCTGAAACAAGACAGGACAACTATCTACATAAGCAGATTGAAGATTAACTCCTGAAACAAGCCAGGAAAACTATATTTCTTTCTCAAATAGGTCAGAGATTAATTCCTAAAACAAGCCAGGGTAACTATCTCTACGACCAATAAAAAGCAGGTTCCAGATTAATACCTGAAACAAGACAGGACAACTATCTGTGAACAAACAATTGTAGATAAATACCTGAAACAAGACAGGAAAACTATTCCATGATCAGATTGAAGATTAACTCCGGAAACAAGTCGGGGAAACTATCTTTCTTTCTCAAATAGGTCAGAGATTAATTCCTGAAACAAGCCAGGGAATCTATCTCTACAACCAACAAAAAGCAGGTTCCAGATTAATAACTGAAACAAGATAGGACAAGTATCTGTGAACAACCGATTGTAGATTAATACCTGAAACAAGGCATGATATGACAACTATCTACTTGAGCATATTGAAGATTAACTCCCGAAACTAGGCGGGGAAACTATATTTCTTTCTCAAATAGGTCAGAGATTAATTCCTAAACCAAGCGAGGGCAACTATCTCTACGACCAACAAAAACCGGGTTCCGGATTAGTACCAGAAACAAGATAGGACAACTATCTGTGACCAACTGATTGTAGATTAATAACTTAAATAACACAGGATAACTATCTACATGAGCAGATTGAAGACTAACTCCTTAAAGAAGCTGGGGAAACTATATTTCTTTCTCAAATAGGTCATAGATTAATTCCTGAAACAAACCAGGGTAACTATCTCTACGACCAACAAAGAGCGGGTTCTAGATTAATACCTGAAACAAGACAGGGCAACTATCTGTGAACAAACGATTATAGATTAATCATGAAACAAGACAGGACAACTATCTACATGAACAGATCAAATATTAACTCCCGAAACAAGAAAGGGAAACTATCTTTCTTTCTCAAATAGGTCAAATATTAATTCCTAAAACAAGTCGTGGTAACTATCTCTACCACTAGTAAAAAACAGGTTCCAGATTAATACCTGAAACAAGATAGGACAACTATTTGTGAAAACTTGATTATAGATTAATACCTGAAACAAGACAGGACAACAAACTACATAAGAAGATTGAAGATTAACTCCCTAAAGAAGTCGGGGAAACTTTATTTCTTTCTCAAATAGGTCAAAGATTAATTCCTGAAACAAACCAAGGCAACTACCTCTACACCCAACAAAAAGCTGATTCCAGATTAATACCTGAAACAAGACAGGATAATTATCTGTGAACAACCGATTATAGATTAATACTTGAAACAAGACAGGACAACTATATACATGAGAAGATTGAAGATTAACTCCTGAAACAATCTGGGGAAACTATATTTCTTTCTCAAATAGGTCAGATATTAATTCCTAAAACAAGCCAGGGCAACTATCTCTACGACCAGTAAAAAACAGGTTCCAGATTAATACCTGAAACATGATAAGACAACTATCTATGAACAACGGATTGGAGATTAATACCTGAAACAAGACGGGATAATTATCTACATGAGAAGATTGAATATTAATACCCCCAAAGAAGCCGAGGAAACTATATTTATTTCTCAAAAAGGTCAGAGATTAATTCCTGAAACAAACCAGGGAAACTATCTCCACGAACAACAAAAAGCGGGTTCAAGATTAATACCCGAAACAAGACAGGACAACTATCTGTGAACAACTAATTGGAGATTAATACCTGAAACAACACAGTACAACTATCTACATGAGCAGCTTGAATATTAACTCCAGAAAAAAGTCGGGGAAACTATCTCTCTTTCTCAAATAGGTCATAGATTAATTCATGAAAGAAGCCAGAGGAACTATCTCTACGACCAACAAAAAGAGGGTTTCGGATTAATACCTGAAACAAGACAGGACAACTATTTTTGAACAACAGAATGTAGATTAATACTTGAAACAAGACATGACAACTATCTACTTGAGAAAATTGAAGGTTAAATCCTGAAACACGGCGGGGAAACTATATTGTTTTCATAAATAGGTCAGAGATTAATTCCTGAAACCACCCAGGGCAACTATCTCTATGACCAGCAAAAAATAGGTTCCAGATTAATACCTGAAACAAGATATGACAACTATTTGTGAACAACTGATTATAGATTAATACCTGAAACAAGACAGGACGACTATCTACATGAGAAGATTGAAGATTAACTCCCCACAGAAGTCGAGGAAACTATCTTTCTTTCTCAAATAGGTCAGAGATTAATTCCTGAAACAAACCAGGGCAACTATCTCTACGACCAAAAAAAAGCCGGTTCCAGATTAATACCTGAAACAAGACATGACAACTATCTATGAACAACCGATTATAGATTAATACCTGAAACAAGACAGGGTAACTATCTACATGAGCATATTGAAGATTAACTCCTGAAACAAGCCAGGGGAATCTATCTTTCTTTCTCAAATAGGTCAGAGATTAATTCCTGAAGCAAGCTAGGGAAACTTTCTCTACGACCAACAAAAAGCGAGTTTCAGATTAATACCTGAAACAAGACTGGACAACTATCTGTGAACAACCGGTTATAGATTAATACCTGAAACAAGACATGACAACTATCTACTTGAGCAGATTGAAGATTAACTCCCGAAACAAGGCGGGGAAACTATATTTCTTTCTCAAATAGGTCAAAGATTAATTCCTGAAACAACCCAGGTAAACTATCTCTACGACCAACAAAAAACAGGTTCCAGATTAATACCTGAAACAAGATACAACAACTATTTGTGAAAAACTGATTATAGATTAATACTTGAAACAAGACAGAACAACTATCCACATGAGCATATTGAAGATGAACTCCCCAAAGAAGCCAGGGAAACTATATTTCTTTCTCAAATAGGTCAGAGATTAATTCCTGAAACAAACCAGGGCAACTATCTCTACGACCAACAAAAATCGGATTCTAGATTAATACTTGAAACAAGATAGGACAACTATCTATGAACAATCGATTATAGATTAATATCTGAAATAAGACATGACAACTATCTACATGAGCAGATTGAAGATTAACCCCCGAAACAAGTCGGGGAAACTATCTTTCTTTCTTAAATAGGTCAGAGATTAATTCCTGAAACAAGCTAGGGCAACTATCTCTACGACCAACAAAAAGCGGGTTTCTTTTTAATAACAGAAACAAGACAAGACAACTATCTGTGAACAACCGATTGTAGATTAATACCTGAAACAAGACAGAACAACTATTTACATGAGCAGATTGAAGATTAATTCCTTTCGAGATTATTTCTGAGTAAGGGGTAGTTTATGGAAAGGGAAAGTGTTAGCACCCTTTCCATCTGTAGTTATCTACGGGCTCTTAGTTGCTAGCTGTTTACTGTGGAAAATGGTAAACAACCACTGGTCCTCCCAAAGTCCTAAAACTAAGGGTAACTCGCAAGATCGACCAGTTGATCTTAAGACATGTGCTAAGAGTTTTATTATTATACTTATTCTATTGAAATCCTTATCAAGGGAAATGGTTTTCCGTGATTAAGGGAACAAGTATAACGACTTTCCACACTATGAATCGATCGACTGGCATATGACTCGTGACTAACAGAAGGTATTCATATGAAATTCAGATTCAATAAACTAACTGACTGGTGACTCGTGACCGACAGAGAGCATTGAATTGTTTACGCGAAGTAGAAAATAACGTAAGGACTTTGTTCGACAGTACATAGAAAGCGAATAAAGTATTCAAAAGAGAGAATTGAAAAATAAAGTATTTGCATTAAAATAAAAGTGGTGATTCACGTACGTCAAGCACTTCTTCACTCTTTGTTTCCTAACGCTCGGAATGACAGATTTTTGACAAGTGATTTGAGGATACAAGTGAACACACCAAAAAACTACACTAAATCTACTTATTTATAATATTTACAATGTAACTTCCTAGATGAAATCTACGGACAATATTAAAATCTTGAGACAACCGCTTCACTGGATGTCACCACCTATTTGACGCTTAAACAAATTGTAAACCGCTGGGAACTGCTGATGACTTTGAAATTTAAATCTTTCCGCTCCTAGCTTTTGAAAGTAAACCGCTTCTGACTCGCTTCGACAATTTCCCTTTGGAAAAATTTAAAAATCAACAACAATTCCTCTAAGTCCAGAAACCCTTTTGGTTGACAAAAACCAATTTCGACCATTTTTCTTGTCTTTCACCCTTTGGCCGACTAAACCAATTTCGACCATTTCTTAACATATATTCTTTTATTTCCTTTTGGTTGACCTGGCTCAGTCTCGACAGTTTGGCGTGACATTCCCTTTAAACATTAAATCTAGTTTAATAAAACCAAATTTTCAAACACTTTGGCTCCAATTTCCCCAAAACCCCTTCTTTAGAGGATGACCTTTAGCTTATGAGAATATCCTCATTTAATACACGTGCTTGAATACCTTAAGATTTTTCAACGTAACAAAATTCCCCCCAGAGATGCCATTTTCAAATTTCGACTCATATGAGATAATGGCATCTTTGAAGCATCGGTTTTACCATTTGACCAAACCGTTTCCATCCCTCCAAAAGTGAACGTTATTGTTCCTCCTTTTTCATGACATCATGTAATCATGGTAACATATCACGCTTTTCAGCTCTGAGACATGTGACATTTCATTTTTCCATCATTGCACTTTTAGTGGGATATGTAGCCCATTAACTCACGTTGGTTTTGCAGCACGTGTCCCTCAAATGGAATGATTTAAATTTAGGAAATCACAATGATTTTCCCCATTATTTCTTCCTTCCTTTAAGAGTCTATAAATACCCCTATTTCTCTTTTTTTCTACTTTTCTTTGCTTCTTCACACCCTTGCTTCAGAAAAACGCAGAACCTGCAAATTTCACCATTGTTCCCCATCTTCATCCTCCTTCAAACTTCTTACAATGGCGAATGTTGATAATCAAACTTCTTCTGCAGCAATCGCTCTTTAACTACGCCTCGTCGACGACAAAGCTTATGTGTCGAAACCTCCATTTACTGAGGAGAAAGCCAAAATCTGGCAATCTCAGGTACTTATCCCTTTTTCTCTTGAAGAAAAAATCCTATCTTTTTTAGGGCCACTTCCTGCAGATGCACCCTCCAAAATCTATGTAGACGATAAGGAAGCATTTTTTCCTACTAGCACTGTTACTAAACCCATAATTTCTTCTCCAAACCCCATTTCACTCAAGTAAATTTACAAAAAATTTAGAACTGCTCCACCTCTGCATTTCCTTAAGTTTCTTGCTTGGATGGCATGTTTAGAAACCAAAAAAGGAGATCAATGGAAAAGAATAGGCATTTACACATTGTTATAACTTTCTCGATGTAGCCGGCCTTACTCTAGTGGCATGCTCCTAGCTGCCATACATTTTTGGGAAGGGTCGACCAACACTTTTCAGACTAAGTGCGGTATGATTACTCCTACCCTGTTCGACGTTGTTGCCATCACAGGGTTAAAACCATCTGACACAGTTTTTAACTATAGAAATGTTGAACCTGTGCCACTAAAGTTCGACGTTGGTGAAACTAGTAAACCAACATACAACAACTTCATCGACCATCATGCTCAAACTTATGGCCCCATAACTGATGAAGAGCATGTAGCATTTTTAACCTTATGGCTGTCTCGCTTTATTTTTTGCTCCAGGTCGATGCAGGTGGCCAAACAGTTTTCTTATCTGGCTACTCAATTGCACATAGGTGAGAATGTTGCTTTAGGCCATCTGATTTTGGCCTCTCTTTATGCATCCTTGACTGACGCTGCTAATCAAATCAAGCGTTTAGACCCTACTAATCCAAAGAAAAAGAATGTCTTGGTCCATGGTCCTTTTTGGCTCTTACAATTATGGTTGAATGCCACTTTTCCTGAGGAGATCAAGCCCTTCAGGAATATGAAAGTAGCATGCCTTCAATCTAAAAACCATGTCGTTTAGCGACACATTCTTCCTTTGACTCCTATTGACAAGTTGTTGTACCCCAAAATTTTCCCTCTCATTTATCAAATATTTTCTCACAAGATCTCCTTGGGTTCAAGACTGCACAAGGATTGATCAGCTCAAGACACCTCCTTAAGCACTGATGACTGAAATTAGGGTTTGAGATTGCACAAGGATAATTGAACTTTTAATTCCTCATATTACTTTCATGGGTCATTATGGACCCCAATATTACTCATGTCAAGTTTCAAGCCTTGGATCATATTTTTGCTCAGTCAATTGAGCAGTTGACCTAAACATCAGCTGTATTGGGGAAAAAGTCAAATGTGGCCAATTTACAGTCAAACTTCATAATTTTTTGTCCATATCAACATTATAAACTCATATGTATCATTTGATCAAGTTTGGACCATAATTCCTCAAGAAATTTGATCAAATCATCAAAAGGGCAAAATGGTCAAAATTAGGGTTTTGATTGAGAAAGGGCAATTTTTGATTTTTGACCTAACAAATAGTTAATTGGTTTGAGGCATGATCTCAAAAGTTAAATTGCATAATTTTGACATAATGGCATGACTCAAAACATTGCTCAAGGTCATTTCATTAATAGTTGATTTTCAGTCAACTGATCAAAAGTCAAATGTATACTGAAAAGTCAAACTTTGACTTTTTGGTCAAAATCAAGTGTCAAAAATAACAATTCATCAAAACATGTCAAAATATGAAACTTTTTCATCAAGAAAAAAAAAATTCAAGATTTCATTTTGAAAAGTCAAAGTTTTCAAACTTAGAAATTTTTCTAAGTGTTGAAAACTTCATATTTTTTCACAACTTTGAGCCAATTTTTCACCATGACGCAAGATGATTCAAAAGAAACTTTCAACATGAAAGTTGTAGATCTCCATGATATCTAAAAAATTTTTACACAACTTCTCCTAGAAATTCTTGGATCTCATGTTATTAATCTATGAAGTCATGGTAATGAAACAAAGCACTTAGTGAAATTTTGATCATTTTAGGTCAGGATTTTGACCTAACTTCTGACCCAAGTTTCACATAGTTCCATTTGGATTTTGCAAAAGTGATTCAAAGATGGGTTGTAGAGAACATTACAAGATTTCCAAAATGTCCAAGAACTCCTTGATATCATTTGTGAGCAAGGATAATCGAAGGTCAGAAGTTGGGGTTTCAAGTTGTTTTACAAGGCAAATTTTGTGATGAACAAAATTCAAATCTCAAACCTATACTGCACAATCTTGCTTTGCAGGCCTCTAAACTTTAAGATCTCTCCATAATAAGAAGATTACACTTGCTTTTGAGATATTATCCACTTGATTCAAGATTTATCCAAGTTAATTTTCCATTAATGGCACAAAGGCACCATTGCCATTTACATAAAGCAAGCTTTATGCAAAGATAACTTGCATTGAGCTTTGCACTTGTTCCTTTTGCACAAACTTCCTCTACAAAGTCAAATAAGCATGTTTAAAGTTGGTAACCACTCTATATAGGTTTGTACTATGCATTGAAACCATGTTTGTCAACCCTACTTCAAAAACAAGTCAAGAAGCCAAAACAAGTGATCTTGTACTTCTGACCACCTCAAGTATCCAAACATTTTCCATACATAAACACAAGTCATTTGAAAGAAAATACATGCATGCTCAAGCCCTGAAACCTCTTAAAACACAGAACCACCAAAAACATATCAAAATTTCCATTTCTGAGTTTTAAATCCAACCTCTGAATTTGCTCGTGCGTTTCTTGGCCTTTTACTTTCAAAAGCTTCTGAATAACATACACAAACAATTCTTACACCTGTAACACGACTGTAACACCTCCATCACCATCCACCATTTTCAAAAACAGCACCTTGCACCTTGACTTCTCCAGAACTCCTCAGCCACTTTCAGCTCAAGCTAAGCATCACATTAGCTTCCTGGGAACTTGAGGAAGCTAACCCAATCACTGGAACTCATCAAAAGCTGCTCAAACTAAAAACACGATACCCTCCTGCAAGTTGAGTTTTTTGACTTTTGAACTCTTCATACAAGCATCATTAATGGTTTATTTGTGAATAAGAAATATATATATCATTGTCCTGAAGCTAACCATATCCTTAGATATCATTATTGTTGCTTGAGTAGTTAGAATTTTGAATCTGAACCTCTGAAAATAATTAGGTCAGAATTTGGTACTTTCAAAAATTCTCATTCATCTTTGATTTATAGTTTATGATATTACCATGGTTGGATTCGTATAGAAAAATGGAACAACTTTCATGTTTGCATTTTCCATTTTTGTTGAGAAATGGTGATGTTACAGGTGGTCTGGCTGGAGGTTGAAGATGAAGTGTATTCAGGACTTATTTTTTATTATATATTTTACCATTTCAGTTATATTAACGGATGTATAGCCACCCCAGTGGTAAGGCAGCACGCTGGTAACCAAGAGGTCATGGGTTCAACACCCAGCGCGCTGCCTTTTGCATTTTCCACATTTTTTTGTCATTTTTTCTTTCAGGAAGCGCTTGGGCCTTCTCCTCATGGGCCTGGCATTTTTACTCACTGATACCCCCCCCCCCCCTGTTTACTCATACCACGTAGCCCATATACTCTTTTTCTTCTGATTTCATCAATAAAAATCCAAAAACATTTATATTTTTATTACTTATATTTATTTAGTTTATGTTTCTTCATAATACTAAAAGAACAAAAAAACATCTCCTTTAATAAATTAATTTACCTTTTTTAATACTTAGATAATTAATCTTAATTATTATATTGTATTATTTTTCTTGTAAATTAAAATCAATTTAGAATTTAGGACTTTTATTTAATTATTTTTATTTAATAATTTAATTAAATTCACAAAAACCCTAAAAAACATGTTTTCTTTAAATTAATTTATTTTACTAACTTAATCTTAATTTTCTTATTTTTAGTTAATTATTTTATTAATTAGATCAAAAAAACCCTTTTCATAAAATCAAACAAAAAATCACATTTCTTTTTACATTTACATTCTTGTATTTTTACTTATTCAAATTTATACATTTATTCAAATTCGATATGGTTGTAATAATTATTTAGATATAATTTCTTGCAATTCCCCATTTTTAATTTGTACAACCCCCCCCCCCCCCCCCCCCTATATGATGTAATCGCTTAGTATTTTTATTTTCCGCAATTTAAATGTTTTATATACAAATGCTAGTAATTAGGGTTTGTATGGAAAGATTAAAATCAAGGCTTAGCAACCCCTAATCAAAGACAAATCAAGCATGTAAATCAATACACTTGCACACAAACACCCTTAGGGTAAATCCACTTGGTTGCCTTACAAAAATGGTCATGTTATGCATGTGAGGTATCTTAGCAAAAACAAGCAAAAAATAAAAAATCATAGTCCCTCGATGACGCTATCCATGTTGACTTTCAAAATGATCTTAGTCACTAAATAATATTCTAAGATATCTTACAACATTGCTAATCATGGTTATACGATGACCCTTGCCCGTCCCTTTTACATCCAAAGATAGGGTTACTTACCAAATCAATGGTAAGATAACAATGTCAAATGAAAGAGGAAATAAAAATGAAAGACTTTTGAGTACGTAGATTACTCCTAGTTTCTTGCTCAATTTCAAAACAAAAACATCCTTTCTATTTTCAAAACAAACACCAACACTTTTAAAACATCTTTCAAACTTGAAAACATTTTCAAAAGATCAACACTTTGTATACATTCTTACGAACGAGAATCATTACAAAGTTTGCCTAAATGATGGCATCTTTACAAAATACTTTCAAAAAACACACAAAGCACATTTTCAAACAAAAGTAAGTGATCTAGCAAGTAACTAAGAGCCCATGGAAAACCATGGATGAAAAGGGTGCTAATACCTTCCCTTTTCATAATATGCCCCCCGAACTCAAAAAAACACCTCAAAGGTCTTTCCTGTTCTTTTCAGCCTTTCCTTTTGGATAAAAGAAAAGTCGGTGGTGACTCTTGCTAACTGCAACATTTACGATCAAACGCAAAACAACCAAGTCAGTTCTCCTATCGCGTTACAGAACTAACGACTCTGTTAAAGAGAATCTTAAAAGTGGGGTTACCTTAGGGCTGGATAACATTTATTTGCCTTTATTGTTTGACTTGTATGTTATTGTACCCCAAAATTTTCCCTCTCACTTATCATGAATTTGCTCACAAGATTTCCTTTGGCTCAAGACTGCACTAGGGTTGATCAGCTCAAGACACCACCTTAAACACTGATGACCAAAATTAGGGTTAGAGATTGCACAAGGATATATGAACTTCCAATGCCCCATATGAATTTCATGGATCATTATGGACCCTCAATATTGCTCATGCCATGTTTCAAGCTTTGGATCACAGTTTTTCTTAGTCAATTGAGCAGTTGACCTAAAAATCAGTTGTATTGGGGAAAGTCAATTGTGACCAATTTACAGTCAAACTTCATAATTTTTGATCCACATCAACATTTTAAACTCATATGTGTCATTTTATCAAGTTTGGACCACAATTCCTCAAGAAATTTGATTAAATCTTCAAAAGGGCAAAATGGTCAAAATTAGGGTTTTGACTGGGAAAGGGCAATTTTCTGATTTTTGACCTAGTAAATGATCAATTGGTTCAAGGAATAATCTCAAGAATCCAATTGAATCATTTTGACCTAATTACATGGCTCAAAACATTTCTCAAGTCTAATGGATTGACAAATGAATTTTCAGTCAACGGATCAAAAGTCAACTATATACTAAAAAGTCAAACTTTGATTTTTTGGTCAAAATCAAATGTCAAAGATCACAATTCATCAAAGCATGTCAAAATATGAAACTTATTCATCAAGAAATAAAAAATTCAAGATTTCATATTGAAAAGTTAAAATTTCTAAACTTAGAAATTTTTCTAAGTGTTGGAAATTTCTTATTTTTTTACAACTTTGAACAAAATTTTCACCATGACGCAAGCTGATTCAAAAGAAACTTCCAACCTGAAAGTTGTAGATCTCCATGAAATCTAAAAAATTTATTTACACAACTCCTTCCCAAGGTTCTTGGATCTCAAGTTGTAATTTTAAGAACACAAGGTCATGAAACAAAACACTTAGTGAAATTTTGCCCTAATTTGGTCAGGATTTTGACCCAACTTCATGGCACTTTTTCATATAGTTCCAAGGGGAATCTTTAAAAGTGATTCAAATATGGGTTATAGAGAACATTACAAGCTTTCCAAAATGTCATAGAAATCCTTGAGATCATTTTTGAGTAGGGAGAATCGAAGAGATGAAGTTAGGGTTTTATCACTTGAATTACAAGTCATTGTGTGATGAGCCAAATTCAAAATTCAAACTTATGCTGCATAACCTCTACTTTGCAGGCCTCAAACTTGTTAGACACTCCATAATTAATTTCTTGCACAGCTGTTAGAGGTCTCAATTCAAGCATTCAATGCAAGGCCATGCTTTATATCCATTTTGGGAAGAAAGTGCACAATGCCATTTTGATAAAGTGACTTTTTGCATAAAACTTGTCTTGAGCCATGTAATTTCTTTCTTCTGATCATACAAGTCCCATAAATCAAGAGAAGATTGTTTATACACTTACAATCACCCAACCCATGCTTGTACTTCCTCTTGAAACTTGTTTTCCCACTTTTCTTCAAAATCAATTAACCTAGCAATTAGCTTGTAACTTGTACTTCTGACTTTCCAAAGCACTCAAACCCTTTTGCTTATACATACACAAGTCATTTGCCACAAATCCCAGACATGCTTAAGACCTGAAAACACCAAGAACACAGAATCACCAAAAACACTTCAAAACTTATCATTTCTGAGTTTTGAATCCAATCTCCAAATTGGCTCGTGCGTTTCTTAGCCTTTTACTTTCAAAAGATTCTAAACAACACACACAAACAATCCCAGCACCTGCAGCACCACTATAACACCTCCATCATTGTCCACCATTTTCAAAAATAGCACCTTGCACCTTGACTTCTCCAGAACTCCTCATGCACTTTCAGCTCAAGCTAAGCATCACATTAGCTTCATGGGAACTTGAGGAAGCTAATCCAATCATTGGAACTCACTAAAAGCTACTCAAACTCCAAACACGATACCCTCTTGCAAGGTAAGTTTTCTGACTTTGGAACTTTTCATACAGGCATCATTAATAGTTTATTTGTGAATGAAAAATGTAGATATAATTTCCCTAAAACTAACCATGTCTATAGTTTTAATTTATTTTGATGGAGCTTAGAGAATTTTAGGATTGAAGTTTCTGAAATTTTTAGGGTTCAGATTAGGGCCAGTAAAATTCATACTTATCTTTGATCTATAATTTTGTTGCTTTGCATTTCTGAAATCGCGAGCAAATTTGCCACAAGTTTCCTATTTACACTTTTCATTTTTGTTGAGAATTGAATAAGATACAAAGGCTCTGGTTGGGCGTGAGGTTGAAGATGAAGTTGGCCTCAGGAACATGTTTACCATATATATTTATGGTTTGATTTATATAAACGGATGTATAGCCACCCCAGTGGTAGAAGCTCGCGTCTGTGACTAGAGGGACCTGGGTTCGAGCCCCAGTGGTACCTTTTTTATTTTTTTTACATTTTTCTCACATTCTGACTTTTTTGGACAGGCGTCTGTGCCTCATCTCCTTGGGCTTATGTTTTTTCACTTCAGACCCCCTGTAGGCTATTTACACCCTGACCCATTTTTATTTCTTTTTTCTTATTTTTATTTATTTATTTTCTTAAATATTTTATCTAATATTAAAAAAAATCAGAAAAAATATAAAAATATTAGATTTATATTTTAATATAGTTTATTTATTTTTTACAAAAAAAAATTATTTTATCATACTTCATTTATTTATTAATTAGTTTATAAATTTAATTTAAAAAACTAGGGTTTTAGTTATCTTCTTTTACACAATTAAAATATATTATTTTTAAAACCAAAAATATTTTATAATACTATAAATTATTTTTAAGACAAAAATACCAAAAATATTCCTTTTATAAACTTAATTTCTTTTTAATCAATTAATAGATTAAGGTTTTGTTTAATTTATTTTCCTAGTAAATTTAAGTTTACTTTTTATTATTTTAATTAATAATTTTCTTTTAGTTAATTAGGTTAAAACAAAATCCATTTTCCCTAAAAATCCAAATAAACATCCATTTTCTTTACATTTACATTCTTGTATATTTATTCATTTTTGTACATTTATTTATTCAATTATTTATCCAAATTCAATATGGTTGTAATAGATGATTAGACTTTATTTTCTTGCAATCCCCATTAATAATTTGTACACCCCCTCCCACAAGTATTGTAATAGTGTAATAATTTTAAATTCTACAACTTATCGCTTTATATACAAATGCTAGTAATTAGGGTTTGTATAGAAAGACTAAAACCAATAAATTAGAAAACCTTAATCAAAGACAAAACCAAGCATGAAAACAATACACTTTCACACAAGCACCCCTAGGGTAAATCCACTTGGTTGCCTTACTAAATGGTCATATTACGCATGTGAGGTATCTTAGCAAAAACAAGTAAAATACAAGATCATAGTCCCTCGATGACGCTATCCATGTTGCCTTTCAAATGATCTTATTCCCTAAAAGAGAATGCTAAGATACCTTGCAACATTTCTAATCATGGTTATACGATGACCCACGCCCGTCCCGTTTACATCCAAAGACAGGGTTACTTACCAAATCAATGGTAAGATAACAATGTCAAAGGAAAAAGGAAATGAACATGAAAGACTTTTGAGTAGGTAGAATAATCATAGTTACTTGCTCCATTTCAAAACAAAACATCCTTGCTCATTTCAAAACAAACACCTACACTTTCAAAACATCTTACAAACTTGAAAACATTTTCAAAAAGATCAACAACTTTGTATACATTCTTACGAACGATAATCATTACAAATTTTGCCTAAACAATGGCCTCTTTACAAAATACTTTCAAAAACCACACAAAGCACAATTTCAAACAAAAGAAACTGATCTAGCAAGTAACTAAGAGCCCGTGGAAAACCATGGATGAAAAGGATGCTAATACCTTCCCTTTTCATAATCTAACCCCCAAACTCAAGAAATAATCTCAAAGGTCTTTCCTATGCTTTTTAACCTTTCCTTTTGGATAAAAGAAAAGTCGGCGGCGACTCTTGCTAACCGCAACATTTGCAATAAAACGCAAAACACCCAAGTCAGTTCTCCCACCATATCACAGAATTGGGAATCTGCTTGGAAAAAAAATTCTAAAAGTGGGGTTACCTTAGGGTTAGATCACCTTTATTTGCTTTCATTATTTGACTTGTATGCTTTACATTATGGATCTTTGTTTGGGTTTGAATCCTCTACCTGGATTTGGGATACCTTATAGGTAAGTAGAAATACGTTGTGGAAACTGTGTGGGGTATACCTAGATTGTCTAAGAAATAGCTATGTTAGTGCGACATATTTGTGGGTACCGGTAGCCCTTGAGTTAATCAAGGAGAATACGGGGCCACTGAGTAATGTCATAAAGCACTAATGAACTTTTAGAACCTTTACTTGACAAGCTTTGGTGCAGTCCAAAGTTGGTAGATACTCGATACTACACTCATTGAGGTTTGGTTTTTTGGGATATTTCGATCGCCATTAAAGAGGCTTGTGCTGAAACAATGACCAAGGAAACAAACCAGTGATATTGAGCTCCTTAGAACCCTGTTACTATTTCTAGGACATGTTTGAGCCAACTAAACTTCAAGAGAGTACTTACCTATGAGACTCCATGCAAGCATAAACCTAAGGACTTATTTTCTTTGTTTGTGTATATTTATTAACATCATGAACATCATGAACATCATAACATCATACTCATATTCACTAACCATTTCAAGGATCTTGGGATTTATGTTTGTTCTGTTTTGTAGGATATGGATTCTATCCGCAGGAAAACCATTCATGTCAATCTTGTAAGGATCCCTCCACAACTTAAGGAGCTAGCTTCAAGGATTCCATAAAATCCTCCTTTAACTGAGATACATGGTCGCCTACTAAACTTGGTCACCTCCAACACTGATGAAGACATGATGAAGGTGCTCTTTCAGTTCTTTGATCCTTTACACCATTGCTTCACATTTCCAGATTATCAACTTGTGCCAACTTTGGAAGAATTCTCCCAACTTTTGAGGATTCTCATTCTCAATCAACTACCTTTCAACGGTACAGAAAGAGATCCAAAGCCATAAGATATTGCTCAAGCTCTACACTTGCAACCATCTGATATCACAACTAATTGGGAAACAAGGAGTGGTGTCAAGGGTTTTCTAGCAAAGTTCTTGTTTGAGAAGGCCCAAAACTGTTGAACTCTTTGGATTTGCAAGCTTTTTAGGAAATGGTGGCTCTCCTCATCTATGGGATGGTTTTGTTTCCAAATCCTGACCAACTCATAGACGTGAACATTGTCAAAATCTTTATATCCCACAACCTGGTGCCTACTTTGCTAGGGGACATCCTACATTCTTTTCACACTCGCACTATGAGGAAAAGAGGTATCCTTATGTGTTGCACTCCTATCTTGGAAAGATGGTTTATTTCACATCTTCCCCAATCTATATTGAAGAACAAACAAGGCTCAAGGTGGTCACATAGGTTGATGACGCTCAAACATTCAGACATTCATTGGTGTTCCCGATCCTTAGAGAATGTTACTATTTTTGACCTTTGCGGAGAATTCCCTAATGTCCCTTTACTTGGAATTAGGGGAGGTATCACCTACAACCCCTGCTTATCCTTAAGACAGTTTGGTTACACCCGAAGGGGTTTCCCACATGAGATGCTCATTCAAGGTTTGGTATTTGACTACGAGAACGACGATCAAGGTCATCGCCAGAGATTTATCTGAGCTTGGAGGATGTTGAACAAGGTAGATAGAAAGACATTGGGGAATAATAATTCCACCCCTCTTGAGCCTTACCTCAAATAGGTACGAACTCGTGCTCAGAGTCTTATGATGCCTTATCCCTCCATTCTCCCGGTAATCATTGAGCCTGTTATGGAAAGAGATGTTCCATACACTATCCTACATCCTGACATGCCCACCTCTCTTGAAGACTTACAAAGATATTGGATACAACTAAAGGGGAGCGAAACACTTTCGAAGCCCAATTCTACGCCAGCAAGAAGAAGGTTTTGGAACTCACTAAGCAACTTTACGAGGAGCGGGCTCTGAATGCCTACATCGCACCAAAGAGGATGCGTACAACCTTTTTATCTTAGATTTTTTGTATTATGTTGCCCAAAGAGGCATTGATGTACTCAAGCTTTTATTTTTTAATATAACGTGTCTTTCCTTTTCGTCTAAAACAAATTTGAAACTTTAAAATCCTTGAAATCATTGCATATGAATTTACCATTCATCATAACATAAGCAGGTTTCTTGCAACAAGTCTCCTCATATTTCTACTGTTTATTTCATTAAGATGGATCTCGAGCAGACGGTGAAGGACCTCCAAGCACAAAATGCTCAGTTTCAACAGATGTTCTTAACTCTAGCCAAAGGACAAGAAGAGTTGAAGACCTTGCTGGTTGAAGAGAAAAAGAAGAAAGCAAAGAAAATAACCGGAGTTCTAAATATGGGAAGAAGGTTCCAAGGACAAGCAAGAAGGACCCTAGACTTTGCAATGTCATCTGGTGAGAAAGACAATCAAGATGGGAAAGGCAAGGAAGCAGTTGTCCAGCCAGATCCAGAAGAGGAAGAGGAAGAAGAAGATTATTCTGAAGAACAATATCCTCCAGCCGACGACAAGTATAAGCGTATGTAAGAACGGTTAAGTGCGATGGAAATCCAAAAAGTGCTTGGACTGGACTTTGAGGAGTTGGGGTTAGTATTTGGGATTGTCATTCCTCCAAAATTTAAAGCACCAGTGTTCACCAAATATGACGGAGTTTCATGTACCAAAATGCATCTCCAGTCCTATGTGAGGAAAATAAAGCCTCACACCGCTGACAAGGATTTATGGGTACACTTCTTCCAAGACAATTTGTTTGGAACTCAACTTGATTGGTTTTATCAGTTAGAAAGAGCCAATGTTCATAACTGGGAAGATCTGGCCGCTGCCTTTTACAAACAATACCAATACAATGCAGACCTTACGCCCACCCGTACTCAACTCCAGAGTATGGCCATGGTTTCAAGTGAAGGCTTTAAAGACTACGCGCAAAAATGGAGGGACTTAGCAGGAAGAGTCCAACCTCCCCTATATGAAAGAGAGTTAGTAGATATGTTTTTGGGCACCTTGTCCGGTCCTTTAATCAATCACTTAACTGGGAGTTCCTCGACAGGTTTTACCTAATTGATATTGACTGGAGAAAGGGTGGAAGCCGGGATAAAGAATGGGAAGATTCAAAAATATGCATCCTCTGCTGCTGTAAGGAAACCATTCGTTGGAAACAAAGAAGTTCTTGATGTATATCCTCAGAGAAACTAAGATAGGGCTGAACACCATCCAATGGTGGGGGCTATAATGATTCCTAAACCTGCGCCTGCTCAACAAAGAAGAAATCAGCCAAGAACGGAAAGACCAGTCAGACATTTCACCCAAATTAATATAAAATTATCTCAAGTATTACCACATTTGTTAAGATCCAATCTAGTGACTTTGAAAGAAGCTCCAAAGAATCCTAACACAATATCTCCTCACTATCATCCTAATGCTCGTTGTGCATACCATTCTAAGAGTCTCGGCCATGACACTAAAACCTGTTGGGCTCTAAAAAACAAGGTACAAGACTTTCTTGAAGCCAAAGATATTGAATTCGATGCACCATAAATTCCCAATGTCATCACTGCCCCTATGCCCAAGCACGATCGTGATGTCAACACGGTGGAGGAAGATATGTTTATTACTTTGGTTGATGAACTTGTGACCCCACTCTTCACTATCAAAAAGAACTTGTTGAATTCCAGTGTATTCCCAGGCTGTGATGAAAGCCTGCGTTTCTGTTTGTCCTCACCAACCAGTTGTCATTTGTTAAAAGCAGACGTTCAATGCCTAATAGATAACTAGGAGATTTTGTTCGAAAAAAATTCTATTCCAACTGTTTCTTATAATGATGTTTCCATCGTGACCATTTTCACCAAATTTTCCAGGGTCTCCACCAAAAGACCTGTTAGAATTACATCAGTGCCTAAAGTAGCTCCGTTGATAATTAAAATTCCTAGACCAATCCCGTATTCGTCAGATAAATCTGACATACTAAAATGTCATTCTTGACTGTCTTACAGAACAAGTTTGTGTCCACTTTCCCTCTGGTGAATTCCTTTTCTAACAGGAAGTTACTTAGTCTTTCATACCAAGCTCTGGGAGGTTGTTTCAAACCATAGAGTGACTTCTTTAGTTTGAAAACATATTCTGGATTTTTGGAACTTTCAAAACCAGGGGGTTGGTGCACATATACCTCTTCTTCTATATATCCATTTAAGAATGCACTTTTGACATCCATCTGATACAGAGTGATGCCTTTATTAACAGCAAATGATATTAAAAGTCTGATAGATTCTAACCTGGCGACTGGAGCAAAGGTTTCTGTATAGTCTATCCCCTCTTGCTGACTATAACCTTGTGCTACCAGTCGTACTCTTTTTCTGATGACTTCACCTTGTTCGTTTAGTTTGTTTCTGAACACCCTTTTTGTACCAATGATGTTAAATCCTTTTGGTTTGGGAACCAGATCCCATACGTCATTTCTAGTGAATTGATTTAGCTCCTCTTATATTTCCAGAATCCAGTCATTGTCCAGAAGTGCTTCATCAATTGTTGTTGGTTCAATCAGAGAAACCAGTCCCATGAGAGACTCTTCAAAATTTCTGAAAGTAGATCTTGTTCTGATTGGATCTTCCTTCCTTCCTAAAATTGTTTCTTCTGAGTGATCAATGTTGCTTATGGATGGTCTTTTCTGGAGTTGATCAATAGAAGGTTCTGGATTGCTTGTAGTGACTCTTTCTGATGTTGATGGAGTGTCTCTATTAAGGGCCTCTGATGAGTTGTCTTCAGTACCTGTGAGTTTAACTTCCATACCTATAAGGAATTCATTTTGCTTTGACTTTTGAGAGTCAAGCTTATCATCAAACCAAACACTGATTGACTCTTCAACACTCTGTGTTTCTGTATTGTATACTCTGTACCCTCTTGAGAGTTTAGAGTATCCTAACATAATACACTTTTGTGCTTTAGAGTCAAACTTGTTCAGATAATTTTTTGTATTCAAAATAAAACATGTACATCCAAATGGATGGAAATAAGAAATGTTAGGCTTTCTGATCTTCCACAATTCATATCGAGTCTTTTCCAGAATAGGTCTTGTGGAGATTCTATTCTGAATGTAACACGTTGTGTTTATTACCTCTGCCCAGAAGATCTTAGCAACGTTAGTCTCGTTGATCATGGTTCTGGCCATTTCTTGTAGTGTTCTGTTCTTTCGTTCTACAACTCCATTTTGCTGAGGAGTTCTAGGACAAGAGAAATCATGCAGAATGCCTTTTTCATTAAAGAATAATTCAAAATATTTATTTTCAAATTCTCCACCATGATCACTTCTGACTTTGATGATTCTAAGATCCTTTTCATTCTGAACTTGGTTGCAGAAGGTAACAAACACAGAGTTTGACTCGTCCTTGTGTCTTAAGAACTTTACCCATGTCCATCTGCTATAGTCATCTACGATTACTAACCCATACTTCTTGCCACTGACTGAAGCAGTTTTTACTGGTCCAAATAAGTCAATGTGTAGAAGTTCTAATGGCTTAGAGGTGGAAACAACATTTTTGGATTTGAAAGCAGGTTTTGCAAACTTGCCTTTCTGACATGCTTCACACAGAGCATCTGAATTGAACTTTAAGTTAGGAAGTCCTCTGACCAGATTGAGTTTGTTAATCTGAGATATCCTTCTCATACTAACATGCGCCAATCTTCTGTGCCAGATCCATTGCTCGTTGTTAACAGACAGTAGACATTTTACATTCTGACTTTTCAGTTCAGAAAGTTTGATTTTATAAATGTTGTTTTTCCTCATTCCATTAAATAGGATAGTCCCATCTTTCTGACTAACAGCTTTGCATGAATTTTGATTGAAGATTATATCATAACCGTTATCACTTAATTGACTTATGGATAACAGGTTATGCATTAATCCATCAACTAATAAAACATTACTTATAGAGAGAAGATTTCCATTAACTACTGTTCTAGAGCCAATGATCTTTCCTCTCTAATTGCCTCCAAAGCCTACGTGGCCTCTAGGCTTAAGTTTCAGGCTTTGGAATATATGCCTTCTTCCCGTCATATGTCGTGAGAAGCCAGAGTCCAGGTACCATGATTGGTGTCTTTGCTTTGCTACTAAAGATAACTGCCACATGTATTATTTTATCCTTAGGTACCCACATTTTCTTAGGTCCTGATTTGTTAGTTTTACCAAAACTCTGGTTGAATTTTGGTTTGACAGAATAATCACTACTTGTGTATTTTATGTCATGTGTGTGCTCATATATAAAGTGTGAATCAAGTGGAGTGCGTTTTATAACTAAGTCCATGGCATTTTTTGGTGTAGATACCTTACCTTGATATCCTATCCCTTTTCTGCCATTTTTGCTAACTCCGTAGATCATTGAAGCCATCTTGCTTCTGTCTATGTTTTTAGCAAGAAACTTCTGAAAGTTGTGATCATACTCTTTGATGATCTCATCAGCATTGCTGGGAGTTTCAGGAATTGTTTCCTTCTGAGAGTTTTGCAACTGGTTTTCTAATTTTGAAATTTTTTCTTTTAACTCAGAATTCTCCAATCTGAGACTCTCAGTCTTATCAGATTCAGAAGCAAGATTCCTTTTCAGGTTTCTGAATTTGACTCTGATCTGTTGATACCTTTTCAGAATTTCATTAAGGCTTTCGGCAAGCTCAGCCTTAGTAAAGTTTATAGTAAAGTCAGGGAATACCTCTTCAGTGTCTGATTCTGAGTCTGAACTAGAAGCTTCATTGTCTTCAGATACGTTTTCCATGAGAGCTATGTTTTCTCTTTCATCATCTAATTCTGAGTCAGCTTCAGATGTGTCAGAATCATCCCATGTAGCCATGAGACTTTTCTTCTTTTCCTTAATAAATTTATTTTTGGGCTTCTCCTTCTGAAGCTTTGGGCAGTCACTTTTGTAGTGCCCTTTCCTGTTACATTCATAGCAGATGATGTCTTTGTTATTTGGCTTTCTGTATCCTGAAGAACCTTCAGATCTTCTGTGTCCAGAGGAGGATTTTGACCTTCTGTATCTGGAGGAAGATTTATTCTGATTTTATGATCTTCTGGGATTCCTGAACTTCCTTTGCCTCTGCTTCCACAGTTGGTTCACCCTTCTGGAGAGGAGAGACAGTTCATCTTCTTCTGATGAGGATCCATCAGAGGTTTCTTCCACAGCCTACAAAACTTTGGAGTCAGATTTTCTGTTAGATTTTAAAGCTAATGGCTTACCTTTCTTTTGAGGTTCATCTGCTTCTAGCTCTATCTCGTGACTTCTAAGGGAGCTGACAAGTTCCTCCAGAGAGATTTTGTTGAGATCTTTGGCTAGCTTAAGCGCTGTGACCATTGGCCTCCACTGTTTTGGCAAGCTTCTGATGATCTTCTTAACATGATCAGCAGTAGAGTACCCTTTGTCAAGAACTTTTAGACCATCAACAAGAATTTGAAATCTTGAACACATAGTTTCTATTGATTCACTATCTTCCATCTTGAATGCCTCATACTTCTGAATGAGCGCAAGGGCCTTGGTTTCTTTGACTTGAATATTTCCTTCATGCGTCATTCTCAGAGAATCAAACATATTCTTGGCAGCTTCTTTGTTTGATATTTTTTCATATTATGAGTATGATATGGTGCTGAGGAGAATTGTTATGGCCTTGTGGTGGTTTCTGAATTCACGCTTTTTCTGATCAGACATCATTTTTCTTTCTATCTTCTGACCACTTCCATCCACTGGATGCGTGTATGCATCAGTCACCATGTCCCACAGATCAACATCATGGGCCAGAAAGAAACTCTCAATTCTGTCTTTCCAGTAATCAAAGTTCTCTCCATCAAAGACTGGAGGTTTGCCACTGAATCTGTCCCTTTCTTCATTGTTGTCATTGCTGATGTTTTGACTTGGTCATGCCATAGTGTTTTTCTGAAGCCTGATCTTGTACTGACATGGTTAAGTGTTTAAGCTCAGAACCAGGCGCTCTGATACCAATTGAAGATTTGAAAAACACAAGGAGGGGGGGTTGAATTGAAAAACTTGGATCAAAAACAGCTTAATGACACAATATTTTTATCCTGGTTCATTTGATCTCAAACTACTCCAGTCCACCCGTCAAGGTGATTTCGCCTCTCTTCAACGAGGTCTTAATCCACTAATCTCAAAAGATTACAACAGCTACTTTAACAACTGTTAAAGTCTTCTTGAGTACAACCACAAACCGGTTAATCTCAAGAAAATCTTTTACAACGAATGTGTTGTTGTTTTCTAAAAAAAAAGTTTATCACAACTATGATAATTACACAGATTAAGCTTAGAATAAAATAAATTTGCTAGAGCTTGAATATGCGTGGTTTGGAATTCTTTGCAAATTGATGTGTGCGTACGTACGTGATTCTTTCACAAGCAGACTTGTTTATATAGGCAAGGCAAAGACGTTGTTCATAAAGCAAGTTTAATGTTAATAACACACTTTCCTTTTATAGAAGATCTTGTCTGAAGAAAGCCGTTGGCATCAATTCAGTCTTGAATAATCAGTAACGCTTCAGAGTCTTCTATCCTTAACAGTTGATGACGCTTCAAAATATTGATGACTTGGTTGATATGTCTTTGTTCAAAATCATAGTTTGTTATCATTAAGCGCAGGTTCTGGTCACCAATCTTCAGCGTATGATCTGATTGCTTCAGCGTGAAATTCTTTATTGCTTATCTTCTGATGCTGATCCCATCAGAACTTCTGCATATACAAAAACATAATTTTAAGGATCATATTTGTTCTTTATATATATTTCTTTATATTTATTTATTCTTTGTATTAGTTATCATCAAAACTCTAACCAAGGGTTGTAGAATCAAACTATGTTTTAACAATGTCCCCCTTTTTGATGATGACAAAAACCAGATTTTTCAATTAAGAATAAAGAATAAAAAGTATAGAATTAAGAAGAAAAACTCCCCCTGAGTTTATTACTTCCTTTAATTCCATGAGTCTTTGAGCATCATAATTTAACTGCGTCTTTCATCAGAGTTTTGTACATGTTCAAGCTTTTCAGAAGAAAGAAATTAAGTAGTTCAGAATGTTTGAGACTTATGTCTCAGTAAACCGTTATTGAAAATATCTTATTCTTTCTCCCCCTTTTTGTCAGTTATCAAAAAGAACATATAATCAGAGCTAAAAAGGATTTATATTAAATAATAACAAACAATGATAAGGAGTTCAGAACAGCAGCAATGTAGAACAAATATTACAGATAAACAGATTTAAAAATAAAATAAAATCTAAGAGGGAGGAGGAAGGTGTGTGAACAAAGCTTCCAACAAGCCCTTGATCTGGGTGTTGGTTTCCTCTTGTTTTCTTAACATGCTCTTGATTTCCTTGATTGTATCATCCTGTTTATCCATCCTTTCCTGAATAACAATATCCTCTCTCTTCAGTTCTTCCAGAGTTTGACTTTCATTGGAAGGAGCTGGAGAATCTTCAGTTTCTGGATGCTTCTCAGAGCATTCTGCAACTTGATCATTTTGAATCAATTCCTTTCAGAAATCATCTCATCTGGAGCAGCAATTAGAGTGAGACCTTCTGACTCTGGCTGAACTTTGTCTGATGGATGATGTTCTGACCAGGGAGCATTGTCCAGAGGGAGAATCTCTTCCTTGAGCAGTTGACTCAGAAATTGGTCTTCAAAAACCTTTAGCAGATTACTGAAATTCTGTTGAACCTGTATGTAGCTTTGTTCTTGCATCTTATGTGTTTCAGAACTTATCCATTTTCTGAAACTTGTCCAAAGATAATCTGAGGCAGCAGGATTGGTCATCTCAAGACTAGCTTGCTTCAAGGAGGTTATCCATTTCCGCATTTCTGTTTCAAACATCAACAAACTAGTACCAACATCTGGTGTGGGTTCAGATGGTTTTGGTTTTGGAATGGCCGTTTTGTGAGTTGTGGCAGTAAGACGTTCAAAAATAATTAAATCAATGACAAGTTTAACGTTGTCATCTGGATTTCTCTTTCGTGAGAGAGTGGGAGAGTCTGGTATAATTATTGGACTGGTTGGGGAATTTGGTGGAGTTGATTCCAAATAAGAAGGAATTTGTGAAAAGTCCATAATGGTGAGGGGCATACGGATGGCCAGAGGTTCAGTGATTCCTAGAATAGGGATTGTATCTGAATCTGAAGTGGGTTCTTCATATTGGTTGGATTGAACATTGTGAGGTTTTGGTTCACTAGTCTCAGCTGGATGGTTCTCAGAAGTTTAAACTTCTGGTTGTGGTTGTTCATGTTTTGGAGATAGTGGATGAGGAATATCTGGTTGAGGAGATGGAGGTAGTGGTATTTCTGGTTGTGGAGAGAGAGGAATATTTTTTTGTGGAGCTTCTGATGTAGTTTCAGAGTTTGTATTTTCTGGGATTAGAGGGTTTGGATTTTCTGGTGTGGGAGTAGAAATATTTTGGTCAAAAGATTCAATATCTGACAGAACTTTTGCAAGTTCTGGTTGAGTTGTTTCAGTATTTGGATTGATAGGAAGGGAGTGAGTTTCTCTAAGACTTAGAGTTCCTGAGGGGTCAAACCCTATGTTAAAATCATCAAAAGTTTGTAGGGTAGGTATTTCTGATTGGACTGAAAACCCGAAAGGGCGGTCTAGGCAAAATTTAGGGAATGAAAGCGTATGACTATGACCTGTTGGATCACCTTACGGACAACCTTTGGCTTCAAATGAAAAACTCAGCGGTTCTGGTCAATTCAATCAGCTTCAGACAAGGCAACAAATGGATAAGATGCTCAGGGACATGAAGGCAATAGCAGAATGGGAACCCCATGGGATTATTTCACAGAGCTTCCTTTCTTTGTATCAAATTTTTGTTTTTTTTACGACGGCATTTTCTTACTAGAATGTTTGTCTCATTGTAAAAAAATACTTACTCAAAGTCAATACAAAGATATCCCTTTGAAAGTACAAAACTATCTATTTTTCTTTACTCCTCTGTTTTGTTTACAAAAACGTCCAATGATTTATTTTTGAACATATGCATTTGAACATAATTACTGTTTACAAATGAACAAAATAAAAATACAATCACTAATGGCTTTAAGAAAAAAGGGAATCTCTCTAGGTTATTTCCATAAAATTCCCGGCATTGTGCAGTTTAATCCCCAGCGGAACAAAACTTCCCGGTAGAAGTCACCAAATTTCTCAAGATTCCCCAACGGGATTTTACAAGCAGTACACGGCATATCCCTCACAACAAGTTTATTTCTCTAAGTGGAAATTCATCAACACTTCAAAACATGAAGACTTACACTCCGTATCCTCAGCAGAAATCGGGGATTTATTTTCCCCAATCCAGCAAACAGTACAGTAGATTAGCTCACATATGCATACATCGCATCCATATATAATAAACATCTATAACACAAATGCAAGTATCACAATTTCGTTATACCATGAATTTCATACAACATGACATTGCATATTAGCTAACATTTTACCCTTTTTAGGATAAAATTAATCAACATCTACCATTAACAATGTTCAAAGTTTTTTTAGATATTGTTCAAATACGCTCCAGACACGGATGCCATTCTGATACTCATTCAGATTCAACTTTTAGATACAGTTCAGATACGTTCCAGACATGGATTCCATTCTGATACTCATTCAGATTTAAATTTCAGATACAGTTCAGACACGCTCCAGACACGGATGCCATTCTGATACTCATTCAGATCCAACTCTCAAGTACAGTTCAGATACGCTCCAAACACGGATGCCATTCTGATACTCATTCAGATTCAACTTTCAGATATAGTTCAGATACGCTCCAGACACGGATGCCATTTTGATACTCATTCAGATTCAACTTTTAGATATAGTTCAGATACACTCCATATACAGATTCCATTCTGATACTCATTCAGATTCAACTCTCAGATACAGTTCAGGTACGCTCCAGATATGGATGCCATCCTGATACTCATTCAGATTCATTCTTCAGATATAGTTCAGATACGCTCTAGATATGAATGCTATCCTGATACTCATTCAGATTCAGCTTTTAGATACAGTTCAGATACACTCCAGACACAGATGCCATTCTGATACTCATTCAGTTTCAGCTTACAGATACGATTCAACAATCATTTTGGATGGCATCTGCAATCCCATATGTGAAAACTTCTCATATCCTCTCCAAATGGCATCTTTAATCCCTTTCCCTGTACCATCAACCATCACATCCTCGAGTGCAAATTTCTGGGCACTTTAGTGTCCAATCATCTTCCACCTTCGAGTCACGAATGGCAAAACTCGCCAATCTAACTCTTCAGGCTTAAGAAGATTGAACATGGGCATCTATTGTACCCCAAAATTTTCCCTCTCACTTATCAAGAATTTGATCACAAGATCTCCTTTGGCTCAAGACTGCACTAGGGTTGATCAACTCAAGGCACCTCCTTAAACACTGGTGACCAAAATTAGGGTTTGAGATTGCACAAGGATATTTTAGCTTTCAATGCCCCATATGACTTTCATGGATCATTATGGAACCTCAAGATTACTCATGCCAAGTTTCAAGCTTTGGATCACACTTTTGCTCAGTCAATTGAGTAGTTGACCTAAAAATCAGTTGTATTGGGGAAAAGTCAATTATGGCCAATTTACAGTCAAACTTCATAATTTTTGATCCAAATCAACATTTTAAACTCATATGTGTCATTTGATCAAGTTTGGACCACAATTCCTCAAGAAATTTGATCAAATCTTCAAAAGGGAAAAATGGTCAAAATTAGGGTTTTGACTGGGAAAGGGCAACTTCTGATTTTTGACCTAGTAAATGATCAATTGGTTCAAGGCATGATCTGGAGAGTCCAATTGCATCATTTTGACCTAATGACATGTGTGATACGGTGGCCAGAACCGGGACGTGGTTTCCCTATTTCGTTAAGTAAATTTTGCTGGATTGCGTTTTGCGTTTGTGTTTGCAAAATGTCGTGGTAAGCAAGAGTCGACACCGTCTTTTATTTTCTCCAACAAGGAAAGGAAAAAAGCACAGAAAAATTCCTTTTTCGAGATATTTCTGAGTACGGGGGATAGATTTATAGAAAGGGAATGTATTAGCACCCTTTCTATCCGTAGTTATCTACGGGCTCTTAGGTACTTGCTCATCATTTTCAAAATTGTTTTATTTGTGTTTGTGTGCTTTGAAAAGTTTTTGTTTTGACTTTGATTTAACTCTTGCTTCTGTCTTTAAGAGTGTAATGAAGTGTTTTTTTGAAAACTTTGTTTGTAAAGGAGTGTAAGTGTGAAAAATTTGTTTTGGATGAGCAAGTACTTAAGAACTAATCTACCTACTCGAAAAAGGAATAGTTCTATGTTTGTTTCCTTTAGACAATGCTATCCTACTATTAGTTAGTAGGTAGCACCGTCGTTAGAGTTTGAGGGTCAATTCGAAAGAGGGACATATAGTCACTAAAGCAACATTAGGTTGTCTTAGTGGTAACCCTAATGTCTTTGATCATTTATCTGAGGCAACAATATTCGAGGCAACCTTTTTGAGGCAACTATGATCTTTTAGATAAGAGGACGGCCTCTAAAACAACCTATACTTCGATGACCATTTACGAAGGCAACTAAGTGGGAGTGTACCCTAGGAGTGCGCATGTGCGAGTGTTTCAATTTCAGATTATCTTATCTTTGCACATTTTAGGGTGATCTAACTGTTTTAAATTCAGACATTCATTCTTGTCATGCAAACCCTATTATCAAACATCTAACAGTTAAATATTTGCAGAAATTAAAGTGCGGAATTTTAAACTAAGCTATTACAAGGCTTCAGGTATTTACATAGCGAAAAACA
This sequence comes from Vicia faba, assembly GCA_948472305.1. Classification (NCBI taxonomy): domain Eukaryota; kingdom Viridiplantae; phylum Streptophyta; class Magnoliopsida; order Fabales; family Fabaceae; genus Vicia; species Vicia faba. The sequence goes on from OX451737.1 coordinate 925,019,307, forward strand.
AACCCTTTGAAATTAAAAGCGGTAAAAATAAATAAAATTCCTAATTTAATCATTACAAACCGGGAGCAGATACAATAATTGAGAAAAATAATAATAAAGCGCGCGATTAAATTAGATCGAATGCGAAACCATGGTTTTGACCCTTCTATCCTAATTTAAAAGAAAAATGTTTTTGTATTTTGTTTTTAATAAAAGAAATAAGTTTTTCTAAATTAAATGCTAAATTAATTAGTTATTAAATAATTAATGAAAAAATAATTAAATGACATATTTTTTGGTTTTTGGTGATTTTAGGAAGAAAATAAAATGCAATCAAGTTAGTAATAAAAACTAATTATTCTAATTAATTTTAATTATTTGCAAAAATAAATCAAAGTTGTCTAATTAATCAAACCTAATTAAATTACTTAATTTATTGCTAAAAATAATATTCTAAAATTTACTTGGACATAAAATATTTTTTGGTGATTTTTTGATAAAAGAAAATAATTAAATTTGTTAGTAAAAATAATTAAATGAAATAATTAATAAAAATGCAAAAAAGAAAAAGGATGAGAAAATGGGCCTGAATTGGAGGTGTGCATAGCAATTTTCCTGGGCCCATTGAGAAGTGATCCGTGTTGACTTTAGTGATTCTGTATGGCATCTTTGACTTGGTTTATGGTGTGCTTTCAATGGTGGCCACCAGATTTGGCCATCTGGCCATCTGGCGCGTTGGATGATGAGGGAGTAGGATGGACATCAGGCTCAAGCGCGCATTGGATTGCCTGCAAGAAAATGTGAAAATAGAAAATGCTGGAGGAAGGGATCGAACCCCTGACCTGTAGCCTCTAACGCCTTAAGTACTCACGGGGCAACCATTGGGCTATTTGTTTTTGTTATACATATAATAGAAAATAATAATAATATATGAAACAAAGAAAAATTGGAAAATCAAAACAAAACGCACGCTAATCGTTTGAATAGGCCAGTGATTGAATGACAACTCATTTTCTTCTTCCTCTCTCCGTGGATAAAAACTTGTTCAACTATACCTACGGACAAACGTCCGTTGCTACAGGCCTGAGCTTCCTCAAAATCCTCCACATGTCATGGAAATAACATCTAACACCATGGTTAGACTCGTCTTGTCCTCCTGATCTCAATGGTATCACTCATGAAGGCCAATTGTTCCTGAAAACAAAAACCCTAAAACCAAGCTCGAAAACCTAGCAATGGTGATTTACAGTACAGGCTATATAAATGAAATCAAATGATGCAGAAAGTTTGTAAATGTCATGGTGATCAAGAATGTACAATTATTTCAACCTAACAATGCGTAAATCGTGAGTCTCGAATTCAAGAACAGGGGTGTAACATGAACGACTTACAGAGTGATTTGGGCCTTGAACGGCTTAATTCTGGATTGCTTTAGGTTGCTGAGAGTGCTAGGAAGCGATTGGGATTGATAACAAGCATTGAGGATGCCTCTAACTATCAATTCGATCTCACACTTTTTGCCTTTTTTTTTCAAAACTGGTTCTTGTTCTAGCCCCTCTTTCCAACCTCCCTTTTGATCTACACGCGGTCTATATGTATTAGTGAAGGAATTAGGGTTGCAAAACTGATCAAAATACTTCTCTTTCAATTCCTTTTCATTTGATTTGATTTACTTTGAAAACCTTCCAAATTTGGCTTATTTCCATTCTTTTTGTGCACACAAGCCTTGATGCGAATTTGAATGATGCTAGTTGTTCAATGAAGTCTGAAACAAACACAAAATCCCTTGTTATCAATGTTTTGGATTTTTATTTGATTTAATTTGATTTAAATTAAATTAATTCAAATAAAAACCAAATTAAATAATAAAAATAATATATGTACAAGTGGCAAAATCTAGAGAACATGGGCTATGTTGCCAACTTAAAACAAGTGAAAAAGATTGGGCCCATTTGGCAAAATTAGAAGTTTTGGGCATAGTTGACTTTTGGCAATTTTGCAAAAAATGTCAACTTCACCAATGCATAACTTCCTCAATTTTGACTCTTTGGAGGTGTTATTAGACTTTTTAGACATATTGAGATGTCCTCTAATCAACCCTTTTGGTCTCATTTCAATTGGATATTCCATGCTCATGTATAAAGTTTTGACAAAAAAGGTGTTTTTGTTGACTTTTCAAAATGACCTATAATGTCCAAATTCATAACTTCTTGTGAGTGCATATTTTAAACTTGGGAGATGAAGATGGATTGTAGGTAATTTCATCCTCTTCAAAATTAGCTTTGGATGGGTCATTTATCATAAAGTATGAGAAAGTTATGCTTGGTCAAAGTTGAGTTGACTTTTCCTACAAAACCCTAATTTAGCAACTTTTGAGTCTTGATGAATTATGAGCAATCCTTGATGAATCATGATAAACCCTTGATCAAATGATGAAATATACTTCAAAATGAGAATATTGACCAAAAATATTGAAGTTTGACTGTGTGTGGGCCACAGTTGACTTTTGCCCTAACACAGTCGATTTTCAAGCTTTTGAGCAATTGACTGAGCAAACTTCCTCTGCAAGGCTTGAAACATGACATGGATGATATTTAGAACATATTAGGAAAATTTTGAGCATTTGGGGTCCCTTGGACTCAAGTATCTTGATGCAACATGAAACCCTAATTTGAGGTAGACTGCCTTAGGAGAGAGCTTGTCTGGCCAACCCTTAGACTACCTTAAGCAACTTGGGGATCTTTCTTGAAATGTTTTGAGAAATATGGGAGGGAAAATTTTGGGGTACAACAACATGGCTCAAAACATTGCTCAAGTGCAATAGATTGACAAATGAATTTTCAGTCAACTGATCAAAAGTCAAATGTATATTGAAAAGTCAAACTTTGACTTTTTGGTCAAAATCAAATGTCAAAGATCACAATTCATCAAAGCATGTCAAAATATGAAAATTATTCATCAAGAAATAAAAAATTCAAGATTTCATTTTGAAAAGTTAAAATTTCTAAACTTAGAAATTTTCTAAGTGTTGGAAATTTCTTATTTTCTCACAACTTTGAACAAAATTTTCACCATGATGCAAGCTGATTCAAAAGAAACTTCTAACATGAAAGTTGTAGATCTCCAGGAAATATACAACATTTCTTTACACAACTCCTTCCAAAAGTTCTTGGATCTCAAGTTATAATTTTAAGAACACATGGTCATGAAACAAAACACTTAGTGAAATTTTGCCCTAATTTGGTCAGGATTTTGACTCAACTTCATGGCACTTTTTCATATAGTTCCAAGGGGAATATTCAAAATTTATTCAAATATGGGTTGTAGAGAACATTACAAGCTTTCCAAAATGTCAAATAACTCCTTGAGATCATGTTTGAGTAGGGAGAGTCGAAGAGATGAAGTTAGGGTTTTATCACTTGAATTACAAGTCATTTTGTGACGAACCAAATTCAAAATTCAAACTTATGCTGCATAACCTCTACTTTTCAGGCCTTAAATTTGTTAGGCACTCCATTATTAATTGCTTGCACAGATGTTAGAGGTCTCAATTTAAGCATTCAATGCAAGGCCATGCTTTATATCCATTTTGGGAAGAAAGTGCACAACGCCATTTTGATAAAGTGACTTTTTGCACAAAACTTGTTCTTGAGCCTTGTAATTGCTTTCTTATGATCATACAAGTTCCATAACTCAAGAGAAACTTATTTAGACACTTACAATCACCCAGTTCATGCTTGTACTTCCTCTTGAAACTTGTTTTCCCACTTTTCTTCAAAATCAAGTAACCTAGCAATTAACTTGTAACTTGTACTTATGACTTTCCAAAGCACTCAAACCCTTTTGCTTATACATACACAAGTCATTTGCCACAAATCCCAGGCATGCTTAAGCCCTGATGTTGCACCCCAAAATTTACCCTCTTGATTTAGGCTTATGTTTCATCATAAATATCAAAGTGCATTGCATTCATACATTGTGATGGGATAAAAGTACTCTGGTTATCAAATCTTCCTCAAGCTTTGAAGGTTGTTTGCTTTGAAAAGTTTCTCAAGTATAACCTTATCATCTAAACCTATGGATCTTTCAAAGCTCAAAAGTTATTGCATATCTCAAGATATTTTATCCATCTCCTTGGATCATTAGAGGATTGAAGTTTGTGTTTGTTTATAAGAGGAATCTCTCTTTTGATTCACCAATCAAATTAGGATTTTGTTTGATAAGCCTATTGATCAAGGTACAAGTCTTGATTTGGAAGCTACAACATCTCAATGGTATTTGGAAGGTCTTAGTACAAGAAATTGGCCAGGATGCCCAGAAGATTTGAAGTTTTGAAGATGATTCATCACTCCCCTTTGAGGAATCAGTCAAGATTAGGGTTTGGTCCAAGTTGAAGTGATTGGGGTCTAGATGAGCCAATTCATGAAGCATCATTATCTTATCATCATTAGAATCAAGTTTGATCAAAGAGTCTCTCATGATGCCCAATGGAATTAGGGTTTTTGAAACATGATCAGCTATCTCCTAGCATATGGTACAAAACTAGGGTTTTAGATTTAATCAGGATTTCTCTAAATTTTTCACCCAAACTTGTTTCCATGGTTCATCACATGTTATTAAGCATTTATGATTGAAAAATTAAGGTTCAATTTGGATTGAAAATGATTCAATTGATCAAAACGAGCAAAATGGTAATTTTGACCAAAGTCAGTAAAATCAGGAGTTGATTAAGTGGACTTTTGGTCAACCATCAATTTAAGAATCCTATTTTCATATCCCATACCTAAATTCATCTTTGAATCATGAGAAATGGTGAATTTGAGTGTAACTTGTTCAAGAAGTAACTTTAAAATTGAAAAAAAATCTGAGTGCCAAGATGACTTCTCTTGGGCAAGCCACAAGCGTAATTTCATCAAACACTTGGCATGCCATTTTGTGGAATCAATTTCTTGTGACACAAGCCTCAATTTGGAAAATTAAAAAGAGATTTTTTTTGTTTTCCATGAGAGCTTCCCATTGAGCCTTGAATCATTTAATTTGGCCAAGAATTGAGTGAGTTATGATGCTTCAAAGTTGGTATCTCAAAGCTAGCTTCATGCACACCATGCATGCCCATGCACACGCGCTGACCAGGCAGGCCAAATTACATTTTTGCCTCAAGTTTGCACCATCATTTCTCCATTAAGTCGACATCAATTTGGAAAATTCAAAGCCCTATGATGTTCTATATTATGAGAGCTTTTGAAAGGCCCCTCAAGCATCCAAAATGCACGAAGGAATTTCAAATGGCCTAAGCATAAAGTCAACTAGCCAGATTTTTAGAAAACCATGCCCAAGTTGCAGATTTTGCAAAAATCCAGTTTTGATTGTTGTCAACGTAGCCAGCTCACCAAGTACACATTCTTTGCTCAAAAATCCACTCAACATGACATCACCAAAACGACTTATAGGATGGGCATAGTAGAAACAAAACGCATCACCATTTGACACTCTTCATTTTTCTGTTTTTGCAAATTCTACTTCTAACGGCCTTGAGTTTTTAAAAGACCCTTATACCCTCAGCAATCACTCTATATAAGCCACATTTCACTCCCTTTCAAGGGACGCATTCATCCTCTCAAAAAAAAATCAGAAGTTGCTATCTCTCTCTCAAGAAAATTTTCTACTTTGAAGCTTCTTTATTCTTCATTCCAGAGCTCGATTCTTGACCATTTTCACTTCATTGGAGCATTACAAGCAAGGGACAAGAGTTTTCACTTTGTTTCAGAGGCCATAGTTGAGTTTATTTCTCAACTCTAAAGGTACTTTCAAATCTCGATTCTCCATATTTCGGCTTGTTTCTTGTGATTTAAAGCTTGTGATCATGTTCATAGCTGGCCAGATCTTACATCTGATGTATAAACTTGTTTGATTTTGAAGCATATGCGATTTGGTGAACTTCTGGTTTTTCATGGTTTAATGATTTTCTCAATTTTCTTGCTCTGATTTCTACTTCCATGGTCGATCATTTTGAATTTTGTAAAAAGCATGATGTAGTTGGTAGTTTGATCTTTGATTTATGATTGTAATCATTGATTTTGGTGGAGAAATAAGGGAGAAGTGTTGATCAGAACATAGGTGCATGAAACTGAAAAAACGCGTGTTAGGGCATTATCTTGAGGAAGAAGACAATGGCGTGGCTGGATCTGATTGGTCCATGTGATTTTTAATGCATTTTTCATATTTTTGATGCTATTTGATTTTCTGATTTTATTTCTGTGATCAAAACATTTTTAAAAATCATGAAAAAATTATCATAGGCCAATAATATTTTCTAGTATTTGTCATATTTTTTTTTGAAATTTTTTTAAATGATTTGATTGGTTTAAAAATTCATAGGTTTAATTAATTAATTGTTCAAAGATTGTTTTTATTTTAATAGTTCCTTTAATTTGAAAAAATCCACAAAAAATATTTTGGGCTCATAAAATAATGTAGAATTTGATTCTGAAATTTGTTTAGCATTTTTTCTATTTTTTCATTATGAATTTAATTTGAGGAGCTTATTTTGAATTTTTGCTTTATAATTTAAATTTTATTATTTCCTTTAATTCAAAAATTCCCAAAAAAATCATGCAAGCTTATTTTAATCATAGAATTTGAATATATTTTTATTTTGACCTTTTTGTGATGTTGGCTAGGGTTTGCATTTTTGCCCTTAAATAATAGTTTAATTGATTAATTGTTTGTTTAATTTTTATTTTAATATTTCCTTTAATTCAAAAAATCCAAAAAAAAATCAGAGATGTCTGTTCTTAGTTCTAATATTTGAATATAATTTTGGTTGGACATTTTTCTGACCTTTGTTTAAAATTTTATTTTGAGATGTGATTATTGGTTTAATTGATTAATTGTTTGAATTTAATTTTGTTTTTTGACTTTTCTTTAATTCAAAGAAATGTGAAAAAATATGTATTCTGACATTTAGGGTTTCCTTGTGATTTCATGATCTTGGTTTCAATTGTTTGAGTTTTGATCTCATATAACCAATATTTAAGAATAAAAGTCAAAAATTAGGGTTTTGTTGCTTATTGTGAAAGTTTCTTTTTCAAAACCATAATGCCCTAGATTTTCAATGGAACTTAGGTCTTGATTATGGCTCATGAATGCATTGAGGATTTGAAAACCATTTTTATTGAATTATTTGGTTTGGTTTGATATTTTTCCATGAGTTATTTTGAAAACTTGTCTAGTTTGGTAGTTTTGCCAACTAGTTTTGAACCTTGGGCCTCATTTGATCCCCTCCTCAATCATTCATGAACTTAAGGCTTACTTTCTGACTTCTATACACTTCAAGGATGCTAAGAAGTTTTTGGTTTGATTTATTGATCCTTGTTTCTATTTTTGATGTATTTTTGAAGTGAAGGTACCCAATTAATGTTGCATGCCTTGTTGCAATTTGTTTGATGGCCAATGAACTTGAGTGAGGCCTATAATTGGGCACCTAATGATCATGTTGATTATGATTATCCACAATAAATCAATTCATTTCACTTAATTCCCCATGTTTGAATGTTTGAACTTTTTTTTGGTGCACTGTGTAGAATTCCTCTTCTATTATGCTTGTGAGCTGTGATAATTTGATTGAGAATGATTGAAATGTGTTTGCTACTGACCTCCATAGCCTTTGATTGTATTCTTCTCAAGATCCCATGATCCTTGATTGATATTCAATTGTCAACTCAACATGGTGATAAATAGGAGCAACATTCCTCTGATTCTTTTGACCAAATTGTGCATATGCCTGTTTCCTTTTGTCTATCATGACTAATGTTTGACATTTTCTATCATTTTTTTCTCATTTCATCATGGTGTCCCCATCCACCCCTTATGTGAATCATCATTCCATTTATGGGAATACTAACTTGGTTGTTGAATGTGCGAGGTACTTTGAGAAAGGTTTTCCAATCTTGACTTAAGGCTATTGTGTTTCACTTTATTTGTGGAACACAATTTATTATATTGGCACTACTCTTGTGTTTGGCATGTTTGATAGTTTATGCAGGATATATGTATATGTGATTGTGAATACTATACATTTCCCATGAGATCTATTCATATCTGATTATCTCATTACCTACATCCTGATGGCATGATTTCTGACTTGATTTGCCTACTGATGCCAGCTTGCTTGAAGTTCTCTGGGTTTCTTTTATTCTTGCTTAGTTGCTACGGATAGTTATCCGTTTGGTATTGCACTATTTCCTTTCTTCCATGTTCATTTTGCATAATTCTATGATTGCATGATGGAACCTCTGTTGTTGATATATGTCAGGAGGCCCTCTGGTTTTTGTCTGACACATGTGTTATGTTTGCTTTTGATCGATGAGTCACTCAATTTAGAAATTGAGATCACGACTTCGCTCTCAGTGCATGTTCCCTATAGGATGTTTATTGCTTTCTTTCTTTAATTGTTGATCGATGAGTCACTCAATTTAGAAATTGAGATCACGACTTCACTCTCATTGCCGGTCCCTTATAGGATAGTTTTGTTAGGCTTCCTTTGACATGTTGATTAAGATAAGAATCTATGTATGCTAACATAGGATAGGAATTTCCCTTTATCCTCAACCTTAGGGTCGACCATTGTATGATAACATTATTGATAGTGCTAGGCTAGTTTCCCTTAGTTGTTTTTCTTCCTTTACATTTTGCATCTTAAAACAAAATTGTTTTATTGGCAAATCATAAAACACCCCTAATAAACTCAAACCCTTCTTCAAGGTAAAAGATATAAATCAATCTTATTTGTTTGTGCGCCTCTTGGCTTTGTTTTTAAACCTGGTTTATCGATGTTTCGCCATCGCACACTTGTTTGAAGTCGATGTTTTGTCATCGCACATGTTTGTTATGCTACTTTGATTCTGAACATCATTGTTAGGTGTGATGTTTTGTCATCCGTTTTATTGATGTTTTTCCGTCTTTGCCATGATACCTTGTTATCTTATAGTTGATGTTTCACCATCGCGCACTTTCTTGAAGCCGATGTTTCGCCATCGCACATGTTTTTTATACTACTTTGATTCTCAATATCATTGTTAGGTGTGATGTTTTGTCATCCGTTTTATTGATGTTTCATCGTCTTTGCCATGTTACTTTGTTATCTTATAGCCAATGTTTCGCCATCGCACACTTGTTTGAAGCCGATGTTTCGCCACCACACCTGTTTGCTATCCTACTTTGAATCTCAATGTCATTGTTAGGTGTGTTGTTTTATCATTTGATGTTTTGTCATCTGTGACATGTTACTTTGTTATCGTTTAACCGATGTTTTACCATCTCATTATTTTTGTTGTTTTATTTGATGTTTTGCCATCTTGACTGTTTTGGTTGTCTTAACTAAAAAACATAAACCAACCAAAATATGCAAGCCGAACTACGGCTGCTCTGATTCCTTAAAAGGGATACGTAGGCATTGGGGTAGGGCCCGATCGAGCATAACTTCTATTTTCCCTACATTGTTTTCTTTTTCTTTCGCATGCATTCCCTTTTCATCTTTAAGCCATAGAAATAGGATTTTACCACACCCATTAGATTAGACAACAAGAGTGGATATCATAGAGTACTACGGGCGCGTGGGGTTCTAATACCTTCCCCTCGCACAACAGACTCCCTTACCTGATCTCTCGGTCGAAAGACCGTGATTTCTCCCTTTTCAGGTTTTCTCGATGTTTACCTTTCCCTTTCGACGAGATAAAAGATGTTCGGTGGCGACTTTATTGATGTCTCATTATGAGACGACGGTTCCTCCAGGTCGTTTCAGTTGTCGACTTTATTGGGGACTAATTGAACTTTTGTTGGTCCGTCCCGGAGTCGATCCTAGCTCTTGTTCGTTTTCTTCTTGGGTGTTTATTTTTACCGCTTTGCATATTTACCTGTTTGCATTGCATCCTATGTGCGCTTTACTTTCTGCATACTGGATTTGGCTGGACTGTTTGGATTCTGGATTTTCTTGGTGGGTGGGTTGTTCCATGAGGTAAAAGGCCTTATACCCAGGCTATGAGAGAATACCATAGGAACTAGGAATAGAGTGGCCATGGCAGCTATGAAGCGGATACTTTGTAGACCTTACCATGAGATCCATGACTTCAGAGGTAGTTCGGATAGGTGTTATCGTATGATGATACCGACAGTCAAGCTCTTGTACTCTGATTTTCCTTTTAACCTTACCTTGACCTAGACTACACCCGTGAGAGGGGCGGGAAAACTTTTCTTACAGGTACAGGTACTGTTGGTGACTTTGTGTTCTGAAGGTGACTCAGGTTCCCATGCTAGTTTTGAAGCTTTGGGATTTTCTTTTGATCTTGTGTGGTGCTGTTCTGTAATGGTCCAACCATTATCCAGTGTGAAACTTTGATCCTTTCATATTGCATCATAGCATATTTATTTCTAAAAAAATGATTTATAAAAAATAATTAGCATGCGCATGTCATCTTCCAGGGACATTCAAGAGTCTTCTTTCCATCAAAAATGGCTGGCCTCCCGTCAGAAGAGTTTGATTCAGTTCGTGTTAAAGAACCCACCAGGCATACATTCACTTATCAGATTCCTACTATTGATGTGTTCGAATAGAAGAGGTTGAGTTCTTATCTGAAGAGTGATGTTCTGAATAATTTCAACAAAAATTATAGCTATTTGTTATCAATCCTTAACACTTCAGTTGACCTAATGGCTTTGATCACCCTCTTCCAGTTCTATAACAAGGAGTTACGGTGTTTTACTTTTCAAGATTATCAACTGGTTCCCGCACTAGAAGAGTACGCGTACCTACTTAATATCAAGTTGTCCGATGAAGTTGCTTTTGTCCAAGTGCTGAAGAAGCTGAAGTTCGAAGTTATTGCTGAAATTCTTCATTTGAGTTGGAAAGAGGTGAAAGACAATTGGAAATCAAGTGGGGATACTACAGGGTTTTATTTGAATTTCTTAGTGAAGAAAGCTGAAGACTGGGCAAAGAAAGGGAATTGGAGTGACTTCAGCTCTCTATTTTCTCTCATGATATACGGGATCATCCTCTTTCCTCACAAGAGAAATTTTGTGGATTTAGCGGCTATTTGTGTTTTTAGAAATAAGAACCCGGTACCGACAGTCTTGGCAGATACTCTTTACACCATTCATTTCAGGTATGGAAAATGAGGTAATGTAAGTTTATGTCATTCGATGTTGTATCAGTGGTTTAAGTTGCACTTACCAGTAAGTGGCCCTTTCATGGATACCATACATTCTCTTTGATGGTCATCAAGACTTGCCAACCTTACTTCATTTGATATCCGGTGGAATTATGACATGGGGGAAGTACGAAGTATTATCACTAGCTGCGGAGATTTCCCTAATGTTCCCCTCATAGGAACTAAGGGGTGCATCAACTATAATCTGGTGCTTGCTTATCGTCAATTGGGATATGCAATGGATGAACCGCCAAAGGTTAAAGAGGTATCTGAGTCAGTGTATTTTGCTAGAGGAAGTGATCCTGTGATGTTGAAAAGAGTGACAAGTTCTTGGAAGGGAATTCACAAGAAGGATAGAACTACTTTGGGCAAGAAGGTTCCTATTGCTAGAGTTCCTTACTTGGAATGGATTAGAGCCAGGATTAAGATTTTACAGTTACCATTTGCAAGGTAGGCTCCTATATATGAGCAACCTCATACTGTTATAAATAACACGATGCCTACTGAGGTGTTCACCTAGGTTCATGTTGAGAACATTCAACTTTGGAAAAAGACCGCGAGGCGGGCATGAAACTTTATTGGCACAGCAAGAAAGGACCGACTTAGCTCGTAAACTCAAAGAAGATCAAGGGGAAACTTCTGATGCAACCAATTTTAGGAACAGATCTCATGTTGAAATGGAAGAAGAGTTGGGTAAGACCCAGCAAGAGTGCCAAAAGCTTAAGGCATCTGAGAATAGCTACAGGAAGAAGGTTCAAAACTTGGAGAAACAGCTCAAAGACAAGGATGCTCAGCTTAAGAAGGAAGTAGCCCAGAGACGTGTCACCGAAGATCGGTTTCAAGAAAGAAAAGTAGTCGCATCACAACTTTTGAAGGAGAAAGCCAGGATTCAAGAGTATTGTCAACACCTTGAAGCGTGTCTTGTTCCGGAGATTTAGTTTTTGTTACTTACCTTTGGTGTATTTGGTCACCCTCATGATTGTTGGAAGGGACCATTTGTTTGTTTTTATTCAGTGTTTGTTGTTTACTTTGAAACACGTATTTTATTGTTTATCGCTACACTCTTAAATGTCCAAAGTCACTCGAACACCGTGACTGATGAATAAAGGACTCTTGAATACCAGGAAATGACAAACATATCATGCACATCATGCATTTCATAACATTATAGGTTATTTCAAGACGGTATTATTATTCCTCTGCTTTTCTTATTCAGAATTCAAGATGACTACTCATCGGTATTCCACCAGAAACAATTTGCCAAGACAGATGGAACAAGTTCAAGCTGAACTCGCGGAAATGAGGCCCAGATGGCTACTTAGACGACCCAGTTTATGGAGGTCATCACCAATGTGAATCGCCGACAGGAGGAACTAGCTGCCATTGTCAACAATCAGCGCCGCTATCTAGGGGATGGTGGAAATCAAGGGCTCTATCAGGACATTTCTGTAGGATTGGGGGATGTGCAAGATCAGTCTGCTGGAATTTTTCACGGGATGCCCGAAAACCCTTTTGTGCGTAATGTAGGGCAGTTTGCCCCATCTCCGGGACCTCGTCTTGTGGGGAACAGAAGAGATAATCAGGGCGGTGTAAGGAACTATCAGGAGCAGGATTATGACTTTGATCAGGATGAAGATCAATTTTCTGTTCGGCGTTCAGATCCGGAAGTTCAGGTTGAGGATAGGAAGTATCGGTTGTTGGAAGAACGTTTGAAGGTTGTGGAAGGGCAAGGAGTCCTTGGTATGGATGCTAATGATCTCGGGTTGGTGTATGGGGTGAAAGTTCCTCCAAAGTTCAAGCCTCCTGTATTTGAAAAGTACAACGGAATGTCATGTCATGTTACTCATGCAACTGCTTATTTCTGAAAGATGTCGGTGCATACTGAGGATCAGGGGCTTTTGATTCACTTTTTCCAGGATAGTCTATCTGGGGCATCCCTGGAGTGGTACATGAAGTTGGAGAAAACCCATATTCATTGCTGGAATGATCTTTCTCGGGCTTTTGTCAAACATTATCAGTACAATATGGATATGGCACCGAATCGGACTCAGTTACAAAATTTGTCACAGGGACCAAGAGAATCTTTCAAGGAATATGCTCAGAAGTGGCGTGAATTGGCTGCGAGAGTTCAACCTCCACTCATGGAGAGAGAACTCATTAATATGTTTATGAGTACCCTGCAAGGGCCATTCTATGAGCATATAATAGGAAGTACTTCGGCAGGATTTGCAGACTTGGTTATGGCTGGTGAAATTGAAGTAGGTTTGAAATTGGGGAAAATTCAGATTTGAGGTTCTAGTGGCTCATCAGGGGGCAATAAGAAACCATTTAACACTTACCCTAAAAAAAGGGAAGGTGACACAAGTGCGGTTTACTCCCATAGAGGAACAAGAGAGGATCGTCAGCACCAACAAATTAATGTTGTTTCTATTCCTGTTAATGCTCCTCTGCAGCAGAGACCGAATACAGTGCCTTAACAACAGAGACAGCAAGATGCTCACCGTCAGTATAACAATCAACAACAAAGACAGCCGAGAAAATTTAATCCCTTGCCAGTATCTATTACTGAAGCGCTCAACCATTTGCTTGATTAGAAGTTGATCGGTTTGAGAAATATACCACCACCACCCGCAAGACTTCCCCCTAACTATGATGCTAACATAAGATGTGAATTCCATTCAGGCAGAGTTGGTCATTCTACTGACAATTGCTTTGCATTGAAGTGAAAAATACAAGACTTGTTGGATGTTAAGGCAATTGAGTTTACTCTAGTGACTGGTCTGAATGTCACTCAGAACCCAATGCCTAGGCATGAAGGGGGTGTTGTTAATATGATTGATGGTAATGGTGAAGTTTTGAATTTAATCATGAATGTGGAACAAGTAACTACTCCACTGTGCTATGTTAAGAGGTATTTTCTTGACAATTCCATTTTCCCGGGTTGTACTTCTAAGTGTGGCAAGTGTAGAGAGAAACCGAAGGGCTGTGATGATTTAAAAGCTGGTATCCAGTTCTTGATAAAGGAGGGTTCCCTGCAGTTCGATAGAAAACCAAGGTATCGTAAGGTTACCGAAGAAGATGTTGTTGTGGTATCTATTCCTTACACCCCTGTGCGCATTCCTACCCCATCTAGGGCACCACCTTTGATGATTACAGTATCTGGTCCCATGCCGTATACCAGTGAGAAGGCCATCCCATGGCATTATAGTGCCGATGTTTATTACCATGGGGTGAAACAGGAAGTAAGTAATCGTTCGTCTGAGGAAGAACATGCTGAAGGTAACGAAGAGGAAGTCCATAATTTTACTGGTGTAGGTCGAATGACTAGAAGCGGGAGAATATTGGGTCCTTCCAATGTGCAAGATGTGGCAGATGCTTTTGCAAGAGAAAAAGGAAAACATCAGGCAATGATTGGTAATCCAAGGGTTACGCCATCCAATGTTACTCAATCAATTCTGATGCCAGAAGCTTCTTTAGTTCCCGATGAAGTTAAAGAGTTGATGTGAATTATCATAAAGAGTGATTATAGCATAATTGATCATCTGAGCCATACTCCTTCTAAGATATCTATCTTGTCCCTTTTGATTTATTCATAACCTCACAGAAATTATTTGATGAAGTTGTTAAAGAATGAGTTCCTACCACATGAGATAATGGCCAATCAGTTTGAGAATGTTTGTGCTAACATATCTTCCAGGAATGGTCTGGGCTTCACAGATTTTGTCCTTCCTCCGGAGGGTCCAGACCATAACAAAGTGTTGCATATTTCAATAGAGTGCAGGGGCACTACTTTATCCCGGGTCTTGGTGGACACAGGGGCGTCTTTAAATGTATTACCCAAGTCAGCATTGATGAAGATTGATTATTCTTGACTGGAACTGCGCCCTAGTGATTTGATGGTGAAGGCATTTGATGGGTCTTGAAGGTAAGTGTTTGGGGAGTTAGGGTTACCAATCAAGGTTGGTCCTCGCACCTTCACGGCTACTTTCTTTGTGGTGGATATACAGCCAGCATATTGTTGTTTGTTGGGGCTTCCGTGGATTCATAGAGCAAGGGCGGTCACTTCTACTCTTCATCAGAAACTCAAGTATCCTGCAGAGGGAAAGGTAATAACTGTGTGCGGCGAGGAAGAGTACATCGTGAGTCATTTGATATCGTTCTGCTATGTTGAAGTTGAAGGTGAGATACATGAGACTCCGTTTCAGGCGTTTGAGACAGTTCATGCTGTCAATTTTCCTCCTCCAGAGCAGAAGAGGAAACCTGAAACTGTTATGTCTTCTCTCAAGGATGCGAGTCCTGTGGTAGAAAATGGTAACCCTGAAGGTTGGGGTCAGGTGCTGGACGTTACCCCAAAATTTGATAAATTTGGTCTTGGTTTTAGCCCAGGTCAGCAAAGTACAACTCCCAGAGCATCTAGTTTATCTACTCCTGTGAAGTTTTCCCATCCTTGTGCAACTCAAGAAGGAAACATCAATGCAGTTGGTGACGATAGGGTGGATGGCTACAATATCGAAGATTGGATTCGTCCGAGTATTCTAGGCCATACACTAAATAATTGGACTTCTGTGGATGTTATCCAAGTTTCAAGCGCCGAGGAGTAATTTTCTTGTTTTCTTTTATTATCATATCATAATTCCTACGCTCTGCCCAAGGCATGGTGAATCATTTGTGTAGGGCCACCATGTTTATTTTCAAAAGTTTATTATGAAATAAAGGACTTTTTTGCATTAAAATTTTTTTCTCCATTTCTTTTTATTTAAATGGCAATTTTTCTCTTTTCACACACTGTCACAAAAAAACGCCAAAATGTCATTCATGCAGATGCACTTCCACCACTGATCCCATTGATACCGACTCTGTTATGGCTCATTATGACTTTGATACTCCTATTTATCAAGCTGAAGAAGAAGCATATGAGGATTGTGATCTTCTTGAGGAATTATCAAGATTGTTAAAACAAGAAGAGAGAGTTATCCAGCCGAATCAAGATTCAATTGAGGTGGTGAATATTGGCACATAAGAGGTAAGAACAGAAGTCAAGATAGGGGCAGATCTCAAAGAAAGTATAAAGGCCAGATTGATTGAACTACTCAGTGAGTATTCTGATATCTTCGCTTGGTATTATGAGGATATGCATGGGTTGGATATAGACATAGTGGTGAATCGACTACCGCTCAAAGAAGGTTGTTCTCCTGTCAAGAAAAAGCTCTGAAGAACTCATCCTGAGATGTCCAAGAAGATCAAGGAGGAGGTCCAAAAGAAATTGGATGCGAATTTCTTAAAATTCATCAATTATCCGCCATGGATTGAAAATATTGTGCCTGTGCCCAAGAAGGATGGTAAAGTTAGGATATACATGGATTATAGGGATTTGAACATGGCCAGCCCTAAAGATGATTTCCCTCTTCCGCATATTGATGTGTTGGTCGATAATACTGCTCATTCCAAAGTGTTTTCGTTCATGGATGGTTTTTCGGGTTACAATCAAATTAAGATGGCCCCGGAGGATATAGAGAAGATAACATTTATCACGCCTTGGGGAACTTTCTGTTATAAAGTGATGCCGTTTGGTTTGAAAAATGTCGGGGAAGCATACCAGTGCGCCATGGTCACTCTATTTAATGATTTGATTCACAAAGAGATTGAAGTTTTTGTGGATGATATGATTTCTAAGTATGACACGGAAGAGGAACATCTTGTTCATCTGGAAAAATTGTTCGAGAGACTGAGGCAGTTCTTGCTGAAGTTGAATCCAAATAAGTTCACCTTCGGGGTGAGATCCGACAAGTTGTTGGGTTTTATTGTAAGTGAAAAAGGTATCGAAGTGGACCCGACCAAAGTAAAAGCGATACAGGAAATGCTTGAGCCGAGGACAAAGAAGGAAGTACGTGGTTTCATGGGAAGGTTAAACTACATTTCTAGATTTATTTCTCATCTCACAGCCACCTGTGAACCCTTGTTCAAGTTGTTGAAGAAAAGTCAGACTGTGAAATGGAATGAGGATTGTCAGAAGGCCTTTGACAAAATAAAGGAGTGTTTGCAGGAACCTTCGATACTCATGTCGCCAGTGGAAGGAAGTCCACTAATCATGTATCTAATTGTGCTAGAGAGCTCAATGGGTTGTGTCCTCGGTCAGCATGACGAGACAGGGAAGAAAGAGCAGGCTATTTACTACTTGAGTAAGAAGTTTACGGAATGCGAGTCAAGGTACTCATTGCTGGAAAAGACTTGTTGTGCGCTTGCCTGGGCCGCCAAACGTTTGAGGCAGTACATGTTAACTCACACCACCTACTTGATATCTAAAATGGATCCAATCAAGTATATTTTCGAAAAGCCAGCTCTTACAGGCAGGGTAGCCCGTTGGAAGATGATACTCACCGAATATGATATTCAATACACTACTCAAAAAGCAATTAAGGGTAGTGTACTAGCTGACCATCTTGCTCATCAGCCCATGAACGATTATGAACCGATGAAGTTTGATTTTCCAGATGAGGAAATTGTGTATATTCGGGATTGTAATATGCCAGACCCAGACGAAGGACCCGAGACGGGATCACATTGGACGCTTGTTTTTGATGGTGCCTCCAATGCCATGGGCAACAGCGTCGGAGCTATTATCACTTCCCCTGAGGGATACCACATTCCTTTCATGGCTCGTATTTGTTTTGATTGCACTAACAACATGGACGAATATGAGGCTTGCATTTATGGCATTGAAGCGGCGATCGACATGCACATCAAATTTTTGAAAGTTTACGGGGATTCCAATCTTGTTATCATCCAGATTAATGGAGATTGGGAGACTCGCCATTAGAACCTAATTATGTATCCTGAGCATGTTATGAAGTTGATTCCATACTTCGAAGAGATCACGTTTGAGCACATTCCCAGAGAAGGAAACAATCTAGCTGATGCACTGGCAACTTTGTCCTCCATGTTTAAGGTTAAGTGGGCTAATGAGGCACCTTCCATTACCATCAGAAGCTTGAGTGAGCCAGCTTTCTGTTTTGAGGCTAGTTTGGAATCAGATGGTAATCCTTGGTTTTATGATGTTAAACGATATCTTGAAACACAAGAGTACCCTGAAGAGGCTTCCGTCACAGATAAGAAGTTCTTGAGAAGATTTTCAGCCAAGTTCTTTCTCAGTGGTGGTGTATTGTATAGAAGGCATCATGATGGTTTGCTGCTTAGATGTGTTGACAAGAAAGAAGCAGCTAGAATCATTGAGGAGATACATGAAGGTGATTTCGGGACCCATTCCAGTGGGAACACCATGGCTAAAAAGATTTTGCGAGCACGTTATTATTGGTCCACCATGGAGACTGACTGTTACAATCATGCACGGGTTTGCCACAAATGTCAAGTCTATGCTGATAAAGTGCATGTGCCGCCAGTACCTTTGAATGTCTTGACTTCCCCTTGGCCGTTTGCAATGTGGGGAATTGATATGATCGGCAAAATTGAACTGACTACATCTAACGGGCACCGTTTCATTCTGGTTGTCATCGATTATTTTACAAAATAGGTCGAAGCTGCATCCTATGCCAATATCACCAAGCAGGTGGTAACTCGGTTCATTAAGCATAATATTATCTGTCACTACGGAGTGCCTGGAAAGATCATTACTGATAATGGGTCTAATTTGAACAACAAGATGATGAAGGAGCTTTGTGAGTCCTTCAAAATCAAGCATCATAACTCTTCTCCATACCGACCAAAGATGAATGGTGTTCTCGAAGCGGCCAATAAGAATATCAAGAAAATCCTGCATAAGATGGTGGTAACTTATAAAGATTGGCATGAGATGCTGCCTTTCACGTTGCATGGTTATCTCACCACTGTGCGTACTTCGACTGGGGAAACCCCATTTTCATTAGTTACAGCATGGAAGCAGTGTTGCCAGTAGAAGTCGAGATTCCTTCTCTTAGGGTCATGAGAGATGTTGAGTTGGATGAGAGTGAATGGGTACATAATCGATTGGATCAGTTGGAACTCATTGACAAGAAGAGGTTGACGGCTGTATGTCATGGTCAGGTATATCAGCAAAGGATGAGGAAAGCTTTTGATAAGAGGGTACGACCTCATTGTTACAAGCCCGGTGACCTTGTGCTAAAGAGGATAATTCTTCCCCAGGGAGATCCCAGGGGCAAGTGGGTTCCGACTTATGAAGGTCCTTTCGTGGTAAGAAAATTTTTCTCTGGAGGAGCGATGATGCTCACGACTATGGATGGAGAATACTTCCCTCTCCCTGTGAATGCTGACATAGTTAAAAAATACTTTGCATAAAAAAATATAATAAAAAAACCCGCTAAACTGAAAACCCGAAAGGGCGGTTTAGGAAAAAAGAGGGTGTCCTGGTGAATTGAAAACCAGAAAGGGCGATTCAGGCAAAAGTTAGGGATTTAAAGCAAACGGCTACGCTCAGCATGAGATCCTTTGTTTCTTTCCTTCGTTCCGTAACCTGGAATAAGCTCGAAGCTAATCCAAAAATGATCTGTCTGAAAGCAGGAAGATGAAAGCATGAGAGTCATAAGAGTCATAACAGAGTTGGGATTTGATGGATATTCACATTCACATTGTCATTTGTAAACACTTGTTTGTTTTGATTTTGTAATTATTGGTTTCCAAATGTAAATGCCTTTTTCACAGGCTGATATCTAAAAATCAATAGAATATCTTCTTTCAAGTATACGTGTACGTTTCTTTTCTCCCTTTTTACTATTTTGTTTGCAAAAACGTCCAATATTTTGATAAGCATGTGCATATAAACTTCGTGGGCCTTACATGGAAATGGTAATCTAAGTCATGGTTAGTTGGTCACTTGAAATATGAATAACAAACATAGCTACTGTTGTGCAAGGGCCGTGTTTGGTTCTCTGATCGATAGGATTCTCATTCACTTTACTGGTGATTGCCTTGCCTTTTGTTTCACCACTCTGTGTTGTTGGTGAAAGTCATGGGTCAGGGTAATATCAAGATTGCGGCAGGTCAGCGAGATCAGCGAACCTAGTTGGAGACATTTCTTCCCCATATCGGCTTTTATTGCGTTTCTTTGCCGCACTTTCACGTGTTATCTTGTTTGATTGTTTTAGCATTGTCTGCATATAGGATGTTGTTTATAACTGAATGTCAGTCTTGATGTGTTGAATATTTTTGGCTTAAAAAAAAATTTTGTTTCATTTTACTTAATCCATCCAGTATCACTCTTTAATCGATTTTCGGGCATCTTGATACCAACTGTGCCAATTCTTTTGCTTAGCCAAGAGTTTGGAGGAAAAAGTTTACCTAAAAACGATGACTGTAATGGTATGCTTTTGAGTAGAACCTCGTTGACAATGTACAGGCATTGTTTGAATCCCCAAACACTGGAGATATAAGGGAGTTAGACCCTCGTTAACCCCTCTGAGCCTTCGATGAAGGAGTTTCTTTTCCGTTAAAAAAAACCTTTTTTTAACCTGGGGCAGGGTAGATGTTCAAAAGAATTTGACCAAGCATTCAAATTTCAGAAGGAATGTCCCATCTGAGGATCACCACATTCTATCTTTCGCATCATGAGATCGGGAAAAATGCCTAAACCACGATGTTCATTTCCTCACAAAGTCCTGAGGTCGAGAATGAATCGATACAATAATGGTTATCCCTCACCGACCAAGGAATGAGGCATTTGTTTTCTTCAAAAAAAAAACAAGAAAAAAAAAAGAAAAGAAAAATTTCAGAGACCTAAAGTCATGTTGACCTGTTCGAAGAGGAAAGTATGAATAAGAAAGAAACAACAAGCCCCGCTAAGTCGGAACTTGAAAACAAGTCGCTTAGGCAAAAGTTAGGGCATCCCGCTGGACTTCCAAAATTGAAATTCAAAAGATTTTGTCCAGGAAAAAGTTAGGGAAAAGAGAGCCTAAGAGGCCAAAAAGAAAAAAAAAGATTATTCAATAAAATTTTCATCAAAAGAAGAGGAACAATGATAACAAAAACAAAAGCAGCAAAAGTTAAGTGACAGTCATATTGGAGAATTTGTCGTGATCACTCAACCATTATAAATCCTTTTGAAATATGAATGCTTGTGATAAGTCAGCTGAACTTAGGACAGGAGAATATCACGAAGGGGGTGGGAACCAAATAAATTAAGCCTTGAAAAACCTTTTTTTCTAAAAAACCCAAACCAGGCCACATTACAACCTTTAAAAGTTCTAACTGAAACAAGGGTTTAACTCGAAAGAATACTACAACAGGATAGCGTTTCCTAAACTCCCGAATATGTGTTGCATATCCATGTTGCTATCTTATCACCCGTATCTTGACTCGTTTTTCTAAAAAGGGAGAAAGAAAAAAAAGGGTTTGAAATTTTTTTGCATTCTAGCCAGTGATTCATTCACAACAGAGATGTGACACCTTGTAAAGGTTTTCAACTTCAAGGCTTAAATAATCATTGCATCAGGTATGTCATTCCAAAAATAAACAACTTCCTGCATGCAAAACTTTTTTTTAACATCAAAGGAGAGTTTACACGTTGAACACCTGTAAAGAGCTTAATAATTGTCAGGAAGGGAAATTCAGTTTTCTTCTGCTGGACAGGACCCGTGTATGTTTAGGAGTTTACTTATCCCCAGTGAAGTTTCATTTCCCCAGCAAAGTTTCGTTTCTGCAGCAAAGTTTTGTTGCCCCAGGAATCTTCTTTTAAAAGCTTCATTCTAAGACTTTAAGTTTGGATATGTCGCATATCCCCAATGGAATTGTTTAATTGGGAACTCACATTCTGAAGAAGTTTCAAATCTCCAACGAAGTTTCCGACGGAGATCCTTCGCCTTGTCCTGTCATTTCCCATCCGGTCTGCTGACTAGGGCATCCGCATGTTACGATTTTTCCTTATCCCCAGTAAGGTCGATATTGTGTGACTATCTGCATGATCCATCCAATGGTTGCATTCAATATCTCTCTCCAGCAAAAATCTTCAACGGAGTTCTGTCACCCTGGTGAAGTCCTATTTCCCCAGCAGAGCTTTGTTCCCCCATCAAAGGTTTTCACCCCTCAAGTCATGTTTGTTGTCTTGGTATCATCCTCAACACGGCCGAGCGCTATCTTTTCCAGAGATTACAGTCTTTCCCTGATCTTCTCCCTCGATGTCTAATCTTCGGTTGGTGTTTCTCTCCAGAAGCTATAGTGTCGATCTGATCTTCCCTAGGATTTTGTAATTTATTTTTGCAGTTCTTCTCATTGTTTTTGGCCCGTTTCTACTGGTCGCTCGGTTGTTATTCTTCGTGAAGATTCAGCTCTTCGAGGTTCCCTCTCTAGTGGTTCCCCATATTTTCTCCTCTCCTTTGGATTTTGCAATTTATTTTTGCAAGTCACGTCAGATGCTGCTTTCTTGGTTATTGGCTTCTCAATTGGCCATTCCCTAGTGAAACTTTTAAACATGCATCATTACATTGCATCTACCAAAATGTGTAGCATTTCCATTATATGGAGCATTGTGCTATATAGAAAGAATTCAAACATGCAATGGAACATAAGCCATTATTGTTTTTGTTGTCCCCTATGAATTTGCTAATACTTCGGATTGAATCCCCAGCGAGGTATTCGTCCTTATTATCTCAGTTTTTCCCCCATACCAGTATCCTCTTGTCGTTAATCATTTGTTTGTTTGAGTGTCTACTCTTGACTATAGTTTAGTTTTTCCCTAGCGCGGTCTTCTTGGGTTTAGTCTTCACTAATATCTCCGGTCCATTCCAATGTCTATTGATGCACCTTTCGAATACCAGTTTCGTCCTGATATTCGCTTTCAGGAGGTTTTTAGGTGTACGCCCTAATCTTCTTTCTTTGGGTTGAGCTCAGAGTTCCGTCTCCTCACCTTGTGCATGAAATCCAATTTCGTCCGGGTACTCATCTAGTTTAGTTTCTCCTAACTAGTTATTGAGTCGAGTTTCGTCTCTTTTTTGCTTTCATACCTTGGACCCTTTGACGGTGTTCGTTTACCGAGTGTAGTGTTCGTACTACGCCCCTGATTTGAAATCAGTCTCTTTTGTTCCTTGGATTCTTCTATCAGTTTTCGTCACTGTTTATCCATTGACCTGAGACCAGCAGGTGCTATGAGAAACATGCACTCTCATCATTTTTCTATGGGGCGAGTTTCACCTCGTTTCCCATGCGTGAAATCCAGTTTCGTCCTGGTACTCATCTAGTATAGTTTTGCCTGACTGGTTGTTGAGTCGATTTTCGTCTCGCTTTTGTTCCTCATTTCTGAGATTCTTTCAGTTCCTTCATACTGTCTATCTTAGTTGAGATTAGCAAGTGCTCCTAGAGTCAGGCACTCTAGCCACTTTTGCTTTGGGTCGAGCTCAGAGTTTCGCCTCCTCACCTGCGTACGCTTTCTTTTCCAGAGCTTAGTTTCGCCTATACTCTGGTTTTAGTTTTATCTCACCCTTTTTGAAGCCCAGTTTTGCCCTGGCACATTTTTCTGGAAGTTTAGTTGCGTCTACTCTTCTTTTATTTTTGTTCTGTTTCAACCTGCGTTACAGTTTCATCCTGGCACATGTATTGGGGGATTTCATGATTCTTTTTTTCTTTCTTCTTCAAGAGTGTAAATTTTCGGGTTCTTTTGTATTCAATCATCTTCAACTCTGAACGCTCGAAAGTTGTCACTTTTCTCACTTATCATGTTGAAGATATTTGAATAGGGGTAGTTGTTGCACCCCAAAATTCACCCTCTTGATTTAGGCTTATGTTTCATCATGAATATCATAGTGCATTGCATTCATACATTGTGATGGGATCAAAGTACTTTGGTTATCAAGTCTTCCTCAAGCATTGAAGGTTGTTTGCTTTGACAAGTTTCTCAAGTAGAACCTTATCATCTAAACCTCTGGATCTTTCAAAGCTCAAAAGTTATTGCATATCTCAAGATATTTTATCCATCTCCTTGGATCATCAGAGGATTGAAGTTTGTGTTTGTTTATAAGAGGAATCTCTCTTTTCATTCACCAGTCAAATTAGGTTTTTGTTTGATCAAGCCTATTGATCAAGGTACAATTCTTGATTTGGAAGCTACAACATCTCAATGGTATTTGGAGGTCTTAGTACAAGAAATTGGCCAGGATGCCCAGAAGATTTGAAGTTTTAAAGATGATTCATCACTCCCCTTTGAGGAATCAGTCAAGATTAGGGTTTGGTCTAAGTTGAAGTAATTGGGGTCTAGATGAGCTAATTCATGAAGCATCATTATCTTATCATCATTAGAATCAAGTTTGATCAAAGAGTCTCTCATGATGCCCAGTGGAATTAGGGTTTTTGAAACTTGATCAACTATCTCCTAGCACATGGTACAAAACTAGGGTTTTGGATTTAATCAGGATTTCTCTGACTTTTTCACCCAAACTTGTTTCCATGATTCATCACATGTTATTAAGCATTTAGGATTTAAAAATTGAGGTTCAATTTGGATTGGAAATGATTCAATGATCAAAAGGGGAAAAATGGTCATTTTGACCAAAGTCAGTAAAATCAGGAGTTGATTAAGTGGACTTTTGGTCAACCATCAATTTAAGCATCCTCTTTTCATATACCATACCTAAATTCATCTTTGAATCATGAGAAATGGTGAATTTGAGTGTAACTTGTTCAAGAAGTAACTTAAAAATTGAAAAAATTCTAAGTGCCAAGATGACTTCTCTTGGGCAAGCCACACGCGTAATTTCATCAAACACTTGACATACCATTTTGTGGAATCAATTTCTTGTGACACAAGCCTCAATTTGAAAAATTAAAAAGAGAACTTTGTTATTTTCCATGAGAGCTTCCCATTGAGCCTTGAATCATTCAATTTGGCCAAGAATCGAGTGAGTTATGATGCTTCAAAGTTGGTATCTCAAAGTTGGCTTCATGCACACCATGCATGCCCATGCACGCGCGCTGACCACGTAGGCCAAATTTCATTTTTGCCTCAAGTTTGCAACTTCATTTCTCCAACAAGTCAGCATCAATTTGGAAAATTCAAAGCCCTATGATGTTCTATATTATGAGAGCTTTTGAAAGGCCCCTCAAGCATCCAAAATGCACGAAGGAATTTCAAATGGCCTAAGCATAAAGTCAACTAGCCAGATTTTTGGAAAACCATGCCCAAGTTGCAGATTTTGCACAAATCTAGTTTTGATTGTTGTCAACGTAGCCAGCTCACCAAGTAGACATTCTTTGATCAAAATTCCACTTAACATGACATCACCAAAACGACTTCTAGGCTGGGCATAGTAGAAACAAAACGCATCACCATTTGACACTCTTCATTTTTCTGTTTTTGCAAATTCTGCTTCTAACGGCCTTGAGTTTTTAAAAGACCCTTCTACCCTCAGCAATCACTCTATATAAGCCACATTTCACTCCCTTTCAAGGGACGCATTCATCCTCTCAAAAAAAAATCAGAAGCTGCTATCTCTCTCTCAAGAAAATTTTCTACTTCGAAGCTTCTTTATTCTCCATTCCAGAGCTCGATTCATGACCATTTTCAATTCATTGGAGCATTAGAAGCAAGGGACAAGAGTTTTCACTTTGTTTCAGAGGCCATAGTTGAGTTTATTTCTCAACTCTAAAGGTACTTTCAGATCTCGATTCTCCATATTTCCTCTTGTTTCATGTGATTTAAAGCTTGTGATCATGTTCATACCTGGCCAGATCTTACATCTGATGTATAAACTAGTTTAATTTTGAAGCATATGCGATTTGGTGAACTTCTGGTTTTTCATGGTTTAATGATTTTCTCAATTTTCTTGCTCTGATTTCTACTTCCATGGTCGATCATTTTGAATTTTGTAAAAAGCATGATGTAGTTGGTAGTTTGAACTTTGATTTATGATTGGAATCATTGATTTTGGTGGAGAAATAAGGGAGAAGTGTTTATCAGAACATAGGTGCATGAAACTGAAAAAACGCGTGTTAGGGCATTGTCTTGAGGAAGAAGACGATGGCGTGGCTGTATATGATTGGTCCATGTGATTTTTAATGTATTTTTCATATTTTTTATGCTATTTGATTTTCTGATTTTATTTCTGTGATCAAAACATTTTTAAAAATCATGAAAAAATTATCATAGGCCAATAATATTTTCTAGTATTTGTCATATTTTTTTTGAAATTTGTTTAAATGATTTGATTAGTTTAAAAATTCACAAGTTTAATTAATTAATTGTTCAAAGATTATTTTTATTTTAATAGTTCCTTTAATTTGAAAAATTCCACAAAAAATATTTTGGACTCATAAAATAATGTAGAATTTGATTCTGAAATTTGTTTAGCAATTTTTCTATTTTTTGATTATGAATTTCGTTTGAGGAGCATATTTTGAATTTTTGCTTTCTAATTTACATTTTAATATTTCCTTTAATTCCAAAATTCCCAAAAAAATCATGCAGGCTTATTTTTAATCATAGAATCTGAATATATTTTTATTTTGACCTTTTTGTGACTTTTGGATAGGGTTTGCATTTTTGCCCTTAAATAATAGTTTAATTGATTAATTGTTTGTTTAATTTTTATTTTAATATTACCTTTAATTCAAAAAATCCAAAAAAAATCAGAGATGTGTGTTCTTAGTTCAAATATTTGAATATAATTTTGGTTGGACATTTTTCTGACCTTTGTTTAAAATTTTATTTTGAGATGTGATTATTGGTTTAATTGATTAATTGTTTGAATTTAATTTTGTTTTTTGACTTTTATTTAATTCAAAAATATGTGAAAAAATATGTATTCTAACATTTAGGGTTTCCTTGTGATTTGCATGATCTTGGTTTGAATTGTTTGAGTTTTGATCTTATCTAACCAATATTTAAGATTAAAAGTCAAAATTTAGGGGTTTGTTGCTTATTGTGCATGTTTCTTTCTCAAAACCATAATTCCCTGGATTTTCAATGGAACTTAGGTCTTGATTATGGTTCATGAATGCATTGAGGATTTTAAAAACATTTTTCTTGAATTATTTGGCTTGGTTTGATATTTTTCCATGAATTATTTTGAAAACTTGTCTAGTTTGGTAGTTTTGCTAACTAGTTTTGAACCTTGGGCCTCATTTGATCCCCTCCTCAATGATTCATGAACTTAAGGCTTACTTTCTGACTTCTATACACTTCAAGGATGCTAAGAAGTTTTTGGTTTGATTTATTGATCCTTGTTTCTATTTTTGATGTATTTTTAAAGTGAAGGTACCCAATTAATGTTGCATGCCTTGTTTCAATTTGTTTGATGGCCAATGAACTTGAGTGAGGCCTATAATTAGGCACCTAATGGTCATGTTAATTCTGATTATCCATAATAACTCAATTCGTTTCACTTAATGCCCCATGTTTGAATGTTTGAACTTTTTTTTGGTGCACTGTGTAGAATTCCTCTTCTATTATGCTTGTGAGCTGTGATAATTTGATTGAGAATGATTGAAATGTGCTTTCTACTGACCTTTATAGCCTTTGATTGTATTCTTCTCAAGCTCCCATGATCCTTGATTGATATTCAATTGTCAACTCAACATGGTGATAAATAGGAGCAACATTCCTCTGATTCTTTTGACCAAATTGTGCATATGCCTGTTTCCTTTTGTCAATCATGACTAATGCTTGATATTTTCTATCATGTTTTTTCTCATTTCCTCATGGTGTCCCCATCCACCCTTTATATGAATCATCATTCCATTTATGGGAATACTAACTTGATTGTTGAATGTGCGAGGTACTTTAAGAAAGGTTTGCCAGTCTTGACTTGAGGTTATTGTGTTTCACTTTATTTGTGGAACACAATTTATTATATTGGCACTACTCTTGTGTTTGGCATGTTTGACAGTTTACGCAGGATATATGTATATGTGATTGTGAATACTATACATTGCCCATGAGATCTGTTCATATATGATTATATCATTACGTACATCCTGATGGCATGATTTCTGACTTGATTTATCTATTGATGCCAGCTTGCTTGAAGTTCTCTGGGTTTCTTTTATTCTTGCTCAGTTGCTACGGATAGTTATCCGTTTGGTATTGCACTATTTCCTTTTTTCCATGTTCATTTTGCATAATTCTATGATTGCATGATGGGACCTCTGTTGCTGATATATGTCAGGAGGCCCTCTAGTTTTTGTTTGACACATGTGTTATGTTTGCTTTTGATCGATGAGTCACTCAATTTAGAAATTGAGATCACGACTTCGCTCTCAGTGCATGTTCCCTATAGGATGTTTATTATTTTCTCTTCTTTAATTGTTGATTGATGAGTCACTCAATTTAGAAATTGAGATCACGACTTCGCTCTTAGTGCATGTTCCCTATAGGATGCTTATTGCTTTCTTTCTTTAATTGTTGATCAATGAGTCACTCAATTTAGAAATTGAGATCACGACTTCGCTCTCATTGTCGGTCCCCTATAGGATAGTTTTGTTAAGCTTCCTTTGACATGTTGATTAAGATAAGAATCTATGTATGCTAACATAGGATAGGAATTTCCCTTTATCCTCAACCTTAGGGTCGACCATTGTATGATAACACTAGGGATAGTGATAGGCTAGTTTCCCTTAGTTGTTTTTCTTCCTTTACATTTTGCATCTTAAAAAAAAATTGTTTTCTTGGCAAATCATAAAACACCCCTAATAAACTCAAACCCTTCTTCAAGGTAAAAGATACAAATCAATCTTATTTGTTTGTGCGCCTCTTGGCTTTGTTTTTAAACCTGGTTTATCGATGTTTCGCCATTGCACACTTGTTTGAAGCCGATGTTTCACCATCTCACATGTTTGTTATCCTACTTTGATTCTCAATATCATTGTTAGGTGTGATGTTTTGTCATCCGTTTTATTGATGTTTCGCCGTCTTTTCCATGATACCTTATTAACTTATAGATGATGTTTCGCCATCACACACTTGCTTGAAGCCGATGTTGCTCCATCGCACATGTTTGTTATCCTACTTTGATTCTCAATATCATTGTTAGGTGTGATGTTTTGTCATCCGTTTTATTGACGTTTCATCGTCTTTTCCATGTTACTTTGTTATCTTATAGCCGATGTTTCGCCATCGCACACTTGTTTGAAGCCGATGTTTCGCCATCGCACCTGTTTGTTATCCTACTTTGACTCTCAATGTCATTGTTAGGTGTGTTGTTTTATCATTTGATGTTTCTCCATCTGTGACATGTTACTTTGTTATCATTTAACCGATGTTTTACCATCTCATTTGTTTGTTGTTTTATTTGATGTTTTTCCATCTTGACTGTTTTTGTTGTCTTAATTAAAAAACATAAACCAACCAAAATATGCAAGCCGAACTACGGCTGCTCTGATTCCTTAAAAGGGATACGTAGGCATTGGGGTAGGGCCCGATCGAGCACAACTTTTATTTTCCCTACATTGTTTTCTTTTTCTTTCGCATGAATTCCCTTTTCAGCTTTAAGCCATATACATAGGATTTGACCACACCCATTAGATTAGACAACAAGAGTGGATACTATAGAGTACTACGGGCGCGTGGGGTGCTAATACCTTCCCCTCGTGCAACAAACTCCCTTACCCGATCTCTCGGTCGAAAGACCGTGATTTCTCCCTTTTCAGGTTTTCTCGATGTTTACCTTTCCCTTTCGGCGGGATAAAAGACGTTCGGTGGTGACTTCATTGATGTTTCATTACATCTAGATGACAGGTTCCGGCTGCGTTGCTTCACCTGAAAACACCAAGAACACAATCACCAAAAACACTTCAAAACTTATCATTTCTGAGTTTTGAATCCAATCTCCAAATTGGCTCGTGCGTTTCTTGGTCTTTTTCTTTCAAAAGCTTCTAAACAACATACACAAACAATCCCAACACCTGCAGCACCATTGTAACACCTCCATCATCATCCACCATTTTCAAAAATAGCACCTTGCACCTTGACTTCTCCATAACTCCTCAGGCACTTTCAGCTCAAGCTAAGCATCACATTAGCTTCCTGTGAACTTGAGGAAGCTAATCCAATCATTGCAACTCACTAAAAGCTACTCAAACTCCAAACACGATACCCTATTGGAAGGTAAGTTTTTTGACTTTGGAACTTTTCATACAGGCATCATTAATGGTTTATTTGTGAATGAAAAATGTAGATATCATTGCCCTAAAGCTAACCATGTCCATAGTTTTCATTTATTTTTGTTGAGCTTAGAGAATTTTAGGATTGAAGTTTCTGAAATTTTTAGGGTTCAGATTAGGGCCAGTAAAATTCATGCTTATCATTGATCTATAATTTTATTGCTTTGCATTTCTAAAATCGTGAGGAAATTTTCTACAAGTTTCCTGTTTACACTTTTCATTTTTGTTGAGAATTGAATGAGATACAGAGGCTCTGGCTGGGCGTGAGGTTGAAGATGAAGTTGGCCTCAGGAACGCGTTTACCATATATATTTATGGTTTGATTTATATAAACGGATGTATAGCCACCCTAATGGTAGAAGCGTGCGCCTGTGACTAGAGGGACCTGGGTTCGAGCCACAGTGGTATCCTTTTGGATTTTTTTTACATTTTTCTCACATTCTGACTTTTTTGGACAGGCGCCTGAGCCTCATCTCCTTGGGCTTATGTTTTTTCACTTCTGACCCCCTGTTGGCTATTTACACCCTTGCCCATTTTTATTTCTTATTTCTTATTTTTATTTATTTATTTTCTTGAATATTTTATCTAATATTAAAAAAATCATAAAAAATATAAAAATATTAGATTTATATTTTTATATAGTTTATTTATTTTTTACACAAAAAAATTATTTTATCATACTTCATTCATTTATTAATTAGTTTATAAATTTAATTAAAAAAACTAGGGTTTTAGTTATCTTCTTTTACACAATTAAAATATATTATTTTTAAAACCAAAAAGACCAAAAATATTTTATAATACTATAAATTATTTTTAAGACAAAAATACCAAAAATATTCCTTTTATAAACTTAATTTCTTTTTAATCAATTAATAGATTAAGGTTTTGTTTAATTTCTTTTCCTAGTAAATTTAAGTTTACTTTTTATTATTTTAATTAATAATTTTCTTTTAGTTAATTAGGTTAAAACAAAATCCCTTTTCCCCAAAAATCCACATAAACATCCATTTTCTTTACATTTACATTCTTGTATATTTATTCATTTTTGTACATTTATTTATTCAATTATTTATCAAAATTCAATATGGTTGTAATAGATAATTAGGCTTTATTTTCTTTCAATTCCCATTTATAATTTGTACATCCCCCTCCCACAAGTATTGTAATAGCGTAGTGATTTTAAATTCCGCAATTTATCGCTTTATATACAAATGCTAGTAATTAGGGTTTGTATGGAAAGACTAAAACCAATCAATTAGAAAACCCTAATCAAATACAAAACCAAGCATGAAAACAATACACTTGCACACAAGCACCCCTAGGGTAAATCCACTTGGTTGCCTTACTAAATGGCCATATTACGCATGTGAGGTATCTTAGCAAAAACAAGCAAAATACAAGATCATAGTCCCTCGATGACGCTATCCATGTTGCCTTTCAAATGATCTTAGTTCCTAAAATAGAATGCTAAGATACCTTGCAACATTTATAATCATGGTTATACGATGACCCACGCCCGTCCCGTTTACATCCAAAGATAGGGTTACTTACCAAATCAATGGTAAGATAACAATGTCAAAGGAAAAAGGAAATGAACATGAAAGACTTTTGAGTAGGTAGAATGTTCCTAGTTACTTTCTCCATTTCAAAACAAAACATCCTTGCTATTTTCAAAACAAACACCTACACTTTCAAAACATCTTACAAACTTGAAAACATTTTCAAAAAGATCAAAAACTTTGTATCCATTCTTACGAACGAGAATCATTACAAAGTTTGCCTAAACAATGGCCTCTTTACAAAATACTTTCAAAAACCACACAAAGCATAATTTCAAACAAAAGCAAGTGATCTAGCAAGTAACTAAGAGCCCGTGGAAAACCATGGATGAAAAGGATGCTAATACCTTCCCTTTTCATAATCTACCCCCCGAACTCAAGAAATAATCTCAAAGGTCTTTCCTGTGATTTTTCACCTTTCCTTTTGGATAAAAGAAAAGTCGATGGCGACTCTTGCTAACCGCAACATTTGCTATAAAATGCAAAAGACCCAAGTCAGTTCTCCCACCGTATCACATATGATTTACATTTTGGTTCTTTGTTTGGGTTTGAATCCTCTACCCGGATTTAGGATACCTTATAGGTAAGTAGCAATACATTATGGAAACTATGCGGGGTATACCGACATGGTCTAAGCAATATCTACGTTAGTGTGACATATTTGTGGGTACCGGTAGCCCTTGAGTAGTCAAGGAGAATACGGGGCCGTTGAGTGATGTCATGAAGCACTAATTAACTTATAAAACCTTTACTTGACAAACTTGGCCATTAGGACGTAGTTAGATGATCGGCTTTGGTGCAGTCCGAAGTTGGTAGATACTCAATACTACACTCATTGAGGTTTGGTTTTTTGGGATATTTCAGTCGCCATTAAAGAGGCTTGCGCTGAAACAATGCTCGAGAAAACAAACCAGTGATATTGAGCTTCCTTAGAACCTGGTTACTATTGCTAGGACAGGTTTGAGCCAACTAAACTTCAAGAGGGTACTTACTGATGAGACTCCATGCAAGCCTAAACCTAAGTAATTTTTTGTTTTGTTTGTATATATTTACTTGTACATAACATCATAAACATCATAAACATCATACTCATACTCACTAACCATTTCAAGGATTTTGGGATTTATCTTTGTTCTGTTTTGTAGGACATGGATTCTATTAGCAGGAAAAGCATCCAAGTCAATCTTGTAAGGATCCCTCCTTAACTTAAAGAGTTAGCATCAAGGGTTTTTGGAAACTCTCCATTTACCGAAAGACATGGTCTTATCCTAAACTTGGTTACCTCCAACACTGATGAGGACATGGTGAAGGTGCTCTTCCAGTTCTTTGATCCTCTACACCATTGCTTCACATTTCCCGATTATCAACTTGTGCCAACTTTGGAAGAATTCTCCCAACTCTTGAGGATTCACATTCTCAATCAACTACCTTTCAACGGTACGAAAAGAGATCCAAAACCATAATAGATTGCTCAAGACTTACACTTGCAACCATTTGATGTCCCAACTAATTGGGAAATAAGGATTTGTGTCAAAGGTTTCTTAGCCAAGTTCTTGTTTGAGAAAGCCCAAAATTGTTGGAACTCCTTATACTTGCAAAATTTTAAGGAAATTGTGGCTCTCCTCATATATGGGATGGTTTTATTTCCAAACCCTGACCAAATCATAGATATAAACACCATCAAAATCTTTATGTCTCGTAACCCGATGCCTACTTTGTTAGGGGACATCCTACATTATTTTCACACTCACACTATAAGGAAAAGAGGTATCCTTATATGTTGTACTCCTCTTTTGGAAAGATGGTTTATTTCGCATCTTCCCTAATCTGTATTGAAGAACGAGCAAGGTTCAAGGTGGTCACATAGGTTGATGACGCTCAAAAATTCAGACATTCATTGGTGTTCCCGATCTATAGAGAATGTTACTATCATCGACCGTTATGGAGAATTCCCTAATGTCCCCTTACTTGGCATTAGAGGAGGTATCACCTACAACCCCTGTTTAGCCTTAATACTGTTTGGTTACGCCCGAAGGGATGGCATACATGAGATGCTTATTCAAGGTTTGGTATTTGACTACGAGAATGACGATCAAGGTTACTGCCAGAGATTTATCCGAGCTTGAAGGATGTTGAAAAGTTAGATAGAAAGACCTTGGGGCACAAGAATTCCATCCCTCTTGAGCCTTACCTCAAATGGGTACGAACTCGTGCTCAAAGTCTTATGATGCCTTACCCCTCCATTCTCCCAGTTATCAAAGAGACCGTTGTGGAAGGATATGCTCCATACAATATCCGGAATCCTGACATGCCCACCTCTCTTGAAGACTTGAAAAGGGATCGGATACAACTTAAAGGGGAGCGAGACACTTTTGAGGCCCAATTCTATGCCAGTAAGAAGAAGGTTCTGGAACTCACAAAGCAGCTTCATGAGGAGCGGAGCCTGAACGCCTATATCGCACCAAAGAGGATGCGTACAACTCTTTTATCTTAGAGTTTTTGTATTTCTTTGTAAGCCCAAAAGAGGCATGATGTACTCAAACATTGATTTATTAATACAACGTGTGTTCCTTTTTGGTCTAAAGAAAATTTAAATCTCTAATTTCCTTGAAATCATTGCATATGCATCTCCATTCATCATAACATAAGCAGGTTTCTTACCACATGTCTCCTTATCTTTCTACTGTTTATTTCAGTAAGATGGATCTTGAGCAGACAGTAAAATACTTCCAGGCGTAGAATGCTCAGTTTCAACAGATGTTCTTGAATCTAGCCAAAGGACAAGAGGATTTGAAAACTTTGCTGATCGAAGAAAAGAAGAAGAAAGAAAAAAAGCAACCGGTGTTCTGAATTTAGGAAGAAGTTTCCCAGGGCTAGCCAGATGGACCTTAGACTTCACAACATCATCTGGTGAAAAATACAATCAATAAGGAAAAGGCAAGGAGGTGACTGCCCAGTCAGAATCTGAAGAGGAAGAAGAAGAAGATTACTTTGAACAGCAGTATCCTCCGGCCGGCGACAAATACAAACATCTGGAAGAGCGTCTAAGTGCAATGGAGATTCAGAAAGTGCTAGGGATAGACTTTGAAGATCTGGGTTTGGTGTCTGGGATTGTTATTCCACCAAAGTTAAAAGCACCAGTATTTGCTAAGTACGACGGGGTTTCGTGTCCCAAGATGTATCTCTGGTCTTATGTGAGGAAGATACAGCCT
Organism: Vicia faba; assembly: GCA_948472305.1. Lineage (NCBI taxonomy): Eukaryota > Viridiplantae > Streptophyta > Magnoliopsida > Fabales > Fabaceae > Vicia > Vicia faba. The sequence continues at coordinate 925,054,353 of OX451737.1, forward strand.
CACACTGTTGACAGAGATTTGTGGGTCCACTTCTTTTAAGACAGTCTATCCGGGACTCAAATAGATTGGTTCTATCAACTAGAACGGGCCAATATCCATAATTGGGAAGACCTTGCCGCTGCTTTTTATAAACAATATCAATACAACGCAAACCTTTCTCCCACCCATACTCAACTCTAGAGTATGGCCATGAGTTTAAGTGAAGGTTTCAAAGACTACGCTCAGAAATGGAGGGACTTAGTAGGAAGAGTCCAACCTCCCCTGTTTGATAGGGAGCTAGTAGACATGTTTTTGGGCACCATGTCCGGTCCTTTCTTCAATCATATGATAGGAAGCTCCTCAGCAGGCTTCACTTAATTAATCTTGACTGGGGAAAGAGTTGAAGCTGGGATTAAAAGTGGGAAGATCCAAAAGGATGCATCCTCCAGTTCCATGAGAAAACCATTTGTTGGGAAGAAAGAAGTGGGTGTTGTATACCCTCAAAGGAATCAAGACCGAACTGAACACCTTCCAATGGTAGGGGCCGTCATGATCCCTAAGCATGCACCTACTCAACAAAGGAGAAACCAGCCCAGAACAGAATGACCAGTAAGATAATTTACCCGGATAAATATGAAACTATCTCATGTCCTGCCACATTTATTGAGATCTAATCTGGTAACTTTGAAAGAAGCCCCGAAGAATCCCAACACAACTTCTCCTCATTACCACCCTAATGCTCGCTGTGCTTACCATTCAGAAAGTCCAGGCCATGATACCAACAACTGTTGGGCTTTGAAGAAAAAGGTGCAAGACCTTCTCGAAGCAAAAGAAATTAAATTTGATGCTCTTGAAATCCCAAATGTTATCACCGCTCATATGCCCAAGCATGTCCGTGATGTTAACATTGTTGAAGATGATATGTTTGTTACTTATGTTAATGAACTTGTTACTCCTCTTCTAATTGTCAAGAGGAACCTGTTGAAGGTCAGTTTATTTCCGGGTTGTGACAAAGGCTGCCACCTCTGTTTATCCCTATCAACTGGTTGTCATTTATTGAAAGCAGGTGCCCAATGCCTAATGGATGACAAAGAGATTTTGTTTGAGAAGACTCATATTCCAACCATTTCTTACAATGATGTTTCAATAGTAACCATTTCCGCCAATCCTTCCAGGGTCTCCACCAAAAGATCCGTTAGGATTACATCATTTCCTAAGGTGACTCCACTGATAATTACTATGCCAGGGCCGATCCGGTACTCCTCAGATAAAACTGTCCCATGGAACTATAGGGGCGACGTTTACTATCACGACGTCAAGCAGGATTAGATGGTTGATGAGGACTCAATTTTTGAGAAGGCTAACCCGACATCGGCAACATTACAGGAACAAATAAGATAACCCAAAGTGGAAGAGTATTCTCCCCAGAGATTGCTCCTCCAAAGACTGTTATTGGTCCTGTAATCATCCCTGCTTCTGTTCCTGTTGACACTACTACAGTTCCTATGGTTACCCCTAATGACACCCCTACCACCGAGTCAATCGAGACTCGGGGAAAAGGAGTTCTGGTTGAGCCTGTCCAGATGAAGGCGCAATCAGTATCTATTCCAGAGGCCTCCCAAAAGGAGATGGAAGAAATTCTGAAAATTATAAAGAGAAGCGACTACAACGTAGTCGAACAGCTAGGGCAGACTCTGTCAAAGATTTCCATGCTGACTTTATTGTTTTTCTCTAAGGCTCATGCGAAGGCCTTGGTGAATTTTCTTAAATCTTCCCATGTTCCACAAGAAACATCTGCTGACCAGTTCCAAGACTGTGTGGCCAGTTTGACCGCTGACAATGGTTTAGGCTTTTCCGATGCTGACCTGACACCGAGAGGGAGGAAACATAACGAGGCATTGCATGTCTTTGTCGAATGCAGGGGCACAACTTTGGCCCATGTCTTGGTTGGTACCGGTTCGTCTTTGAATGTGCTGCCTAAGAAGGCTCTTGATAGACTCGACTGTGAAGGTTTGACCTTAAAACCCAGCAACATAGTGGTGAGGGCCTTCGACGGTTCACAGAGTATGGTGCATGGGGAGGTGGACATCCCCATAAAAGTTGGAACTCAAACCTTTGATTCAAATTTTTACATGATGGACATTCTCCCTTCCTATTCCTATTTGTTGGGCCGAACTTGGATTCATGACACTGGTGCCGTCACCTCTACATTACATCAGATGCTGAAATACCCAACCAAGGGAAAAATCATTACTGTCCATGGAGAAGAGGAACATATGGTCAGTCACTTAAACTCCTTCAGATACGTGGAATTGGATGGTGAATTCATTAAAACTCTGTTTCAGCACTTCGACGAAGTCCCACAAACAGTGGCAGCTACCAAGGCTGTTTCCCAAGTCCTGAAGATTACAAGAGCTCCACTAAAGATGTCTTCTCTGAAAGATGCCAAGGCAGTGATCGAAGAAGGTGGGTGTATTATTTTGGGCCAACTCCCAGATATCCCTTACAAATCTGACAAATTTGGTTTGGGTTTCACTTCAGGAGCCCAAAAAGATGTTCGTCGTGCTCATGTCGTGGGACCACCTTTGAAGATCAGCAACCACAGAGTCAACATAGTGGAGGATGATGATGATGACAGTTATGAACTAAAATATTGGATTTTCCCAACCATCAACAGGGGACTCAGCAACTGGGAAGCTAAAGATTTTGTCCCAATTACTTTTATCCAACAATAATTGTCTTTAAATTTTGTCAGACTTGTAATAATTAAACAATTCAGACTTTTAAAACCTTGTGTCTTACCCGAGGCATGACAGTCCATTTGTAAGGGTTGTTGCCTCATTTTCATATGTCATCAATGAATCATGGACGTTTTTGTATACAAACTTTGTGCTCTTTGTCTTTCTTTTTCTACATTTTTATTTCTTTCAAAGATAGCTATACTCTTACACACACTCACATTCAAAAGGCAGATATACATCCACTCAGGATCCCATGGGTAACGATTCTGCTATGGCCTTTTGTGAATCTGAAAATATAATCTACCAAGCCGAAGACGAAGGTGAGGAAGATTGTGAAGTGCTAGGGGAACTTTCCAGGTTACTACAACAGGAAGAAAAGACCATACAGCCCCACGAAGAACCAGTGGACACAGTTACCTTGGATACCAAAGAGGACAAGAAAGAAGTCAAGGTAGGAGCCAATCTGGAATCTAGTGTCAAAAAGCACTTAATTCAGTTACTATATGACTATGTTGAGGTCTTTGCATGGTCGTACAAAGACATGCCAAGACTTGATGCTGATATCATGGTCCATCATCTACCGACAAAGGAAGACTGCCCTCCAGTAAAACAGAAAGTCCATCGCATACGGCCAGACATGTCAGAGAAGATCAAGTATGAAGTCATGAAACAATTCAACGTCAGATTCTTATCTGTAACCTCCTGTCTACAATGGGTCACCAATGTTGTTCCACTGCCTAAAAAGGACGGCAAAGTACGCATGTCCGTGGACTACAGAGATTTGAATAGGGCAAGCCCTAAGGATGATTTCCCACTTCCCCACATCGATATTCTGGTTGACAATACCGCACATCATAAAGTGTTCTCACTCATGGATGGTTTCTCAGGCTACAACTAGATCAAAATGGCACCTGAGGACATGGAGAAAACGACCTTCGTCAGACAGTAGAGCATATTTTGTTACAAGGTTATGCCATTCGAGTTGAAGAACGTTGGGCAACCTATCAGCGTGCCATGGTAGCTCTATTTCACGACATGATACATCACGAAATAGAGGTCTATGTGGACAACATGATAGCCAGATCACAAATTGAAGAGGAACATCTTGACCATTTACAGAAACTATTTGAGAGGTTAAAGAAATACAAGCTAAGGTTGAACCCAAATAAATGCACATTTGGAGTGAGGTCCGGTAAACTCCTAGGCTTCGTCGTCAGTGGTAAAGGTATCGAAGTGGACCCTTCCAAGGGGAAAGCAATACAAGAAGTTCCTGCTCCTCGCACCGAGAAAGAAGTCAGAGGATTCTTAGGACGGCTAAACTACATTGCCAGATTAATTTCTCACTTAACAGTTACTTGTGAACCAATCTTCAAATTACTGAAGAAAGATAAATTAGTCAAATGGAATGATGAATGCCAAGCTGCCTTCGACAAGATCAAAGAATACCTTCAAGAGACTTCTGTTTTGATGCCTCAAGTAGAGGGAAGACTGTTGATCATGTATCTAACTGTTTTGGAAAATTCAATTGGGTGTGTGCTGGGGCAGCATGACGAGTCTGGCCGAAAGAGCATGCTATTTACTACATGAGAAAAAAGTTTACCGACTGTGAAACAAGATATTCATTGCTCGAGAAAACTTGTTGCGCTCTGGCATGGGCTGCTCGTCGGCTAAGATAGTATATGCTAACCCATACTACCTTATTGATATCCAAGATGGATCCAATTAAATACATATTCGAGAAGCCTGCCCTCTCTAGGAGAATAGCAAGATGGAAGATGATCCTAACAGAATACGACTTCAGTACACTACCCAAAAAGCAATAAAGGGCAGTGTGCTAGCCGATCACCTTGCTCATCAAGCTGTGGATGACTATCAGTCCATGAAGTTCGAATTCCCAAATGAAGACATCATGATGGTAAACAACTGTGAAGAACTCAGACCATGTGACGGACCTGAACAAGGATTCCGATGGACCTTGTTTTTTGACGGAGCCTCCAACGCACTCAGCAATGGCATATGTTATGTAATCATATCCCCTGAAGGATGTCATACTCCCTTTACCGCAAGACATTGCTTCAACTGTACTAATAATATAGCCGAATACGAAGCGTGTATTTTTGGTCTCAAAGCTGCCATAGATTTGGGAATCAAATCCTTAAGTGTATTTGGAGATTCAGCCTTAGTCATCAGTCAGATCAAACGAGAATGGGATATAAATCACCCTAACCTTATCCCCTATAAAGAACATGTGTTGACATTAATCCCATATTTCGAGGAAATTACCTTTGAGCATTTTCCACGAGAGGAGAATCAACTAGCAGACGCGCTAGCCACCATGTCATCCATGTTTAAACTCAAGTGGGGTAACGAGGCTCCCCAGATCACCATTGAACGTATGGATGATCCAGCTTACTGTCACGAGATCGATACTGAAGAAGTAGTGGACCAGCCTTGGTTCCATGAAGTTAAGAGGTATCTAGAGGCTCAAGAGTATCCGGAAGGAGCTTCAGTCAATGATAAGAAGTTCTTGAGGAGATTCTCTGCTAAGTTGTTCCTCAGTAATGGAATTCTCTACAAGCGCAACCATGACTCTGTTTTGCTTCGTTGCGTAGACAAGGTTGAGGCAGAAAAGATCATGGCTGATCTGCATGAAGGCACTTTTGGAACCCATTCTAGTGGGCATACGATGGCTAAGAAGATCCTGTGGGAAAGGTATTACTGGTCTACCATGGAAGCAGATTGCTATCAGCATTCACGAACCTGTCACAAGTGTCAGATCTATGCTGATAAAGTGCACGTGCCTCCAGTTCCTCTAAATGTCCTGACTGCTCCCTGGCCTTTCGCGATGTGGGGTATCGATATGATTGAAGAAATCAAACCTACAACTTCTAATAGACACAAAGTGGGTTGAGGAAGCTTCTTTCGCTTCCTCTACCAAGAATGTTGTGGCCCATTTCATCAAACAGAATCTCATATTTCGGTACGGTATCCCAGAGAGAATCATCACAGAAAATGGTACGAATCTTAACAAAACTATGATCATCACACTATGCACGCAATTCAAGATCCAGCATAATAATTCTTCCACGTATCGGACAAAGATGAATGGCGATGTCGAAGGCGCAAATAAGAACATCAAGAAGATCATACAAAAAATGACAGTAACTTACAAGAACTAGCACGGGATGCTACTATTCTCTCTCCACGGTTACCGTACCACGACCTTCTCGTTGGTATACGGCATGGAAGTTGTCCTACTAATTGAAGTCCAAATACCTTCTCTGAGAATCATAAAGGATGCAGGGTTGAGTGAAGACGATTAGATCCAAACTCGACTTGACCAATTGAACCTAATTAATGAGAAGAGGCTTACGGCTGTCTGTCATGGCCAGATGTACCAAAAATGTATAATCAAGACTTTTAACAAAAAGGCCAGACGTCAGGTATATCAATTTGGTGACTTGGTAATCAAGCGTATCATATTGCTACAAGGTGATCCCCAGGGGAAAATGGACTCCTACGTACGAAGGAACAATGATCTTAACCACTATGGATGGCGACGACCTTCCACACCCTGTGAACGCAGACATAGTCAAAAGATAGTACGCATAAGAGACCCGCTTGGTTGACACACCTAGGAAAAACAAGGGCATCCCAGAGAACCAAAAAGGTTCGGGCAAAAATTAGGGATAAAACAAAAAATTTGTACACCCGACAAGTTGAAAACCAAAAAGGGCGACTTGGGAAAAAAAGGGTATCCCGGTGGACTGAAAACCCGAAAGGGTGGTCCAGAAAAAAGTTAGGGAATTAAAGCTTATGACTATGTCCCGTTGGATCACCTTACTGACAACCTTTAGCTTCGACTGACAAACCTAGTGGTTTTGATCAATCTAATCAACTTCGGACAAGGAAACAAGTGGATAAGATGCTCAAAGACACGAAGGCTATAGCAGAATGGGAACACCATGGGATTATTTCACATAGCTATATTTTATTTGTATCAAATTTTCATTTTCTACGACGACGTTCTCTTACTAGAATGTTCGTCTCATTGTACAAAAATACTTATTCAAGTTAATACAAAGATATCACTTTGAAAGTGAAAAACTATCTGTTTTTTCTTTTTTTGTGTTTTGTTTGCGAACACGTCCAATGATTTATTTTTGAACATATGCATTTGAACGTAACTAATGTTTACAAATGAACAAAAAAAGGAATAGAAAATAAAAAGATAATCACTAATGGTGTTAAGAAATAGAATAATATCTTTAGACCATTCCATAAAATCCCCAAAGTGTGCAGATTAATGATATAAAGCTCTCTCACATCCCCGACAGAATAAAACTTCCAGTTATCACTCCCCAGTAAAAGTCGCCCAATTTCTCAGGATTCCCCAACATGATTTCACAAGAAATACACGGCGTTTCCTTTACACAACAAAGTTTATTTCTCTAACAAATGGAAGCTCATCAACTCATCAACAACTTCAAAACATGAAGACTCACACCCTTTGTACCCAGCAGTACTAGAGGAGTTATCTTCCCCAGCAACACTGCGGTATAACAACTAACGTGTCCATACATTGCATCCATACGTCATAACATTGACAACACAAATACATACGAAACAATCTCATTTATTTTGAGAACATCATCGCACCATGCATTTCATACATCATGACATTGCATGCAACTAATATTTCATCTTTTCAGGAAAGATGAATCAACAGAAAATTGTCATCAAATTTTCAACAAATCAATTACAGATCAATTCCCAAGAAAGGATTGGTCAACCGTCTATACAACATATGTTTCTTTCAGACTCCTGCCGGTTTAATTTAAATAACTCAATAATTTATTCTGATTCTTTCCTGCATATGTATTCTCTAGTTCAGATAAATCTCTCAATGATTTGTTATGATTCTTCTCCGGATCCCCGTCGGTTCAGACAAATCTCTGAACGATTTATTTTGATTATTTCTCGTAGACGCTTTCTCTGGTTCAGATAAATCACACAAAGATTTACTCTGATTCTTTCCAGTTAAAGAATATTCAAGATCTCTTTTGGTTCAGTCTAAACCCCTCAACAATTTATCCTAATACTTTTCAAAGGAACATTTCGGTTTCAGATAAATCTCTCAACTATTTATTATGATTCTTTCCTGCAGACGCTTTCTCTGGTTCAGATAAATCAAATAAAGATTTACTCTAATTCTTTCCAGTTAAAGAATATTCAAGATCTCTTTTGGTTCTGTTTAAACCCCTCAACGGTTTATCCTGATACTTTGCAAAAGAACATTTCGGGTTCAGATAAATATCAATGATTTATTCTGATTCTTTCCTGCAGGCACTTTCTCTAGTTAATATAAATCGGACAAAGATTTATTTTGATTCTTCCCAGTCAAACAACATATAAGACTTCTTCTGGTTCAGATAAGTCGCTCCAAAGATTTATTCTGATTCTTTTCCAGTTGAAATCAAGTTCAGACTTAGTACATTCTTTGTCAACAGCCGCCTTTGGATGGCATCTACAAGCCCATCTCCGGCAAATCTCCATCATTCTTCCAAATGGCATCTATAAGCCCATTCCTATTTCATCTTCGAGTGCAAATTTCTGGGCACTTTAGTGTTCAATCATCTTCCACCTTCAAGTCACAAATGGCGGATCCGCCAATCTAACTCTTCAGGTTTAAGAAGATTGAACATGGGCAGTTGTTGTACCCCAAAATTTGACCTCTCCTTTATCAAATATTTTCTCACAAGATCTCCTTGGGTTCAAGAATGCACAAGGATTGATCAGCTTAAGACACCTCCTTAAGCACTTATGACTGAAATTAGGGTTTGAGATTTCATAAGGATAATTGAACTTTCAATGCCTCATATGACTTTCATGGATCATTATGGGCCCCCAATATTACTCATGTCAACTTTCAAGCCTTGGATCACATTTTTGCTCAGTCAATTGAGCAGTTGTCCTAAAGATCAGTTGTATTAGGGAAAAAGTCAATTGTGGCCAAGTTATAGTCAAAATTCATAATTTTTGATCCACATAAACATTATAAACTCATATGTACCATTTTATCAAGTTTGGACCACAATTCCTCAAGAAATTTGATCAAATCATCAAAAGGGCAAAATGGTCAAAATTAGGGTTTTGATTGAGAAAGGGCAATTTTTTATTTTTGACGTAGCAAATGGTTAATTGGTTAGAGGCATGATCTCAAGAGTTCAATTGCATCATTTTTACCTAATGGCATGACTCAAAACATTGCTCAAGGTCATTTGATTGATAGTTGATTTTCAGTCAACTGATCAAAAGTCAATTGTATAGTGAAAAGTTAAACTTTGACTTTTTATTTAAAATCAAGTGTCAAAAATCACAATTCATCAAAACATGTCAAAATATGAAAATTGTTCATCAAAATATCAAAAAGTCAAGATTTCGTTTTGAAAAGTCAAAGTTTTCAAATTTAGAAATTTTTCTAAGTGTTGAAAACTTCATATTTTTTCACAACTTTAAGCTAATTTTTCACCATGATGCAAGATGATTTGAAAGAAACTTTCAACATGAAAGTTGTATATCTCCATGATATCTACAACATTTATTTACACAACTTCTCCTAGAAATGCATGTATCTCAAGTTATTAATCCATGAAGTCATGGTCATGAAACAAAGCACTTTGTGAAATTTTAAGCATTTTAGGTCAGGATTTTGACCTAACTTCTGACCCAAGTTTCACATAGTTCCATTTGGATTTTGCAAAAGTGGTTCAAAGAGGGGTTGTAGAGCACATTACAAGCTTTCCAAAATGTCCAATAACTCCATGAGATCATTCGTGAGCAAGGAGAATCGAATTTCAAAAGTTGGAGTTTCAAGTTGTTTTACAAGGCAAATTTTGTGATGAACAAAATTCAAATCTCAAACCTATGCTGCACAATCTTGCTTTGAAGGCCTCTAAACTTCAAGATCTCTCCATAATCAGAATATTACACTTGCTTTTTAGCTATTATCCACTTGATTCAAGCTTTATCCAAGTTAATTTTCCATTAATGGTACAAAGGCACCATTTCCATTTACATAAAGCAAGCTTTAGGCAAAGTCAACTTGCATTGAGCTTTGCACTTGTTCCTTCTACACAAACTTCCTCTACAAAGTCAGATAAGCATGTTTAAAGTTGGTAACCACTCTAGATAGCTTTGTACTATGCATTAAAACCATGTTTGTCAACCTTACTTCAAAAACAAGTCAAGAAGCCAAAACATGGGATCTTGTACTTTTGACCACCTCAAGTATCCAAACCTTTTCCATACATAAACACAAGTCATTTGCAAGAAAATACACGCATGCTCAAGCCCTGAAACCTCTAAATCACAGAACCAACAAAAACGTCTCAAAACTTTCCATTTCTGAGTTTTGAATCTGATCTCTAAATTTGCTCGTGTGTTTCTTGGCCTTTTACTTTAAAAAGCTTCTGAATGAGATACACAAAGAATTCCAACACCTGCCACACGACTGTAACATGTCCATCACCATCCACAATTTTCAAAAACAACACCTTGCACCTTAACTTCTCCAGAACTCCTCAGCCACTTTCAGCTCAAGCCAAGCATCACATTAGCTTCCTGGGAACTTGAGGAAGCTAACCCAATCACTGGAACTCATCAAAAGCTGCTCAAACTCAAAACATGATACCCTCTTGCAAGGTGAGTTTTCTGACTTTTGAACTCTTCATACAAGCATCATTAATGGTTTATTTGTGAATAATAAATGTAGATATCATTGTCCTGAAGCTAACCATGTCCTTAGATTTCATTATTGTTGCTTGAGTAGTTAGAATTTTGAATCTGAACCTCTGAAAATAATTAGGTCAGAATTTGGTACTTTAAATGATTCCCATTCATCGTTGATTTATAGTTTATGATATTACTATGTTTGGATTCGTATGGAAAAATGAAACAACTTTCATGTTTGCATTTTCCATTTTTGTTGAGAAATGGTGAAGTTACAGGTGGTCTGGCTGGAGGTTGAAGATGAATTGTATTCAAGACTTTTTTTGTGTTATATATTTATCATTTCATTTATATTAAAGGATGTATAGCCACCCCAGTGGTAAGGCAGTGCGCTGGTAACCAAGAGATCATGGGTTTAACACCCAGCGCGCTGCCTTTTGCATTTTTCTACATATTTTTGTCATTTTTTATTTCAGGAAGCGCTTGGGCCTTCTCCTCCTGGGCTTGGCATTTTTACTCACTGATACCCCCCATGTTTTCTCATACCATGTAGCCCATATACTTTTATTTTTAATTTTCTGATTTCCAAATAAAAACATCAAATTGGGCCAGATTCAAAAACTATTTTTTCTAACATTACCTCCCAAATTCTATTTTAACCTCCATGACTTTATTATTTTTATTTTATTTTTAGTTCATCTTTATTATTATTATTATTATTATTATTTTCATCAATAAAAATCCAAAAACATTTATATTTTTATTACTTATATTTATTTAGTTTATTTTTCTTCATAATACTAAAAGAACAAAAAAAAATTTCCTTTAATAAATTAATTTACCTTTTTTAATACTTAGATAGTTAATCTTAATTATTATAATATATTATTTTTCTTGTAAATTAAGATCAATTTAGAATTTAGGACTTTTGTTTAATTATTTTTATTTACTAATTTAATTAAATTCACAAAAACCCTAAACAACTTGTTTTCTTTAAATTAATTTATTTTACTAACTTAATCTTAATTTTCTTGTTTTTAGTTAATTATTTTATTAATTAGATCAAAAAGACTCTTTTCATAAAATTAAACAAAAAGTCACATTTCTTTTTACATTTACATTCTTGCATTTTTACTTATTCAAATTTGTACATTTATTCAAATTCAATATGGTTGTAATAATTATTTAAATTTAATTTCTTGCAATTCCCCATTTTTAATTTGTAGACCCCCTCCCCTAAATGATGTAATAGCTTATTATTTTTATTTTCCGCAATTTAAATGCTTTATATACAAATGCTAGTAATTAGGGTTTGTATGGAAAGATTAAAATCAATGCTTAGCAAACCCTAATCAAAGACAAATCAAGCATGTAAATCAATACACTTGCACACAAACACCCTTAGGGTAAATCCACTTGGTTGCCATATAAAAATGGCCATGTTATGCATGTGAGGTATCTTAGCAAAAACAAGCAAAAAATACAAGATCATAGTCCCTCGATGACGCTATCCATGTTGCCTTTCAAAATGATCTTAGTCCCTAAAGAATATGCTTAGATATCTTATAAAATTTCTAATCATGGTTATACGATGACCCTTGCCCGTCCCTTTTACATCCAAAGATAGGGTTACTTACCAAATCAATGGTAAGATAACAATGTCAAAGGAAAGAGGAAATAAACATGAAAGACTTTTAAGTAGGTAGATTACTCCTAGTTGCTTTCCCAATTTCAAAACAAAAACATCCTTGCTATTTTCAAAACAAACACCAACACTTTCAAAACATCTTTCAAACTTGAAAAAAATTTCAAAAGATCAACACTTTGTATACATTCTTACGAACGAGAATCATTACAAAGTTTGCCTAAATGATGGCATCTTTACAAAATAATTTCAAAAAACACACAAAGCACATTTTCAAACAAAAGCAAGTGATCTAGCAAGTGACTAAGAGCCCATGGAAAACCATGGATGAAAAGGGTGCTAATACCTTCCCTTTTCATAATCTACCCCCCGAACTCAAGAAAACATCTCCAAGGTCTTTCCTGTTCTGTTCAGCCTTTCCTTTTGGATAAAAGAAAAGTCGGTGGCGACTCTTGATAACCCCAACATTTGCAATCAAACGCAAAACAACCAAGTCAATTCTCCCACCGCGTTACACAAGGGTTCCCCAAATCCTGAAGTTTTCAAAATGTTGTTCAACATCATGTTGACAAGAGTTGATTTCACACCCTCTATGGCCCCATTTCATGATAGACAAGATGGCCCAGAGTGGTTTACTAGGGATTTCTCACATGAAAGAGAAGAAGACATGAAAAATTCCCTAATCCTTTGGAGACGTTACTTAACTCCCCAATTTCTGTCTTCTGTGATTGTCGGTGTGAATCCAAGCTTGGTCGCTTATCAGACTAACTTGGTGGCTCGACAATTTGGACTCTGTCAACTTGTCTCCAAGTCCTTGTTCAATTATCACGAGCTGCGGATAGACATCATATCTGACCAACCTTTCGAAATTATCAAAGAAGATATCATAAACATATGGGCACGAAGGCCTACACTTAATCTCACTTATTTCCAACAATCTTTCTACTACACCAAAGAATTTGAGACTTGGTGGCAGTCATATTGTGTTACATTCATTGGTAATCCTGATGCAAAGTTGGTTGATCTAACTACAACTTTTTCCAATTTTCATGCGAAATCGACCAAGTGTAAGGTTACTCTTATTAAAAAAATTTGAGCTTTCCAGAATTACTTCTGAGTTGTGTATCGACCTAATAATCTTCATCGGACCATTTTTGAGGCTGCTGTCGAATTAAAGGAGAAGGTAACCAATAGGATCTTGACACTTAAAATCCTTGGTTATGCAAAAGACAAATATCTTTACGCTCTTCACTTTGGAAACATCAAATTTCCTCCTTTTCCATCTAGCCCTTTGGCTTTGGCCTTTGGCCCACCTATTCCTGACTGGTGGTATTGCTCTTTATCAGATATGCAAAATGCCTATAAGAAAAAGGTTGATAGAGTGGTACCGACAAAGTATTATCTACCTAACTATTCAGGGCATCTTCATTATGATCTCTGATATGTTACAGTACTTTCGACCACACAAATCGGTAACGATTTCTAGAAAGCTTACCCCCTGCTTATTTTGATTTGGTTGCTTATTTAATTGTTTATACTTGCCTTACAACTATCCCAATAGATCAGGTGGGTGCCATTTCTGTCGGCAAACCGAAACCTTCAATGAATCATGTTTAAAATCAACCTTTTGTCAATTATCATTCATGATTTGGCATATCTGACTTAGCCAATCTCTTATAGATTATCACTGACCATACACCCTCTGACGATGAACCCATTTCTTCTTCACTCAAGAAGGCTTCCTCTGTAGGTGTACTTATATAATTCTTGTTTCCATGTCTTTTATGCCTTGAACTGTACTAATATTTTCCTTGTTTTCCAGAGTAAAAAACGGTCAGTAGATTTGACTGCTCCCTCTGACGAATCCAAACGGTCCAAGAAGGACATACAACATACTTCTGAGAGGACTGATGTATATTTTGAAAATTCAACTCTCCATTCTCGACTAAAACAATTGCTTTGACTTATATCTTTTTCTGATACTAAGCCATCACCTAATGTCTAGTCCCTTCAACGCTCCCATAAATCCAAAAGCCACAAGAAGAAAAAAATACACTTCTACTGAAAACAAGGTGGCCCAAAAAAAAAAGAAGACGAAGGTACCTGTGTCCTAGAACACTGAAGCAAAGGTTGGCTTAAATCATGTTGATGAAATAGAAGAACCAGATAATGTCGAAGTCCCCCTTGTTACAAGAAGGAGATGTAAAGTGATCTTGGATGAAAATCCTGAAGCTACCTTAGATTTAGGAGCTAACACTATAGTGGTCGACACAACCATTATCACTCCGACTCGTGCTACCATAATTGATAAATCTCCAAACCCAATGGGAGACGTTGTTGATGCTTCAGCTAAGGATGAGTCTGTCGATCTTGATCCGTTGACACATGTACTAGCTGATTATTTTATTAGTTTCTTTTTCCTTTTAGTTTGTTGAATTTGTTTGGCTGATATCGTTTCTTGGTTTCTTTAGGTTAATGTCTCTGGCCAACAACTAAGTGTGCCTGACTATACTCCTTTTTCAGAAGCTTCTTCCCCTCATCATCATGAGAATCCCGACATTATTGATGGTGAGTTTATTGACCCGACTATTCCAGCTACTATTAGTGACTCTGACTCAGTCACTAGTCCTGCCAAACATAAGGTTTATAGTTTGACTAGCTCTGACTCTAGCCTCTCAGATTCCCTACAGGGTTCAGAAGCAAATAAAAATCTTACCACCTTGTCATACGGTGGGAGAACTGACTTGGGATGTTTTGCGTTTAATCACAATTTTTGCGGATAGTAAGAGTCGCCACTGACTTTTCTTTTATCCAATAAAGGAAAGGGTGAAAAGAACAGGAAAGACCTTTGATATTATTTTCTTGAGTTCGGGAGGTAGATTATGAAAAGGGAAGGTGTTAGAACCCTTTTCATCCATAGTAATCTATGTGCTCTTATTTTCTTGCTGGATCATTGCTTTTATTTGAAAATGTGCTTTGTGATGGTTTTTGAAAGTATTTTTGAAAAGCGCATTTGTTTAGGCAAACTTTGTAATGATTCTCGTCTCTATGAGAATGTATACAAAGTGTTGGACTTTTAAAAATATTTCATGGAAAGTGTTGGTGCATGTGAAAAGATGTTTGTTTTTAAAATGAGAAAGAAACTAAGAACGTTTCTACCTACTCAAAAGTCTTTGTTCTTTTCCTCCTCCTTTAGATGTTTCTATCTTATTACTGATTGGTAAGAAGCTTTATCTTTGGATGTAAAGGGATGGGCATGGGTCATCGTATAGTCATGATAGCAATGTTGTGAGATATCTTAGCATTTGAAGGACTAAGATCATTTGTAAGGCAATATTCGAAGCGTCATCGAGGGACTATAATCTTGTATTTTTGGTTATTTTTGCTAAGACGTCTCACATGCATAACATGAACATTTTTAGGCAACAAGTGGAGTTAACCCTAGGGGTGCAAGTGTGCAAGTGTTTGTATTTCATGCTTGGTTTATCTTAGATTAATTTTTTCTAAGATTTATTTTATCTTCCCATAAAAATCCTAATTTACTAGCATTTATATGAAAGGGATAAATTGCGGAAAGTAAATATCCTACGCTATTACAATCATTAGGGGGATGGGGTGTACAAATTTACAAATGGGGATTACAAGAAATGAAAGTCCTAATTATCTATTACAATAATATTGAAATAATGTACAACAAATGTAAAATAGACTTGTTTTGTTTTTGTTAAGAGAAGAAATAAATTTGCTTAAGAGAATATTTTAGTCTTTTTGTTTTAAAAGAAATAAGGCAAGGTGTATGAATATAAAGTATTTTTGGTGTTTTTTGATTAAATAAAATAGAAGTGGTGACAAAAATAATAAGAGAAAAAAAGAACCAGAGTCAGCGCATTACTGGAAGGATAGAAATAAGGAGCAGACGTTCTGACTCTGGTGTGCTGCAAGTCAGAAAGAAAATGTTAGCAGAAATGGGGAAGGCTAGAAGTTATGGATTCAGACACACTAAAGTTCTGGGGTTACTGGGAACAAGGGAAAACCTAGAAGTTCGGATTGTTTAAGGAAGCCTAGAAGTTCTAATGTTACTGGAAGGTTGGAAGTTCTGGTTGTCGAGAGAGTCTAGAAGTTCTGGTGTTATTGGAAGGTTGGGAGTTCTGGTTGTTGAGAGAGTCTAGAAGTTCTGATGCAACTGGAAACCCATAAGTTCTAGTGTTACTGGCAAGGTAGAAGTTATGGTAATGAGTAAGTGAGGAGTCAATGTTGTTGGATAAGAATATCTAGAAGTTATGGTCCAGGATCACCGCTTTGACAAACCACTGAAGGGGCAGGGGTTATCTGGAAGTTCTGGTCCAGGATCACTATTTGACAAATAATGGGGAAAAATGTCAAGAAGTAAATACAAAAAGGTGTTTCTGGGGTTAGAACTCAGGACCCTTAACACTAATGTCTTATACGCGCGCTCTCTACCACTGGGGTGGCTATACATCCGGTATTAGAAGCAAAAACATAAACATATATTACAATGTAAACTCTGATGATGAACTTCATCCTTTTCTTCGCTCCAACTAGAGTATATGCAACTTAGTCATTTCTCAACAAAAAATGGAAAATGTAAACATAGCAGTTATGGCAGATTTCATCAAGGTTTCAAAAATACAAAGCATCAAAATTGTAAACCAGCAGCAAGCATGAATTTTTCTAATCCTAATTCTGGACCCTAATTTCTTCAAGAAGTTATGATATGAAATTCCCTCTACTTAGGCCATATAAATGAAATCTATAAATATGTACAGAATCAGAGCCATGATTTCTACATTATGTTTTTGAAAATGTAAGCCTAACAATGCCTAAGTAATGAGATAAAAGTCAAAAGAAATTTACGTTGCAAATGGAAATTGTTTTGTGAACTAGAGCCTGGTTCAGATTGATGTGATGTTCTGGTCATATTCCTCAAGTTCTCAGAAAGCTAAAACAAATCTTAACTTGAGCTATGAATGGTTGGAAAGTTCTGGAGCACTCAAGGTGCAAAATTCTGGTTTTTAAAACAGAGAGTGGTGAATACTGTTTTACAGTTTGAAAACAGAAGTAAGGAAAGCTTCTATGTGTATTTTGGAAACTGTATGGATGATTTGGTCAAGAAACACGCGATAAAAATTAGAGTTTAGATGAAAAAATCAGGAAACTAGTAGGTTTTGTGTTTATGTTTGCAGTTTCAGGTTCTTGGAATTTTCAGCAAAGTTTCGAGACTTTTTTCAATGTTTCTCCGACCTCTTTAACAGTTGCAAATGAAGTTCAATTTATAGGGAAAGGATTTAGGAGCCTGGAGAAGTCAAGAGTAAAACCATCATGTGTTATGGATAGTTGACTTGTTTTTGAAGCAAGTTTGGACAAGTATGGTTCAAGGTAAAATAGAGTGGTTAACAGCTTTAGCCGCACCTAATCTGATTTTATAGGCATGATTTATGGAGAAGTACACTCAGAAGCAAAAGTAAGGTATGGGTCCAGCATAAACTTTGTACAAAAGTTTACTTTCAAAGGACAACATTGGTACTTCTATGCCACATGTGGGAAAATCCTTTGGATAAAGACTCAAAAGTGGGTGTGATCATTAAATGATGTTGATATTTAACAAGCAAGAAGACTTGTAACCTGATATTATATATCCTAGCTTGAAACTGGATCAGAAGTTCAGCACACACATAACTTATATTAAGAACAAATATCCAACTTTTGATCTTTAATTCTCCCTGCTCCTACATGATCTAAAGGAGTTCTCAAACTTTTGAGAAATCTTATACCATGCTTTGTAAACCATCTTTGAATTACTCTTGCAAACTATGATCATACCTTCATGAAAACTGGCCCAGAAGTTCTAACCAAATTCTGACTTGGAAAGGCTCAGAATTTACTAAGTGCTTTAGTTTCATGGGCGTGTCTTCAGGAACTTATAACTTGAAAACTCAACATTTTTAAGAGAAGTTTTGTTCTACAATATTTTAGATCTCATTGAGATCTACAACTCTTGTGTCAAAAATTCTTCCTGAATCAAATCACATCATGATAAAAATTTGACCAGAAGTTCTGAACTTATCATACTTTCTTAACACTTAGAAAAGATTCTAAGTGTTTAGAACTTTGACTTTTGCAAAGCAAATTTTACTTTTGATCTTCTTAATGAAACAAGTTTCATATTCTAACATGTATTGATGAAATATGATTCTTGAAACTTGATTTTGATCCAAAGTCAAAGTTTGACTTCTCAATGTGTATTTTGACCATTTTGCCCTTGTGCCAATTCCAAACCCAAATTGAGGTATCAGTGCTGCAAACTTGAGTCATGGAAAATATTGTGGGAAATGAGAAATGAGAGGGCAAATTTTGGGGTACAATCGCTTCCCCTGTTCAATCTTCTTAAACCTTAAGAGTTAGATTGGCGAGTCTGCCATTCGTGATTTGAAGGTGGAAGATGATTGAATACTAAAGTGCCCAGAAATTTGCACTCGATGATGTGTTAGTTCACTGTATAGGGAATGGGCTTAGATATGCAAGTCATAGCGACTAAGGAAGGTATCAGGATAAATATTTTGGTTGTTTTATACTGAAATGGTAGATTTCTTTTGCTTATTGATTTTCCTGCAAGGAAAAGGATTAGTTGCATGCAGATGTATGTATGGTGTAATGATGTTCTCAAAATAAATGAGATTATTTTGTATGCATTTGTCATGTATGTGTTATGCTTTATGAATGTGATACGTTTATTGCAACATGTCTTTGTCTAGGAAAATAAATCCTTAACAACATGCTGCGGAGCCTTGGGAGGCTGAATCCCGAACTGTTGTTGGAGAGTAGGTGTATCTTCAACTTTGTTTAGAATGTTTCTGTTGGGAATTCCTATTTTATTGTTTGAGGAGAAATCCGATGGGGAATATTAACTTTGGCTCTTTGCATGAAGAAACTTTGTGGGGGTGTTGATTTTTGCTTGGAGGAATAAAGTTCAGGAATTTTGGTTGTCCATTGCTCTACTAGGGAAATATTCCTGACGGGAGAGTATCGGAGGTTAGCTGTTATCTGGTCAAAATCCAGGCTTGGCAGCAATTTGTTAAGGATAATGAAGTTGACTGTTATCTGGTCGTATTCCAGGCTTCACAGTGACTTGCAAGGGAAGATGTGAATTAAACTATTATTTGGTCGTAATCCAGGCTTCACAGAAAATTTCTTGAAGTTAAATTGTTATCTGGTCGTATTCCATGTTTCGCAGCGACTTACTGGGAAAGATTAAATTAACTGTTATCTGGTCGAATTCTAGGCTTCGCAGATTTCTGAGGTGGATGAAGTTAATTGCTATATGGTCGGATTCCAGGCTTCGCAATAACTTTACTTGAGAGGACAGAGTTTAACTGATATTTGGTTGGATTCCAGGCTTCATAGTAACTTGGTTGAAAGGATGAAGTTGAACTGATATCTGGTCGGGTCCAGGCTTCACAGTAACTTACTTGAAAAGATGAAGTTACACTGATATCTGGTCGAGTTCCAGGCTTCGCAGATTTCTGAGGTGGATGAAGTTAATTGCTATATGGTCGGATTCCAGGCTTCACAATAACTTTATTTGAGAGGACGAAGTTGAACTGATATCTGGTTGGATTCCAAGCTTCACAGTAACTTGCTTGAAAGGATGAAGTTGAACTGATATCTGGTCAGATTCCAGGCTTCATAGTAACTTGCTTGAAAGGATGAAGTTGAACTGATATCTGGTCGGGTCCAGGCTTCACGGTAACTTACTTGAAAAATGAAGTTGAACTAATATTTGGTCGGGTTCCAAGCTTCACAGTAACTTGCTTGAAAGGATGAAGTTGAACTGATATCTGGTAGGATTTCAGGCTTCACAGTAACTTGCTAACATTAAACTGCTATTTGGTCGGATTCTAGGTTTCACATATTTCTGAGGTGGATGAAGTCAATTTCTATCTGGTCGGATTCCAGGTTTCGTAATAACTTACTTGAAAATATGAAGTTGAACTGATATCTGGTCGGATTCCACGTTTCACAGTAACTTGTTGGGGGTAGAGGCAAGCTCTACTGGGGAAAGAAGTTAAACCCTTATCTGGTTGAGTCCAGGTTTTCAATATCTCGAGGAGTTAAATTAATATCTGGTCGGGTCCATGCTTCATAGTATCTAGAGAAGTTAAACTATTATCTGGTCGGGTCTAGGTTTCATAATATCTGAAAGTTAAACTATTATCTAGTCGGGTCCAGGTTTCATAGTAACTGAAAGTTGTTTTAAAATAGGAGATAATTTCATTGAGGAGTGTATTTTTTTGTTGGGGAATAAACTCTGTTGAAGAGAATATTTGATGACATGCTGACAAGGTGAATTCTTTAGGAAGAAATCCGTAAGGCTTCTTCTTTTAAGACCAGCTCAGCTGAGGAGAGGGCTATCGATATATTGAGACTCTGACCAAGATTTTCCTATATCAAACTTTGTGGGCAAATCTGTTGGGGCAAAGGTTTATTGTAGCAGGCTCTGTGGGGAGAATGTTAATGAGATACATCTGTGGG
This sequence comes from Vicia faba, assembly GCA_948472305.1. Lineage (NCBI taxonomy): Eukaryota > Viridiplantae > Streptophyta > Magnoliopsida > Fabales > Fabaceae > Vicia > Vicia faba. The sequence goes on from OX451737.1 coordinate 925,074,999, forward strand.
GATATCTCAACTACATTAAACATATGCTCGTTGCTGCTTGGTAGGTCACATTTATTACATAGTTTAAACATGTTCATATGCATATGTTCATTCAATTTTAGTCATTGGACATCTTTGCACTCAAAGCAAAAAAAAAGGTTTGCACTTCAAAGTATATTTGTATTGATGTTATGCCCATGAATAGGCATTTTTGTACAAAGAGGCGGAGATCCTAGTAAGAGGAAATCGTCGAAAGGAAAACAAAATTGAAAACAAAGATAACAGCCATGTGGAAATGATCTCATTATGTTCCACTCTACTATTTCCCCAATGTCTTCAAACATCTCTTACTGTTGACAGAAGTTGATTGGATTGATTTTGGACCGTTTGAACTAGGACCTTGGTAATAAAGTTGACTGCAGTGATTCCATGGGACATAGTCATACGCTTTTTAATCCTTAATTTTTGCCTGGACCACCCTTTCGGGTTTTCAGCCCACCAGGATACCCATTTTTGCCCAAGTCGCCCTTTTGGGTTTTTGACTTGCCAGGTATACAATCTTTTGCATATATCACTAATTTTTGCCCAAACCTTTAGTTTGCTGGGATGCCCTTATCTTGCCTAGGTTTGTCAACCTAACGGGTCTCTTATGCGTAGTATTTTTTGACTATGTCCGCGTTCACAGGATGTGGGAAATCTTCACCGTCCATAGTAGTCAGCATCATGGCACCACCAGAGAAAACTTTTTTGACAACAAATGGCCCTTCATAAGTGGGAGTCCATTTTCCCCCGGGGTCGCCTTGTGGAAGAATGATGCGCTTTATTACCAAATCACCAGATTTATATACTCGAGACCTGATCTTTTTGTTGAAAGCCTTGATCATACACTTCTAGTACATCTGACCGTGACAAACATCATCCAATCGCTTTTCATTGATCAAGTTCAACTGATCCAATCTTGTCTGAATCCATTCGTCTTCGTCTAGGCCTGCTTCCTTCATAATCCTTAGTGAGGGAATCTGAACTTCCATTGGCAGGATAGCTTCCATGCCATAGACCAAAAAAAGGGAGTCACCCCAGTTGATGTTCTAGCTGAAGTACGGTAGTCGTGAAGAGCAAACAATAACATCTCATGCCAGTCTTTGTAGGTTACTACTATCTTCTGCACAATCTTCTTAATGTTTTTGTTGGTTGCTTCCACTGCACCATTAATTTTAGGTTTATAAGGAGAAGAATTGTGATGCTTGATTTTAAACTAAGTGCAAAGTCCTGTAATCATAGAATTGTTAAGATTGGTCCCATTTTCAGTGATGACCCTTTCGGGGATACCATAGTGGCAGATGAGGTTATGTTTGATGAATCTGGATACGACGTTCTTTGTGACTGAGGCAAATGAGGCAGCTTCGACCCATTTGGTGAAATAATCAATAGCGACAAGAATGAAGCGATGTCCATTGGAAGCAATAGGTTTAATCTCTCAAATCATGTTAATGCCCCATATTGCAAATAGCCACGGAGCAGTCATGACATTTAGGGGAATAAGAGGCACATGGACCTTGTCAGCATAAATTTGGCACTTGTGGCAAGTCCTTGAGTGGTGATGGCAATCAGTTTCCATGGTTAACCAATAGTAACCATATCTCAGGATTTTCTTGGCCATGGTATGTCCGCTACAGTGAGTCCCAAAGGGACCATCATGCATATCTTCCATAATTTCTTCTGCCTCCTTTTTGTCTACACATCGGAGTAGAGTAGAATCATGGTTGCGTTTGTACAGGGTTCCATTACTTAGGAAGAATTTGGATGAGAATCTTCGCAAGAAATTTTTATCGTTGATGAAAGCTCCTTCAGGATACTCTTGTGCTTCAAGGTATCTCTTCCCCTCATGGTACCATGGCTTCTCGGCGTCAGTTTCAAGCTCATAGCAGTTCGCAAGTTCATCGAATCTCTCAATTGTAATCATAGGAGCTTTGTTGTCCCATTTGACCTTGAACATAGAAGACATTGTGGCTAAAGCATCGGCTAACTGGTTTTTTCTCTAGGGAAGTGTTCAAAGGTGATTTCTTCGAAGTAAGGAATCAGAGATAGAACAAGCTCCTTGTAAGGAATTATACTAGGGTGCTTATTGTCCAAATATCCCTTTACTTGGCTAATCACTAGAGCAGAATTTCCGAACACATTTAAATGCTTGATCCTTAAATCAATGGCAGCCTTCAGACCCAAAATGCATGCCTCATGTTCAACCATGTTATTTGTACAACCAAAGCATCGTCTGGCGGTGAAAGGAGTGTGGAAACCTTCAGAGGAGATTATCACAGCACCAACTTCGTTATCCAAAGCATTGTAGTCCCCATCGAATATCATAGTCCATCGGGATCCTTGTTCAGGTCCGTCATACTGTCCAGGTTTCGCGCATTCGGTCACTAGCATGATATTTTCATCTAGGAAGTCAAAGTTCATAGACTGATAATCATCAATAGCTTGATGGTCTAAGTGATCTGCCAATACACTTCCTTTGATAGCCTTTTGTGTTATATATTGAATATTGTACTCAGTCAAAATAATTTTCCATCTAGCTATCCGTCCGAAAAGAGAGGGCTTCTCAAAGATGTACTTGATATGGTCCATATTAGAAATCAATAGAGTGGTGTGAGTCAACATATACTGTCTTAGCCGGCGAGCAGCCCATTCCAGAGCGCAACAAGTTTTCTCGAGCAGTGAATATCTGGTTTCACAGTCGGTAAACTTTTTTCTTAGGTAGTATATTGCATGCTCTTTTTGGCCAGGCTCATCATGTTGGCCCAACACACACCTGTAGCGATAAAAAATGTAGCGGGGTAAATCGGAGATCGAATTATTGATTAATTCGTCTCGCAAAAGCAAGAGTCGCCACCGCGCTTTATTGTTTCCAAAGGAAAAGGGAAGAGAGCGAAATAAAACCCTAAATATGCAATGTAAATAATACTAAAAATACAAAGCGTTTTTGAAAAAGAGATCTTATGGTTCGGGGGTTGGTTATACAATGGGAAGGTATTAGCACCCAATGCATCTATAGTACTCTATAGGAACCTTTTGAAATATCTGTTTTATTTAGAATTGACCGCTTGATTGAAAATAAATAATTTTGGCTGAAAAAGGGATACGGACGGGTTTTTGAAGATACGACAACCTAACGTTGAAGTTTTGACTTAAAAGGTGTGAGTTTTGGAGAAATCGGATATTTGGAAAAATTATCCTAAGTTTTAATGAACTGAGGGTACTCGCTCGATCGTTTTTTGAGGACATGAAGTCAACAAAAATTAGACAATTCCCTTTGGATTGGTGCAAACAGAATAATCAAGTAAATGCGAGATATTTAAACAGAAAATGATACACAACAATTAAATGTGAACATGCATTTTATATGATTTTTGTTTAATAGGCGAAAAGAAAAAGTTTTAATTGGTTTTCATTTTTTTTTTTACGCATTTTTAATGATAAAAGGTAATGAGAATTAATAGAAATGTTTTTTTTTTAGATTTTTTATATGTTTCTATTTTTTATGTTTTTATTATATTGGTACTTAATCAAAATGAGGGGAATAAAATAAAATGTCTTTTAGTCTTCATTTTTTTACTTTCACATGTTTTTTAAAGATATTAAATATTTATCAAATTAAATAAAACTTATAAATCAAATATCTAATTAAAATAAAGAAGACTAAAATTATTAAAATAACCTAAACTTAGATTAAATAAGATTTAGGTAAAGTGTTATAATTATCTATTTAAAAAAATATGTTATCCCTAAGAAAACTAACTAGTATAAATTAATATAAGTTAAGAATAGAATTAAACTAAGAGTAAATAAAAGATGGGCTTAAGCAAAAAGGAAACGAACTGGGTTTAAGGGAGATGGGCCGGGTCAGGTCGTGGGCTTAAGGGTCCAAGGGATTAAATCATAATTAGGGTTGTGTTTGTTTGATAAAGGGATTTAGGGTTTGGTTTAAGGCAGAACGGCGCCTCTCTTCACGATCTTCATCTCTCTCGCGCAGCTTCTTCGTTTTCTTTGCCTCCAATGCCGATGTTTCCATGTTCCGGCCACCCACACCAAGTTTCTCTTCCCTCCATTGTTGACGCGGCGGCTTTAGGCGGAGACGGTAATGACCAAAACGCTTTCGTTAATGCTTGATGTTGATTTAATTCGCGTATAAACCTTACAGTTTCGTTGTTGATTTTACAATTTCTTAGTTGATTCTGAGGTTTCTTGGTTGATTCTGACTAGTTTTCCATTTTTAATGTCCATGTCGATTTGAATGGTGTTTTAAGGAATAAGAATGGAAGAAAGCGTTACCTAGATGGAGAAGGAGGAGGAGCTTGGGGTGATGGAGGCCGGACGGCAGGGAGACAGCAGGCGCACGCGGTGGTGAACGGTATTTGTGATTTCCTTCCTTTTGCTTGAATGTTACTGCGTTTGCTATTGTTGGAACCCGTTGAACTGCACTTTGGCTCTTTCTTCTTCTTCTTTTCTGATTTTGTACGATCCTAGAGTTTTGTCTATGATGGACTCTGGGGTTTGGGTATTTGATCTTTAGTTTTGGTTTTATGAGGGGTGATATTGGCTTTTGTGGCTCAATCAGATTTTTTTAAGATTTAGGCCATGTTTACTGGTTTGACAGCAGCAGGTTAACGGTTTTAGCAGGTTGTGATGCTGGTAGAGATTTTTGGTTTGTGTGAGATTGATGCAGGTTTTTGATTATGTTGAACTGGTTTTCGGTTAGGTTGGACAGGGCCAAGGTTTTACTGATGTGAGGCCATTGCAGGTTTTTTTGTTGGTTTGGTGATGGCTATCAGGTTTTGAATGATGGTTCTACAGGTTTTGAAAATGGTTTTACAGGTTTTGAAAATGGTTTTACAGGTTTTGAAAATGGTTTAGGCCATAAAGGTTTGAGGGTTGTTTTTGTGTTTTTTTGATTTCTGGTGGTAGACAGGTTTATGGTTGTGTATGCAGGATGTTTGAAAAATGGTTTTGTATATTTTTGTTAACAGCAGTTTTTCTAAGTTTTTCAAGGCTTGGAGATTGACTTTTTTTTTTGTGTTCTCAAGTGATTCTAACGTTATATCACTGCCTCCTTTGTTACAGGCTGAAGATTGAAATATATTTTTTACCCTCCTCTTGGCCTTCTGCGTCAAAACTGTTACATTTAGTTTGTCTCTATTCCTCTTTTATGTTTTACTCCCTACTGGCCATATTACTGCAGTTTGTCTTGTATCTCTTCCTGCCTAAACCAAACCTGCAAAACCAATTCTCTATCTCTCTTTTCTCTCTTCAATGCAAATTTGACATAAAATGATGTTTGCATTTGCTCTGAAAAAGCACCCCTGCTGGAAAATGATGAAAATAGGAAACAAACATTGCTTGCATATTGGTTAAACTGCATATTCTCTTTTGCATGGTACAGTGGGTTTACGTTGGCACTTGCTTTATTTTTGATGCTGTTGCTACTTTGTATGCTGTATGCTCTTTTGAAATAGGCATTTGGATTTTTGAAAATGCAATTACTTTCAAATATGCAGTTTTGAAAAAAATAAAAAAAAAGAGTTTGTGCATGTTTTAAATTGCATTCATTTATGAAATAAAATTCCTCCCTTTTTTGTGAACCGGGAGAAATCCCGTGATTTGCAAAAAAGGTAAACTGATTCCGGCCAGTGCTTTTAATGATGAGCATTTAAAATTTATTTTCTGCATTTAATTATTTATTTGAATTCTAATTCTTTTCTTTTAATTGTGCAGGTAAAATTAAATGAGCGGACACGCATTGGATTGGAAGCTTTAGAATTAAGATAGACTAGTTTATTTCATTTTAATTTTGACAATTCATTATTGTAATTTATTGCAATATATACAATATTTACAAAATAGCTTGTACCAAAAAAATGAATAAAAGAAACTATTTGTCCATTAATTCTTCTTCTTTATTTATTTATCGTTTATTATTTTATCCAAACGAATAATAATTGAAAACAAATCTCCAATTACCTACATTCAAAATAATAAACAGATAAATAATAATTATCATTGACCAACTAATACCTTCGATTATTTAATCCATCATTCTCAACTAAATTATAATAATTAAAATAGGATTTCAATTATTTAACCTAGAACGACGAACGATTAAACAGTCGTTATTGACCAATGAATTTCCTCAAATGCTTATTTATATTATTCATAGCCTTTAAATTATAGAATAACTAAGAATAAATTCTAGTTACTTAAATTTAAAAATAATGAGTAAATAAATGAAACGTCCGCACAATTAATGCGCCTCTTCTCTGATGTTCATTTTATTATCCCTACATCTTTAAACTAAATAATAATCAAAAAATGAATTTCAATTATTCAAGTTTTAGATAATAGATAATTAATAAACATCATTTTTGCACGAATCGATTAAATGATTCAATGTTCAGCATAAATAGCTCTTGGCCTGAAAAAGTCATGAAATTTAAAATCGATGGATCAAAACAAATGTAATGTAAAGATGCAGATAGGAGATGACGTCTTAGGTCAAAATTTGGGGTACAACAGCTGCCCCTATTTAAGTTTCTTCTATCCGGAGATATGAAGATTAAAATCTTCGTGTCGACGAGATTGAAGGTACTTAAATACATAACTACGCAAATTTTGTCCTAAGGTGCCGTCATCATGCGGTGGTAAGAATGCAGCGATCTAACTCACAGAGAAAGATACTGTGAAACGAGACAATGTTGAGGGAATCGAACGTCAACAAAACACAAAGACATGAATTATGCGCTACTGGGAGAACGAGCTATCGACTTCAAACGACAGACTCCTGACATCGAATAAAACTGAGGGAATACGACCTCTAACCCTAACAAAGAGAGCATCTTGCATGGGCTATAACAGATCATTGATCCAAAACAGTGAGTTCGCGGCTCAAGGTCAATGGTAGACAGAGAGTATCTAATTGCTGATAACTGGTTACCGACTTCTGGAGGTACAGATTCGTACCAGACTTCTCTGCGAGGTTTCGGAGGTATACTCATTAATGCTGAGGTAATGAGACTGTGGATACGAAGGTTGTTCAAATAAAGAAAATTGCCAGTTGTTGTCGTCCAGAGAGAATACCGATAACAAACAAGTTGCTCAAATAAAGAGGCTGCCGCTTGCTGTCGTCCAAAGAAAATACCAATAACAAACAAGTTGCTCAAATAAAGAGGCTGCCACTTGCTGTCGTCCAAAGAAAAATACCAATAACAAACAAGTTGCTCAAATAAAGAAGCTGCCACTTGCTGTTTTCCGAAGAAAATACCGATAACATACAAGCTGCTCAAATAAAGAAGCTGCCACTTGCTGTTTTCCGAAGAATAATAACGTACTGGTAACTCATGAAGAGTTTGCTGCTTGTCGCTTTCAAAAAGAGTAACTGACGCACTAGTAGTTCATGAAGAACTGCTGCTCGGCGCTTCCCAAAAAGGGTAAAATGACGGTGACGCACTAGTAGCTCATGAAGAACTGCTGCTCGGCGCTTTCACAAAGTCATAACTGACGCACTAGTAGCTCATGAAGAACTGCTGCTCGGCGCTTCCCAAAAAGGGTAAAATGACGGTGACGCACTAGTAGCTCATGAAGAACTGCTGCTCGGCGCTTTCACAAAGTCATAACTGACGCACTAGTAGCTCATGAAGAACTGCTGCTCGGCGCTTGTCGAAGATAGTAACGTACAAGTTGCTCGTGAAGAGCTACCGCTTGTCGTTTTCCAACATAATTCAGAGGGAAAACTGCGATGATATTGGCAGAGAATAAAATCTTCATTAAAGAGAAACCTGAATCAATCCTTCCCGAGGAGATCACATATTTAAACGTGCGAAATAAATGCACCAACCGTCTAGGTCGCAATTTCACTGGGGAAAAACACTGAGGTAGCCTATGCAAGAGGCAACAACTTCATCCAGGAATAACCAGAGAGAAAACAGTCAAACAAGACTCCTCCCAATGAGAAAGTAAATCGATTGGGGAAATTATCCTATCGAGAAATGGACAAGGTAAGCTAAATCAAAAATCATCCACGAGGATTAGCTCAGTTGGGGAATTAGAAAGGAGGCGCACTCTATGCTTAAGCTGACACCCTATTTGGAAGGATCAAATACGTTATTTGAAAAAGACACAACTAAGGTGTACGGATTTAATGACATTAACAAATACAACTGTGTGTGCATGATGCGAGTGTGGATGAATAAATGAATGTCATGTATATGCTGACAAAACAGACAGATGGGATATCTTGGAGATAATAAGGTGTCACAGCAACGTAAATGCTCGGCCACTCTTGAAAAGATGGAAGATAAACGGAATACAAAGCAACGTCGGAAGATGTCACGCTACAAGGCCCAAGTCTTCTGAAGAGACGAACAATCAAATCCAATCTTCTAGCACCAATAAACCACTGGCATAAGACGAAGTGTACCGCACTTCAAAATCTCCCAAATAAAGGTAGCTAAAACCACACTTAACTGGAACAACTGGGGAATCACCAAGTTTAGCACCACCATAACCAAGCATGTATACAGCCAACATTTAATGACGATTTTGAAAGAAAACAAATTCATCATGCAAGTATAAATTACTGTACTGTTTTGCATTTCATGGCTTGACCATTTTCGGAACGACTGTTAATATTCCTTTCGTTATTCACGACACATTTTAGAAATAAGAATATCTTAAGTAAATTTGTTTCAAGTATTTCCATAAAATATTAAAATTTTGCCCACAAAAGGTAAATGCTCAACTTTCATTAATAAGATGGTAATTCGCTAACAGTGCAACTCCAATGGTTTACAAAAGTTTGGGGAAATAGTATGTGAAGTAAAAGGTCATACAAAAACAATGATCACTATTCTCCCTAACAACTTTGAATTCCAGAATATGCTCAGATGCCAAGACTGATTTGACCAGAAATTTGCCTAAGCGAAATACTTCTTGACTGCATCGGCGTTCAAGGGACGCGGGAGGTCTTCGCCATCCATATTGGCGAGAATCATGGCACCTCCAGAGAAAACCTTCTTAACAACATACGGTCCCTCATAGTTAGGAGCCCATTTGCCCCTAGAATCGGGTTGGAAAGATAATATCTTCTTGAGCACGAGGTCACCTTCTCTGAACTCGCGCGGCCGAACCTTCTTATCAAAAGCCTTCTTCATTCTTTGCTGATACAACTGACCGTGACACAAAGCCGTTAATCTCTTTTCTTCGATTAAATTCAACTGATCGTACCTACTTTGACACCATTCGGCCTCAGAAAGCTTGGCTTCCATCAACACTCTCAGAGACGGAATCTCAACCTCCACGGGGAGTACTGCTTCCATACCATAAACCAGGGAGAAAGGGGTCACGCCTGTTGAAGTTCGAACCGAAGTACGATACCCGTGTAAAGCAAACGGAAGCATTTCATGCCAGTCCTTATAAGTTACCACCATCTTCTGGACGATCTTCTTGATATTCTTGTTAGCAGCTTCAACAGCCCCATTCATCTTCGGCCTGTAAGGAGAGGAATTATGATGCTCAATTTTGAACTCTTCACAAAGCTCCTTCATCATCTTGTTATTCAAATTCGACCCATTGTCAGTGATGATCTTACTCGGGATACCATACCGACAAATAATCTGATTCTTGATAAATCTGACTACCACCTGTCTGGTTACATTAGCATAAGATGCGGCTTCCACCCACTTAGTAAAATAATCGATCGCTACCAAGATGAAACGATGACCATTTGAAGCTTTGGGTTCAATCATCCCAATCATATCAATGCCCCACATGGAGAAAGGCCAAGGTGAAGATATAACATTGAGGAGGGTCGGCGGTACGTGCATCCTGTCCGCATAAATCTGGCATTTATGACACTTCTTCACATACTTGCAGCAATCAGATTCCATGGTCATCCAGTAGTAACCAGCTCTCAACATCTTTCTAGCCATTGCGTGTCCATTGGCATGAGTGCCAAAGGACCCTTCGTGCACCTCTTGCATCAGCATGTCTGCTTCACGTCTGTCTACACATCTGAGCAAGACCATGTCGTAATTCCTCTTATACAACACTTCTTCATTGAGAAAGAAACTACTTCCTAATCTTCTCAACGTCTTCTTATCCTTATTGGATGCCCCAGGCGGGTACTCTTGAGTTTGAAGGACACGTTTGATGTCATAGAACCAAGGTTTGTCGTCGGTGACCTCTTCTACTGCGAACACATGAGCAGGTCGATCGAGGCGCATAACTCGGATTGTAGGCACGTCGTTCCAATCATTCACTTGAAACATTGAGGACAAAGTAGCCAAAGCATCCGCCATTTGATTCTCATCCCTAGGGATATGATGCAATTCCACCTTGTTGAAGAAGGTTAACAACCTTCTAGCATAGTCTCTGTACGGGATCAAACCAGGATGACGAGTTTCCCATTCTCCTTTGATTTGATTAATCACCAGTGCCGAATCTCCATAAATATCAAGAATTTTAATCCTCAAGTCCACTGCTTCTTCGAGACCCATAATACACGCTTCATACTCCGCCATGTTGTTCGTACAGTCAAACTTCAGTCTTGCCGTGAACGGGATATGAGTACCTCGGGGAGTAACGATGATTGCCCCAATTCCATTTCCATAGGAATTCACAGCTCCGTCAAATATCAAACCCCAACGGGATTCGGGATCAGGTCCTTCTTCGGGTAACGGCTCTTCACAATCTTTGGCTTTCAAGTACATAACATCTTCATCGGGGAAGTCAAACTTGACGGATTGATAGTCTTCAATTGGTTGGTGAGCCAAATGATCGGCCAAAATACTCCCTTTGATCGCTTTCTGAGTGTGATACTCAATGTCATATTCAGATAACAACATCTGCCAACGGGCTATCCTTCCAGATAAGGCGGGCTTCTCAAAGATATACTTGATTGGGTCCATTTTGGAGATCAACCAAGTAGTGTGATTAATCATATACTGGCGCAGACGGCGAGCAGCCCAGGCTAAAGCACAACAGGTTTTCTCAAGCAATGAATATCGAGACTCGCAGTCTGTGAATTTCTTACTCAGATAATATACAGCGTGCTCCTTTCTTCCAGTCTCGTCCTGCTGACCAAGCACACATCCCATGGAATCCTCTAATATGGTCAAATACATAATCAAGGGCCTTCCTTCCACCGGAGGAATCAAAATGGGAGGCTCAAGCAAATATTCTTTGATACTATCGAAAGCTTTCTGACAATCCTCTGTCCACACACATCCTTGGTTCTTGCGGAGAAGCTTGAAAATTGGCCCACAAGTAGCAGTCATGTGAGATATGAACCTAGAAATGTAGTTCAGTCTCCCAAGGAATCCTCTTACTTGTTTTTCCGTCTTGGGTGCGGGCATTTCCCGAATAGCTTTGACTTTATCGGGATCTACTTCAATACCTTTCTGACTGACAATGAAACCCAGAAGTCTTCCAGAACGAACACCAAAAGTGCACTTATTGGGATTCAGACGGAGTTTGTACTTTCTCAAACGCTGGAATAGCTTTAACAAATGCTCCAAGTGATCTTCTTCAGTCTGTGATTTGGCAATCATATCATCCACATACACTTCGATCTCCTTATGCATCATGTCGTGGAACAAAGCAGTCATGGCCCTTTGGTACGTTGCACCAGCATTCCTCAAACCAAACGGCATAACTCGATAACAGAAAGTTCCCCATGGTGTAATGAAAGCGGTCTTTTCCATATCTTCCGGTGCCATCTTGATTTGGTTGTAACCAGAGAAACCATCCATGAAAGAAAAGACTTTGAATTTGGCAGTACTGTCGACCAATACATCAATATGAGGTAATGGGAAATCATCCTTCGGACTAGCTCTGTTCAGATCTCTGTAGTCTACACACATCCGAACCTTACCATCCTTCTTAGCAACAGGCACGATGTTGGCTAACCACTAAGGATAGACCGACGTCACAAGAAAACCTGCGTTGATCTGCTTCTGAACTTCTTCTTTAATCTTGTCGGCCATGTCAGGACGAGTCCTTCTCAACTTCTGTTTGACCGGTGGACACTCAGGTTTCAACGGTAAACGATGCTCCACAATGTCGTTGTCCAACCCTGGCATATCTTGGTAAGACCACGCAAACACATCAACATACTCTCTGAGAAGCTCCAACATCTTCTCCTTAACTTCCGGGATAAGCAAAGCTCCGACTTTGACTTCCTTTCTATCCTCCTCATCACCCAAGTTGACCAACTCTACAGGTTCTTCAAACGGTTGAATGACCTTCTCATCTTGCTCGATCAAACGGGAAATCTCAACAGGAACCTCTTCATCATCCTCTCCTTCGGCTCTGAACACAGGGAATTCAAAATTGGGAGAGGGCATAGGATCATTGTTTTCGATGGTTAAGTCATGAAGTAATCTGCACACATGATTATGCTTTATTTTAGAAATCGATTTGTGCAAATAAAACAAAATGCTCTTAATCAAGTTTCATTATTATTTCCCGAAAAGTGAAAAATAAAACAGCAGTGGACAAAATAGCATTTTTATTCATTAAAGAGGAAATACTTGAAACAACAAGCCCAGACATTTCTCTTTTGCCTTGGGCAGAGCAAAAGGAGTTATTTTTCATAGCCCGACACAAAATACGTTTCGCCTTGGGCAGAGCGATTTTTTTAAAGAAAAATGAACAAAACATTACTCGGAAACGTGCATAACCACAGGAATATCAACAGCTATCCAGTTTTGGCAAGCCAATCCAGGCGTCACAAACACGGGCAAATCCTCCTCGGAATCATCATCTATGACAGCATCAACCTCAGGATGCACAAACCCTGCACTCCGAAAGACCTCTTGAATTGGACGAACAACTACTTCTTCCTTGACCCTTGCAGCTATTGGATGAAAACCCAAACCTTCCCCAGACTTGTTCTCGGGTAACGTCAACACCTGGCCCCATCCTTCGGCCGAACCACTCTCCACTACTCGCCGTGCATCCTCAAAAGAAGAGATGGATGCCCCCTGCTTCTTCACGGTATCCTTAGCAACAGATAGGCCCTGAAACTGGGTCCCGACGTCCTCGTCAGCATCAATAAAAGAAAACGATGATAAATGACTTACCACCATGGCCTGCTCTCCCCCAATCATCACTAGTTTCCCATGTCTCACAAACTTTAATCTCTGATGGAGCGTGGAGGTGACTGCCCCGGCATCATGGATCCAGGGACGGCCCAATAAACAACTATAAGCAGCACGGATGTCCATCACTTGGAAAGTGATTTGAAAAGTGTGGGGGCCAATCACTATGGGAAGATCCACTTCACCGATAACCGTCTTCCTGGAACCGTCAAAGGCTTTAACAATTACTCCGCTAGGCCTCATAGGAGCACCTGGATATGAAAGTCGAGACAACGTGGTCTTGGGCATCACATTCAATGACGAGCCGGTATCCACTAACACGCTTGATAAGGTATCGTTCCCACAACTTACTGAAATGTGCAGAGCCATATTATGGTTTCTCCCCTCCTCCGGGAGTTCTTCATCACTGAAACCCAAGTTGTTACACGAGGTTATATTCCCCACAATCCCGTCAAACTGATCAACTGTCACATCATGGTCTACGAACGCCTGGTCCAACACTTTCATCAAGGCTTCTCTGTGTGCCCCAGAATCTCTCAATAAGGCAAGCAAGGAAATCTTGGAAGGTGTTTGCAGAAGCTGGTCCACAATTTTATACTCGCTTCTTTTGATAAGCTTTAAGATTTCATCTTCTTCAGGGTGAGGGATAGGTTCACTGGATCGACCTACCTCAACCCTTGGTTCATTTCTTACAGGGATCTCCGCCGGCATGGGCCTCCTTACTTGAACTTCTGGTCTTCTAGTCGGTACCGCGGCAAAAACACGCCCACTTCTTGTCACTCTACTTACATCGGCAATATTAACGAAAGACGGTCTAGTTGGTATGGGGACCTCTACCCCGTTCTCGATCATGGTGGCGTTATACTTGTACGGCACGGCTTGGTCTGAGCTATAAGGCACAGGGCCAGGTGGATAAATAATCAAAGGCTCAGCAGACGCAGTCTGGCTGTTGTAAGCAATCTCTACTGATTCTGGCAAATTAAACTGTGGGGTTATCACATTCACTTCATCTTCAGGATTTCGGTCATAGGTAATGGTAATAATTCTTTGATCTAACAACTTCTGAATGTCCTCCTTCACAATAGGACAATCCTCTTCTCTTGAACAAAACTGGCAAACGTCATAGTCATGTTGGTGCCTAACAAAGGCAAGTCTTCTCAAACTTTGGTGTAACCTGATCAACGATTCTCTGATGTGCTCGACTTGGAAAACTCGGAACTTCCCCGGGCAACCCTCCACCATATTCACAGAAGCTGCCCCATGTCGGGGCAAAGGGTTATCTCTGACATTTGGATTCACATCCTTAAAAGACAAGATGCCATGCTTAATTAATCTCTGCACATCCGCCTTCAACGCAAAGCAATTCTCAAGGTTGTGCCCCGGTGACCCTTGATGATATTCACAGAATTGATCCGCCTTGTACCACGGAGAAGCACTGTTCGGTGCGACAGGAGGTGGTTTTGTTGTGATGAGATTCTTTCTAATGAGAGCGGGAAACAATTCAGTGTACGTCATAGGAATGGCATCAAACTGCGGCTTCCTGGGCGAACGGTTCTGATTGTTGAGCGGATAGGCCTGTTGTCGAGGCTGCTGTTGAAAAGGTCGTTGTTGAGGTGGCGGAATCTGATGAGATGGGGCTACCAAAGCTGGGCGGACAGCCGGAGTGACTGCCGCGACGTGAGAGTAGCCTCTCCTAGGCCTACCTGGAAACAAAGCACTAACATCTTGCTCTTTCCTCTTCGGGAAAACACCTCCGAACTTCTTCACACTGTTGGACGTACTCCCTTCTTTAATCAAACGTCCTTCACGAATTCCTTCCTCTAATCGCATACCCATGCTCACCATCTCGGTAAAGTCACTGGGCGCGCTGGCTATCATCCTCTCATAGTAAAAGGATCCCAAAGTCTTCAAAAATATCTTAGTCATCTCTTTCTCCTCCAGAGGTGGATGGATCTGAGCAGCAATTTCACGCCACCTCTGGGCGTACTCCTTAAAAGATTCTCGGTCTCTCTGCGACATTGCCCGGAGTTGATCCCTGTCCGGCGCCATGTCAACATTATACTTGTACTGATGGACAAAGGCTTCACTGAGATCGTTAAAATTGCGGATTCGAATGCTGTCCAATCCCATATACCACTTCAAGGCAGCACCCGTCAAACTATCTTGAAAATAATGAATCAATAAATCATGATTATCAGAATACGTGGACATCTTCCTCACGTACATTGTCAAATGGCTTCTAGGACACGAATCCCCCTTGTATCTTTCAAAGTCTGGTGTTTTGAACTTCGCCGGAATCTTGACATTCGGAACCAGGCAAAGATCATGTGTGCTCTTCCCAAACAGATCCTTCCCCTTCAAGGCTCTAAGCTCTTTCTGCATTTCCTGGAACTGATCCTGAAATTCCTCCATTCTATCAAAAAGGCCCATACTTTCAGCAGGTTCGGCAGGATAAACTGGTTCATTCAAGTATGGCACTGAGTGGACCACTGGAGCAACGGTTGTCATGACTGGTTGCGGAAAGGGTGTTACAGATGGAATTACTGGCGGCAGTGTAGTCGTCTCTGGTTGAGGAAGAGACAATGCAGGCTGAAATATAGGTTGGGCGATAGGCTGACACCCTTCTGGCATAAAGTTGTAAGGCATTCCCCAAGGAAAACCTTTCGGCATCTGATGCTGGATCGGAGAGTTGATTTGAGTTGCGGAGGCAGGAGCGATAACAATCTCGGAAACCACTGGAGTTGAAGTCTGAATCTCGGCAGCCGTAGTCGATGGCTGATTCTGAACAGCCACCAGACTTTCCACCAACGCTGTTAACTTTTCCATCTCGGCACGAAGCGTAGCAACTTCCCCATGAAGCTCTTGATTTTCCTGTTCCAAATCTTCCATTCTTTTCTGACGACTGGCCCGAGTGTCGTGTTGGTGAGACAGCTTGGCAACCTTCGGTGGAAAAAGAACAAGAATGAGACTCTAGAAAACATGTGATGTGGAATGTGAAATGATGCATGATGGTGATGCAAATGATGACTCATTTTAAAAGTTTTTTCAAGGAACTTTAGTAACTTTGCATACATCAATAGTAAAGGAATTTGGAATAACAAAAACTCAATCCGTTAATTGAAAGCGATAAATTACAACTTACAATTTGGAATAGTAAATTACAACCTTGGAATAACAAATCCACTAATGAAAGCAATAAATTACAACTTACAACCTGAAAACCATAATAAAGTGATAAATTACATTTTAAAACATGAAGCAGTAAATTACAACTTGGAGCATGAAGCCCGAAATAAGACCATAAGTTACAACTTCGGAGCATGAAGCCCTTAAGAAAACAATAAATTACAACTTCGGAGCATGAAGCCCTTAAGAAAACAATAAATTACAACTTCGGAGCATGAAGCCCTTTTACATAGTTTTACAAAATGACATCAATAAAATAAACTAAAGCTAAAGTTCACTCAGAAACCTCAGATGACGGACCAAACACCAGCTGTAGTCGGAGCTTCTTGATCTTTTCTTCATAAAAGTCTTCCAAATCTTTCTTTTCCGCTATCAGTCGATCGATGATTTCTTCTTGTGGATTAGGAACGAGAGCCACGTTTACTGAACATTCCCTTTTCCTCTTTCTTTCAATCGCGTATTTCTTCAACAAGGCATCCTTCTGGCGAAGCTTCTCATCGTGGTCAACGAACCGGCCATCTTGAATAAGCAACAACTCCTTCTTTTCTTTCAGCTGTCGAGTCAGGACTCGATTCTCGTACTCGGACATATGGTACTTTTCTTTCCAAGCATCCCTCTCGGACTTCATCCTAGCCAGGTTCCCTTGATATTCTCCTACATCTGCGATTGGGATAGCAACTGATGATGGTGCGATGGCAGGGAACAAAGGTTTCTCAAGTTTATACGGCATCTTGAGAGCACAAGCCCTAGCACGGACCCACTGTAGGTAAGGTTCCAAAGAAACGGCACCTCTATGTCCCAGCATATCTCTCCCTTTCTTGTGGATATGGCGCCAAGCTCCTTCAATCTCTCTCCTAGCAGTCTGATGATCTTGTCCTTCCTGAAGAAAGAAACCACTCACATGGATACTGTTCGGCCTATCTCTCATTGGGTACCCGAACTGACGGCGCGCTAGAACAGGGTTGTAGTTGATTCCACCCCTCGTACCAAGAAGAGGTACATTGGGAAAAGCACCACAGCTGTCAATGATCTCTACGTCATGGTAAGCTCGATTGTACCAGTCAATGTCGAAATGAGTGAGAGCCATAATCTTTGGCGCCCAACGCGGTTCTTTCTCGAGATCCCAGAAAGCATCGGACCCAGGTAAATGCGAGACGTACCACTGATACAGCAACGGCACGCAACAAATAATCATTCCTCCTTGACGAGAGTTTCGCAGGTGGATAGAGTAATACGTGTCCCCTAGCAGCGTAGGGACCGGATTTCCAATCAGGAAAACTCTGATGGCATTGACATCCACAAATTTATCAATGTTAGGGAATAAGAAAAGACCATACGCGAGTAAAGCAAACACGTCCTCGAAGGCAACGGCGTCCTTTGTATCAGCAAAATGACGAGCTTTCTTCAACAGAAACTGAGCCGGCAAACCCCGGATTCCTCCTTTCGTAGTCATATTCTCTTCTATCTCTGACTTCTTCAGATGAGTGATGACTGCTATCTCATGAGATTTAGGCTCCTCTTCTAATCCAGAAAAAGGAACACGGTCGACGATCGGCAAACCAAGGATATAAGAGTACTCCTCTAAAGTAGGCATCAACTGATAATCCGGGAAGGTGAAACATCGATACAAGGGATCATAGAACTGAACCAAAGTGTTGAGGATGCCTTTCTTCATCTTGCGCTTCATGAGCGGTACGATGGACCCATATTTCTTCTGAAAATCTGTCGGACTCTCTATCTTTGGAATCAAACTCTTCAATTCTTCAATCTCGGGCTCTTTGAAGCTGAAGCTTCGAGTATTTCTCCTTCCAAGTTCCATAGTACCCTAAGACGTTTGCAAAAATCATTCCAAAGTTCCTTGAAAAACAAGTTTTTACAAAGATGTTGATGAATGCATGAATGAATGATAATGCGACAGTCACACACAAGTTTGCAAACATGGGGTTTAAAGGTTCAAAGTTCAGCATGGAGTCGAGGGTAAAGCCCACCCAAAGGTATGTACTAATGTTTCGATCACACCTGTAAGACAAGGTTCTAAGAGTTCCCAGAGTCTGCATCCCTCTTTCGGATATTACCAACGTCTTGATTACTCAATAATTAGCAATATTCTCAAGAGAAACTCGTCCGAGCGTAGCATCGCGTAACAACTACTTCCGAATTACTCCGTGATAGTCTCCGCGCTACACCTAAAAAGGCCAAGATGGGTTAGGGTTCTACGGTCCTCAACTTCTCGGGCTCCTAGGTCGAAAATAATAATGTCTTCCCGATTACTCGGTAAACAAATATTAAGTTCAAGAGGGCCTTCCATTGAGTGGGGGATCTCATGCCTCCTTCTTCGGGATTACTCCCTCAAAGTTAACATGACTATACCGCCCGTCCTATTCCTTAAGTGTTACTTAATCCGGGTATAGGATTTGTCCTTCAAAAACCCAAACACCCCAATTTAAACACATAATCAAACATATCAAATAATAATAAAACAGATAAGACAAATTAGGCTTAACCCACTTAGGGATGGACCAGCAAGAGGTCAATCAATCCCCAGCAGAGTCGCCAATTCTGTAGCGATAAAAAATGTAGCGGGGTAAATCGGAGATCGAATTATTGATTAATTCGTCTCGCAAAAGCAAGAGTCGCCACCGCGCTTTATTGTTTCCAAAGGAAAAGGGAAGAGAGCGAAATAAAACCCTAAATATGCAATGTAAATAATACTAAAAATACAAAGCGTTTTTGAAAAAGAGATCTTATGGTTCGGGGGTTGGTTATACAATGGGAAGGTATTAGCACCCAATGCATCTATAGTACTCTATAGGAACCTTTTGAAATATCTGTTTTATTTAGAATTGACCGCTTGATTGAAAATAAATAATTTTGGCTGAAAAAGGGATACGGACGGGTTTTTGAAGATACGACAACCTAACGTTGAAGTTTTGACTTAAAAGGTGTGAGTTTTGGAGAAATCGGATATTTGGAAAAATTATCCTAAGTTTTAATGAACTGAGGGTACTCGCTCGATCGTTTTTTGAGGACATGAAGTCAACAAAAATTAGACAATTCCCTTTGGATTGGTGCAAACAGAATAATCAAGTAAATGCGAGATATTTAAACAGAAAATGATACACAACAATTAAATGTGAACATGCATTTTATATGATTTTTGTTTAATAGGCGAAAAGAAAAAGTTTTAATTGGTTTTCATTTTTTTTTTACGCATTTTTAATGATAAAAGGTAATGAGAATTAATAGAAATGTTTTTTTTTTAGATTTTTTATATGTTTCTATTTTTTATGTTTTTATTATATTGGTACTTAATCAAAATGAGGGGAATAAAATAAAATGTCTTTTAGTCTTCATTTTTTTACTTTCACATGTTTTTTAAAGATATTAAATATTTATCAAATTAAATAAAACTTATAAATCAAATATCTAATTAAAATAAAGAAGACTAAAATTATTAAAATAACCTAAACTTAGATTAAATAAGATTTAGGTAAAGTGTTATAATTATCTATTTAAAAAAATATGTTATCCCTAAGAAAACTAACTAGTATAAATTAATATAAGTTAAGAATAGAATTAAACTAAGAGTAAATAAAAGATGGGCTTAAGCAAAAAGGAAACGAACTGGGTTTAAGGGAGATGGGCCGGGTCAGGTCGTGGGCTTAAGGGTCCAAGGGATTAAATCATAATTAGGGTTGTGTTTGTTTGATAAAGGGATTTAGGGTTTGGTTTAAGGCAGAACGGCGCCTCTCTTCACGATCTTCATCTCTCTCGCGCAGCTTCTTCGTTTTCTTTGCCTCCAATGCCGATGTTTCCATGTTCCGGCCACCCACACCAAGTTTCTCTTCCCTCCATTGTTGACGCGGCGGCTTTAGGCGGAGACGGTAATGACCAAAACGCTTTCGTTAATGCTTGATGTTGATTTAATTCGCGTATAAACCTTACAGTTTCGTTGTTGATTTTACAATTTCTTAGTTGATTCTGAGGTTTCTTGGTTGATTCTGACTAGTTTTCCATTTTTAATGTCCATGTCGATTTGAATGGTGTTTTAAGGAATAAGAATGGAAGAAAGCGTTACCTAGATGGAGAAGGAGGAGGAGCTTGGGGTGATGGAGGCCGGACGGCAGGGAGACAGCAGGCGCACGCGGTGGTGAACGGTATTTGTGATTTCCTTCCTTTTGCTTGAATGTTACTGCGTTTGCTATTGTTGGAACCCGTTGAACTGCACTTTGGCTCTTTCTTCTTCTTCTTTTCTGATTTTGTACGATCCTAGAGTTTTGTCTATGATGGACTCTGGGGTTTGGGTATTTGATCTTTAGTTTTGGTTTTATGAGGGGTGATATTGGCTTTTGTGGCTCAATCAGATTTTTTTAAGATTTAGGCCATGTTTACTGGTTTGACAGCAGCAGGTTAACGGTTTTAGCAGGTTGTGATGCTGGTAGAGATTTTTGGTTTGTGTGAGATTGATGCAGGTTTTTGATTATGTTGAACTGGTTTTCGGTTAGGTTGGACAGGGCCAAGGTTTTACTGATGTGAGGCCATTGCAGGTTTTTTTGTTGGTTTGGTGATGGCTATCAGGTTTTGAATGATGGTTCTACAGGTTTTGAAAATGGTTTTACAGGTTTTGAAAATGGTTTTACAGGTTTTGAAAATGGTTTAGGCCATAAAGGTTTGAGGGTTGTTTTTGTGTTTTTTTGATTTCTGGTGGTAGACAGGTTTATGGTTGTGTATGCAGGATGTTTGAAAAATGGTTTTGTATATTTTTGTTAACAGCAGTTTTTCTAAGTTTTTCAAGGCTTGGAGATTGACTTTTTTTTTTTGTGTTCTCAAGTGATTCTAACGTTATATCACTGCCTCCTTTGTTACAGGCTGAAGATTGAAATATATTTTTTACCCTCCTCTTGGCCTTCTGCGTCAAAACTGTTACATTTAGTTTGTCTCTATTCCTCTTTTATGTTTTACTCCCTACTGGCCATATTACTGCAGTTTGTCTTGTATCTCTTCCTGCCTAAACCAAACCTGCAAAACCAATTCTCTATCTCTCTTTTCTCTCTTCAATGCAAATTTGACATAAAATGATGTTTGCATTTGCTCTGAAAAAGCACCCCTGCTGGAAAATGATGAAAATAGGAAACAAACATTGCTTGCATATTGGTTAAACTGCATATTCTCTTTTGCATGGTACAGTGGGTTTACGTTGGCACTTGCTTTATTTTTGATGCTGTTGCTACTTTGTATGCTGTATGCTCTTTTGAAATAGGCATTTGGATTTTTGAAAATGCAATTACTTTCAAATATGCAGTTTTGAAAAAAATAAAAAAAAAGAGTTTGTGCATGTTTTAAATTGCATTCATTTATGAAATAAAATTCCTCCCTTTTTTGTGAACCGGGAGAAATCCCGTGATTTGCAAAAAAGGTAAACTGATTCCGGCCAGTGCTTTTAATGATGAGCATTTAAAATTTATTTTCTGCATTTAATTATTTATTTGAATTCTAATTCTTTTCTTTTAATTGTGCAGGTAAAATTAAATGAGCGGACACGCATTGGATTGGAAGCTTTAGAATTAAGATAGACTAGTTTATTTCATTTTAATTTTGACAATTCATTATTGTAATTTATTGCAATATATACAATATTTACAAAATAGCTTGTACCAAAAAAATGAATAAAAGAAACTATTTGTCCATTAATTCTTCTTCTTTATTTATTTATCGTTTATTATTTTATCCAAACGAATAATAATTGAAAACAAATCTCCAATTACCTACATTCAAAATAATAAACAGATAAATAATAATTATCATTGACCAACTAATACCTTCGATTATTTAATCCATCATTCTCAACTAAATTATAATAATTAAAATAGGATTTCAATTATTTAACCTAGAACGACGAACGATTAAACAGTCGTTATTGACCAATGAATTTCCTCAAATGCTTATTTATATTATTCATAGCCTTTAAATTATAGAATAACTAAGAATAAATTCTAGTTACTTAAATTTAAAAATAATGAGTAAATAAATGAAACGTCCGCACAATTAATGCGCCTCTTCTCTGATGTTCATTTTATTATCCCTACATCTTTAAACTAAATAATAATCAAAAAATGAATTTCAATTATTCAAGTTTTAGATAATAGATAATTAATAAACATCATTTTTGCACGAATCGATTAAATGATTCAATGTTCAGCATAAATAGCTCTTGGCCTGAAAAAGTCATGAAATTTAAAATCGATGGATCAAAACAAATGTAATGTAAAGATGCAGATAGGAGATGACGTCTTAGGTCAAAATTTGGGGTACAACAACACCCCATACATTTTTCTAGTACAGTCAAGTACATGATCAACGGTCCTCCTTCAACTAGAGGCATGAGGATAGGAGGTTCTTGCAGATATTCCTTGATTTTTTTTTAAGGAAGCTTGGCATTCATCATTCCATCTGACTACTTGATCTTTCTTCAAGAGTTTGAAGATTGACTCACAAGTAGCAGTTAAGTGAGATATGAAGCAGGAGATGTAGTTAAGACGACCCAAGAATCCTCTAACCTCCTTTTCAGAATGGGGAACAGGCATTTCCCGAATGGCTTTTACTTTTGCAGGATTAACTTCGATGCCTTTACCATTGACAAAAAAACCTAGAAGTTTTCCAGATCTTACTCCGAATGTACACTTATTAGGGTTCAACCTCAATTTGTACTTTTTAGCCTCTCGAATAGCTTGTATAGGTGATTGAGATGCTCCTCTTCAGTTTGTAACCTTGCAATCATATCATCCACATATACCTCTATTTCATGATGGATCATATCATGAAACAAAGCTACCATAGCCCTTTGATATGTTGCCCCTGCATTCTTCAATCTGAATGGCATGACCTTGTAACAAAAGGTTCCCCATTGTGTAACAAAGGTGGTTTTCTCCATGTCTTCGGGAGCCATCTTAATTTTATTATAGCCAGAGAAACCATCCATGAAAGAGAAGACTTTATGTTGAGCGGTGTTATCGACCAAGACATCAACATATGGTAGAGGGAAGTCATCCTTGGGGCTTGCACATACAAACTTTTTCGTCTTTCTTTGGCACCGGAACCACATTTGCAATCCATTGGGGATAAGATGTCACAACTAGGAACCCTGCATCAAATTGTTTCATCACTTCAGCTTTTATCTTTTCAGACATGTTAGGCCGCATGCGATGAACTTTTTGCTTGACAAGAGGACAATCTTCCTTTGTTGGCAGACGATGAACTACAATTTTGGTATCCAACCCTGGCATATCTTCATACGACCAATCAAACACTTCCACATAGTCATGTAACATCTGAACCAATCTACTTTTGACACTTCTTCCTAGGTTGGCACCGATCTTGACCTCTTTCTTGGCTGTCTTGGTACCTAGGTTGATGACTTCAACTGACTCTTCATGCGGAAGAATAACTTTTTCCTCTTGCAATAGAAGTCTGGCTAGTTCTCTCGGTATTTCACAATCTTCCTCGCCTTCGTCTTTGGCCTGGTTAATTGGATGTTTGAAATCATAGTTGGAAATAGTAGAGTCGTTGGAAATGAGATCTATAGTGGATGAGGACCTGCAAGAGTGTGTGTGTGTGCGCATGTAAGATACATGGCTATTTTGAAAAAAAAAGAAAGATAATGAGCACGAAAATTTGAATGCAAAAGTCCAATGGTTTATATTGAATGATCATATGATAAAATGAACATGAATATAACCCTTAACAAATGGACCATAGTGCCCCGGGCCAGGAATATGGCTTAAAAGTCATTGTTTAATATTACAGATAAAAGGTTCTTGAATTGATAGAAAGCAATAAAAAAGTAATTACTCCTCAATGAAGGAGATGGGAACGAAGTCCTTTGGGTGCCAATTGTTGAGCTCTGTTGTAGTAGTGTATAACCATTCTTCAAATGCACACTCATCATCAGAATCCTCTACAACTTTTACTTCATGATTTCCAATACAGAGAGGGGGCTTCTTGCACGAGCGCGCCTTACTTCTTTCTGAGCCTTGAGAGTGAAACCTAACCCACATTTGTATGCTTTAAACAAGATCTCAGAGAGTTTCCCCCGTGTATCACAACTTCCATCTTTGACTGCGGCACGAGCATCCTTGAATGAAACCATCCTTGGCACGACCTTAGCATCTTTGGGCATGTCCGAGGAAATTTTGGCAGTAGCAACCATAAGCGGAACAACATCAAAATCTTGACACGGGGTTTCTATAAATTCACCATCCATCTCCACATATTTAAAAGAATTGAGGTGGCTTACCATAAACTCCTCCTCACCGCAAACAATGACGATCCTCCCCTTGACTGGGTATTTTAGCTTTTGGTGAAGCGTAGATGTTATTGCCCCTACTCCATGGATCCAAGGGCGACCCAACAAACAGGAGTAAGCAGCATGGATGTCCATGATATAGAAAGTAGAGTTGAAAATCTGTGAGCCCACTTTGATCAGGAGATCTACCTCTCCATGAACCGTCCTTTTGGACCCATTAAAAGCCCTCACAATAATGTCACTCGACTTCAAAACCAGTCCTTCACAATCTAAACGGTCCAAAGTGCCCTTGGGTAGCACATTTAAAGAAGAGCCAGTGTCAACCAGAACATGTGCTAGGGTAGTCCCCTTACACTCAATAGAAACATCTAAAGCTTTATTATGGTTCCTTCCAAGTGGCATCAGATCACCATCCGAGAACCCCAAACAGTTGTCGACCGTCAAGCTTGCCACACAATTTTCAAACTAGTCAATTGTGATCTCATGAGGGACATGAGCCTTCTTTAATAATTTGATCAATGCCCGGGCATGAGCATCAGAACAAAGTAGAAAAGATAACATGGAGATCTTGGAAGGGGTTTTCCCCAGCTGCTCCACTATCTTGAAATCACTCCTCTTTATAATTTTCAAGATCTCATTCATTTCATTAGAAGAAGGTTCCTCCGCAGCAATGTCTTTTGCGGGCGTCTCTGTCTCGGAAGGCTCAACCACTTTCTCTTTACCTTTCATGCTCGCACTAGGATTAGCAGCGGTAATGAGGATTTGTGTCATTGTAGAAGTTGGGGGTGAAATGTTGGGCGAAAATATTCTCCCAGTTCTGGTCACCTTACAAGAGCCAGTAATGTTACCAATGTTATCAGCTTTGCTTTCTCCAATCCAAGCATCTTGCTTTATTCCATGGTATAATACTTCAGCACCGTAGTTCCACGACACTGCTTTGTTGGAAGAGTACGGAATTGGACCAGGGGTAGTAATTATCAGAGGAGCAACAGTCGGTTCATTCAAAATCCTGATAGGACCCTTTGAGGAGATCCTAAAAGGCTTATTTGAAATTTTTATGATGGAGAGGTCATCAATCTTATTGGTCAAACTTTTTACGGATGGAGTTTTCTCAAATAGGATCTTGTGGCTATTCATCAGGTGTTGAATGCCTTCTCTCAGCCATTTGCATCCATTAGTTTGTGTGGTGCAATAATCAGAGTCCTTTAAACAGCCAGGGAAAACCCCAGCTTTCAGCAAATTCTTTTTGACAATGGTTTACGGAGTAGTTAAGTCTTTGACAGAGGAAACAAAAATGGCGTCTTCAATTGCATTGAAACATTTGCCATGGTTTATCATTGGTGCCGTTATCACATTGGGAATGGTAGGCTGATCAAATTAGATTGTCTTGTTGTCTATTAGGTATTATATTTTTCTTTCCAGTGCCCAGCTGATGTACCCCAAAATTTTCCCTCTCATTTTACTCAAAACACACTCCTAGAGATCCTCAAGTTGCTCAAGTTTGCCCAAGAGTTGACCAGACAAACTCTCTAGTAAGGCAGTGTGTCTGAAATTAGAGTTTCCATTTTCATCAAGATGAGTGAACCCCAAACACCTCATATTCTCTCCATGGTCCTAATATGTTCTCAAGACCCTCCATGTCAAATTTCAAGCACTGCACAAGAAGTTGGCTCAGTCAACTGCTCAGGTGCTTGAGAATCGACTATATTAGGTCAAAAGTCAATTGTGGCCCACATACAGTAAAACTTCAAGATTTTTGGTCAACATCAACATTTAAAAGTGATATCCATAATTTGATCAAGGGTTGATCATGATTCCTCAAGGAATGCCCTAAATTCATAAAAACCGAAAAGTTGCTAAATTAGGGTTTCTAAGGAAAAGTCAACCAAACTTTGACCAAGCATAAATTCCACATACTTTATCATAAATTTTCCATCTAAGGATAATTTTGAAGAGGATGAAATTCCCTACAATTCATCTTCAGCCCCCAAGTTCAAAATATGCACTCACAAAAAGATATGAATTTCTACATTATGGGTCCTTTTGAAAAGTCAACAAAAACACCTTTTGAGTCAAAGCTTATTACATAAACATTGAAGACCCAATTGATATGAGACCAAAAGGGTTGCTTAGGGGACATCCTAAGATTTCAAAAAAGTCCAAGAACACCTCTCTAGGGTTAAAATTGGAAGAGATATGCCTTGTCAAAGTTGACCCTTTTTGTAAGATTGCCAAAAGTCAAATATGCTCAAAAGTTAATTTTTTACCAAATGGGCCTAGCATCTCATGATTGCACCTCACTTGTAGCATGGTCCACGACCCAAATATACATCCACATGTTATTTTCTTCATTTTCCATTTTATTTTTATTTTTTATTAAATAAAATTTCAATTAAATCAAATAATTGGTAAATAATAGCGAAGATATGTTTTTATTTGATTTTTGGATAGGATCTCAATCAAAATATGTTGAGATATCAACAGCAAAACAAATCAAGCATGATTTGTACAAAAATGGGATGATTTGGCTCAAATTAGGGAGTTTGTATATGACATGAAAATCAAATCAAATCTTCAAAACTTTAAAAGATACCAATCAGTTTTATAACCCTAATTCATTCTAGGATATATATTGAACATGTACAAGGCATAAGACAAGGGTTGGTAGCAGAGAAAGAACAAGAACAAATTCCAAATTTCTTGCAAAAAAGTGTGATTCGATTTTCATTCTAGAGGACCTTTCAAAACAATTTAAGGCCAACAATTGCATCCTAAGACGTTGCTGAAGCTAACTGGATCAATTCCAAGTCCCTTCACGCCCTGAAACACCTTCTATGAACATCACGGTTTGCAACATTTTTGAAATTCGATTTCCATGATTTATGCATTATAAACATATTTTGATCATGTATTTCTGTTTGTTATCATGTTTACAATGTTTTAGCATACTTTGATTGAAGTTTGGGTGCAGATATGGACATATGCCATAGTTAGGGTTTAAGGTTCCAAATAAGGAACTTCATATACAGGCCAAATTGGATCATATAAAGGGTGGATTTGAATTCAGGAGGACATGAGCAATTGACCCATGCCCTTGGTATCAATTATTATTTCTTGTACTTAATTTTGAAAATACGCAGGGTTTTAGCTACAGACATGGTCCGTAGGTATAGGTCTGATGTCTAAAACGACGAAAGAAGGAAGAAGAAGATCATGTGGCAGCCAACCATTGGGCCATTTGAAATTTCGCGCATTTTTGTCCACTAACCATTTGTTTTACCATATTATGTTTTGTTTTCAGTATAATAATAACTAGACAAGTTGGCCCAGTGGAAGAGCGCGTTGGTGGAGAGTATAAGGACCTGGGTTCGATCCCAGGTCCCAGCAAAACTTTATTTTCTTTTCCATTTGTAGATCCTATGCATCACCTGCCCTAGCCTTCACCATACACTATCAACCATCCATCCTTCAGATTCATAGTCAACCAGATCCAACGCATAGCAATGAAGGACCCATGGTACACCCTCAGGTTAACGCCACATGGAACCAAGTGCTGACTGAGCTTGAATGGCTAATGGGCCTGGGAAATTCAACATTGCACCCCCCATTCAGCACAGCACAGGCCCAATTCCTCTCTTTCTCTATTTTTTTAATTTATTTTATTTATTTTCTAAATTACTTTTCTTTTCACAAATAATATCTAAAATCATTTTTTTATTTAATCAAAAAATCACAAAAAAACACCAAAAATCATTTTTTTCATAAAATAATATTTTTATTTCTTAATTAATTTAGTTTAATTAACTTAGGGCAATTTAATCTTTTTTTTTATATATAATTAAAAATAATTAGAATTAGGGTTTTAATTGTACATAGCTTAATTAATTTTTTCCTCAAAAAATAACTTAAATATTTTTTCAATTAGATTTTTAGGATTTTCAATTTTTCTCGCATTAAATTTTCCGCGCGCATTTTAATTCTTTTATTATTATTGTAACTGCTCCGGGATTGTAATAGTAATTAGGGTTTTAAACTTCCATATTTTTATTTTCAGTCAAGATGATTATGTAACTGCCAAAGCCCTGTAATAGCTACGTTTATTTTCTCGCACTTTAAATTCTTGCAAATCTTTAACTGTCTAGATCCATGGCTAATAGGTTTGTATGGATAGAATGCTTGAAATTAAAATAGTAGATCACCTAATGTGCAAAGACTAAATTAACTGAAAAATTCACATGCACATGTTCACTACTAGGGTTTTCCTCACTTCGGTTGCCTTCGGTAAAATAGTCATTTAAGCATAGGAGATTTTAGTGATTGCCCTCTTGTCTAAGAGATCAAATGTCCCATTCAAATGTTGCCTCACAAATGTTGGCTCGCAAATGTTGCCTCAGAAAGATCCTAAGACTCCAGGGTTACTACTAAAGTTTCCAACCCAAAGATTTGGTGGCTGTACTTGTCCCTTTCGAACGTCCCTTACAAACTCCAACAATGGGGCTACCTACTCCTTAATAGTAGGATAGCACTATCTAAAGGAAACGAGAACGAACAATTTTTTTCAAGTAGGTAGAATCTTAAGTACTTGCTCAACAAAACTTTTCACACAAACACCTTTTAAAACAATTTTCAAAACAACTTCGTCACACCCTTGAGGACTTATACAAGAGTTATCATGAAGTAAAACTTTTTTTTCAAAACAAGCACACATACAATCTCCCATATTCTTCAAGATTTGTCAAGATCAATCTCCAGATGGTTCAAAATCTCTCAAGGGTTGCACAGTCCAATTGCCTCCTAATACAGTCAAAATTAGGGTCTTGGTTCTTGCAAAGAAATTGAGGTTTTCAAGGGTCCAATCAAGTCCCATATGTCTATACACATTGTCAAGCATCCATATGTCAAGGTTCAAGACTCACAGCATCAAGTTGCACAGTCAAAAACCCTAATTGCCTCACAGTTAACTGCAGGGGTAAAATGGTCATTTGACAGGCAAAAGTCAAAATTTTTGATCAACATCTTATTTTGAAGCCACAATCATCATTTGATCAATTCTTGATCATCATTCCTCAAGCATGGCTCAAAAAGTCTCAAGATGTCAAAAGTTTCATTTTTTGGACAGCTGAAAAGTCAACTGCAAATTGACCAAGGCATAACTTTTTCATGATTCATCATAAAAATCCCATCCAATGCTAATTTTGAAGGGGATGACATTTCCTACAACTCATCTTCACATTCCAAGTCCAAGAAATGCTCTCACAAAAAGTTATCAATTTCAACATTATAGGTCATTTTCAAAAGTCAACAAAAAGGCACTTTAAGTCAAAGACCATAACTTGAGATTGGTAAATCAAAATGACATGGGACCCAAGGAATTGGTTAGAGGACTTCAAGACCTTTCCAAAATGTCCAAGAGCATATTCATAGCTTCAAAATTGAGCAAGATATGCATTGGAAAATTTGGGAAATTTTTGGGAACTTTCAAAAGTCAACTTGGCCTAAAACACTTCATTTTTTGCTAATGGGCCTCAAATTCCTTCTTGAATCTTTACCCAAAGCCTATGCACGACCCATTGTACTTAAAATGATTAATTTTCTTATTTTTAATTAATTAATTGAATTTATATTAATATTAATTCATTTAATTGGTTTTAATTATAGGAAAATTAAAAAGATATGTTTTTGGATCTTTTGTGAAGCAAATCAGATCAGGGCAAGCTGGAAAACTCGTTTCTCAATCAAAAAGGGAAAATCATCCATATTTGGCAAGGTTTTCATTGAAAAAAGATTGGAAAATATATGATTGAAAATCAAAGATTGAAACATTATTTCATGGACTTTTGGGCCAAGGTTTTAACCTAATTCACTTCACATACATATGCTGAGTGAAACCCTATGCTTGGACACGCACAATTGCTGTTGAAACCATATAATCAAATTGCAAAAAACTCAAGAACATTGTGAAACTGAAATCCTATTTGCAGTACAATTCAAAGCCTAAAAGTGATTCAAACATATTGCCTGAGTCTCCAGGAAGCCATTGCCATCAAGAACCAGTCCTAATACGCAAAGAATCAAAGAACACGAGTCACTCGGTTTGTCTTGTTTTTCAAAATTGCATAACATGATCCATGCGTTTTTAATCTATTTTCTTGTTTGATTTATGTTAATAGGGACCTTCTGAAGCGATTGGCATAATCCAATTGAGTTATAGCCTTCTGAATCAAAATCCACCATGAACGAAATCTAGGGTTTCTGAAGCTCTCAATTAGGGCTTTATGCATAAGGAAAAATTGGACCACATCATGACCACGGTTGAATTCGTCAAGGCCAAACGAATTCAACCAGACCCTCGCGCTCAATTTATGTGATCTATGCTGCTAATCGCTATTATTGGGACTTTTGTTTGGTGGGGGTTTAAAACCCCCGCTATCTTGTTTATATTTGCAGGTGAAACGAAGAAGACAACAGGCGTGGCAACATGTGACTGGTGCATTCAAATGAGTGGCGCTCTTTTTGTGTTCCCAACATAATTAGCACTTTTCATATATTATGTTTATTGATCATTATTATTACAAACAATTGCAGATGGCGCAGTGGTGGTGGACGTGTCTTGCAAACACTGGGACCTGGGTTCGATTCCCAGGTCCCCCATATATTTCTTCATATTTTTCTTAACCAATTCCAGTGCAGCGTATGATTCAATAGTCCACCATGAGCCTCACGCCTAAGCTTGCCAAGTGGCCTTGATGAACAATCTGAAGGCCAAGAGATGGATTCCATGGTATGCTCCAGTCAAACAGCACGCACACAATCCTGAAAGTCAACCAGGCTTAGGATCTTCTTGGGCCAGGATTTCTCAAAACAAACCTCCACATGGGCCATCACACCCCCTTTGGTTTGCCTTTTTTTAATTTATTTTCTTTTCTTTCAATTCTTTTAATTGTTTTAATAATAATTATTATTTCACAACAAATTAATTTTCCATAATAAAAAATCAGAAAATCAAAATTGTAAATTATTTTAATTATTTATTAATTTCACCATTAACCTATTTTTGTAAATAAATGCTAACAATTAATTTAGTTTAATTTAGGTTTTAATTTTAACCCCTTTTTTCTTAATAAATAAAAATTGCCTAGAATTAGGTTTTGACTTTTATTTTAATTTTCTTATTAATCATCACTATTTATTAATTATTATTTTTGTAAATAAATGTAAATTAATTAATTAGCTTAAATTAGGATTAACTTTAGCATTTTCATTGATAATTAAAATAAACTTAGAACTAGGGTTTTCTTTTAATTTTAATTTCTTTGTTTTCATTAAATACAAAAAAACACAAAAAATCTCTTTCTTGTAAATAATTAAATAATTAGGTTTAATTTTAATTTAATTTCAAGCAAGGGACAAAAACTCATAATTTCTCAAAAGGGTCCAAAACCCTCGGACGTCCAGTTTAATTTCTATTTTGCGCATTATTTTCTTATTGGATTATTATGTAACTGTTTCCGGAATGTAATAGTAATTAGGTTTATTGCTTTTTTTACTTTCCACATCTTTATCAAAAACGGGTCTTTGTTTTTTGGCGATGTATAGACCCGCGCCTTGTAATAGCGTAGCTTTTACCTTTCCGTATTTTATTTTTCCGCACTCCTAACTGCTAAATTGCATGAAAGAATGTATGATAATTAAAAACGACTCGTAGCTCACGATTGCATGATCAAAGATAAATGTTAACCTGAAAACAACACACAATGCACATGCCACTTCTAGGGTACGCCTCACTCGTTGCCTCGAAAGTGGTCGTCAAGTATAGGGTGTTTTAGCAGTCACCCTTATGTCTAAGATCCAGTTGCCTCGAAACGGTTGCCTCGGATTAAAAAGGATCTAGGACATTAGGGTTACTTCTAAGGTGTCCTACTATTGCTTCGGTGACCACACTGTCCCTACAATCGAATTGACCCGAACACCTCCAACGGTGGTGCTACCTACCTCTCAATGGTGGGATGGCACTACCTTAAGGACTCTTACACAGCCTAATTCCTTAGGGTAGGTAGATGACTCATGGGTACTTGCTCTTTTCAAAAACAAACAAAACAATCTTTTCACACTGACACTTTCAAAAGCTTTCAAAACAAATTTTTCAAACACTCTTGAGGACAGATACAAGAGTCACTCAGAAATCTTTCAATGAAACCTTTTTCAAACTCACTCACATTTTGAAAAGCAAACCAAATTTGAAAACATAAGAGCAAGTACCTAAGAGCCCGTGGATAACCACGGATAGAAAGGGTGCTAACACCTTCCCTTTCTATAAATCTACCTCCCGAACCGAGAAACATTCTCAATAAGGAATTTTGCTGTGCTTTTGTCCTTTCCATGTTGGAGAACATAAAAGACGGTGGCGACTCTTGCTTACCGCGACATACGCGATCCAGCTAAAAACAGTCAGTTCTATTTCCGCCGATCACATAACTGGCGACTCTGCTGGGGACACTTAATAAGTGAGGTGTACCTTAGGATTAAACCACTCTTATGTTTTCAATTGCTTGATTTGTTTGCTTTAATATTGTGGGCCTGTTTTGGAGTTTCATAGATCCTAACCCGGATCTGGGGCACCCTTTTTAGGTAGCAATAAACTGTGAGGGAACTGTGCGGGTTATACCGACATGGTTGAAGCAGTTGCTACGTTGATGTGGCACTTTGGTGAGTACCGGTAACCCTTGAGTCAAGTAAAGGAGAGTATGGGGCCATCGCGTGGTGTCGTGAAACATCAACTGACCTTAGGAACCTTAATTGAACCATCCTGGCCTCTTTAGGGGTAGTGAGATGACCGACTTTGGTGCAGTCCGAAGTTGGTTGATACTCGATACTACACTCATTGAGGGTTGTTTTCTTGGAATATTTTGATCACCAGTTCAGTGGCTAAATCAAAACAATGAACATAGAAAATAACCCTATGATATTGAGCTCCTTAGAACCCGGTTACTTTTAATAGGACAGGTTTTGAACCCACCAACTTCAAAAGGGTAGTACCTAGACCTCATGTTGGCCTAAACTCTAAGGGCTGTCTGGTGTGACTTGTGTGCCTTATCATGTTTGCCTTTTGTGAATACTTGTGGTGTGCTTTTATCATAACATCATAACATCATAAAGCATCATATGCATTTACTAACCACTTCAAGGGTTCGAATCTTCATCTTTGTTATTATTTTGTAGGACATGGAAACTATCCGCAGAAAGACAATTCAGGTCAACCTTGTAAGGATCCCTCCTCAGCTTAAGGAACTTACATCCAGGATTCCTGAGAACTCTTCTTTCAGTGAAAGGCATGGTAGACTCATCAGCTTGGTCAATACCAACATTGAAGAAGATATGGTGAAAGTGTTGTTCCAGTTCTTTGAGCCTTTGCACCACTGTTTTACTTTCCCTGATTATCAATTGGTGCCTACTTTGGAAGAGTTTTCTCAATTGCTGAAGGTTCCTATTCGTAGTCAACTACCCTACAACGGTACGGAAAGGGAACCCAAACTTGAAGAGGTTGCTAAAGCATTACGCCTACAACCATCTGACATCAAGGGACATTGGGAAGTTAGAGGTGTATCAAAGGATTCTTGGCAAAGTTCCTATATGAGAAGGCCCAAGAATGTTGGAATTCCCTTGACCTACAAGCCTTTGAAGAAGTTGTGGCTCTCCTTGTCTATGGGTTGGTGTTGTTCCCGAATCCCGATCAGCTTATAGATATCAATGCTGTCAAGATCTTCATGTCCAGGAATCCTATACCTACATTTCTTGGGGACATCCTTCACTCATGTTACACTCGAACCATGAGAAAAAGAGGTGTTCTCATGTGCTGCACTCCTCTCCTGGCAAGGTGGTTTATTTCGCACCTTCCACAATCAGTTTTGAAGAACGAACGGGGTTTGAGATGGTCACAACGATTAATGACTCTTACGCATGCTGATATACATTGGTGTTCTCGGTCCAGAGAAGACGTCACTATCATTAATCGTTGCGGGGAGTTTCCTAATGTTCCTTTACTTGGAATCAGAGGAGGTATTACTTACAACCCGTGTCTGGCTTTGAGACAGTTCGGATATGCTCGGAGGGATGGCCCTCATGACATGTTGCTTCCTGACATAGTTTTTGACTTCGACAACGATGCACAAGGACTTCGCCAGAGATTTATCAGAGCTTGGAGGATGCCCAACAAGGTAGACAGTAAGACCATGGGGCACAAGAACTCCATCCCGTTGGAGCCTTATCTCAAGTGGGTACGAGCCCGCTCCCAGAAGCTGGTGATGCCATATCCTCATGTTCTCCCTGTGATCAAAGAGTCAGTGTTGGAAGGAGAGGTCTCATACACTATTCAACATCCTGACATGCCTATATCCTGGGAAGAAATGCAGAAGAGCTGGATCCAGCTTAAGGAAGAACGAAATTCTCTTGAAGCCAGTCTACATGCCAGTGAGAAGAAGGTCTTGGAGCTCACCCGCCTACTGCACGAGGAAAATACTCTCAACACTTACATAGCTCCAAAGAGGATGCGCAGTGTCTTTTGGGATTAATTTACTTTGTAATGTTTTGCCCATGAGGCCTTGATGTACTGAACAACTATTTCTTAATGATAACGTGTGTTCCTTTTTGTCTACAACAAATTTGAACTTTCGAACCCTTGAATGCATTGCATAAACAGCATATCATGCATCATGTGCATAGCAGGTACTCTTTTTTACAGGTTGCTTAATCTTCTTCGCTGTTTATTTCAGCTCGTCTCATCATGAATCCTGAATCATCTACTGAGCAATCCATCAAGGCCCTCCAGGCCCAAAACGCCCAGTTCCAAGAGTTGATCATGAGTTTAGCCCAAGGTCAAGAGGAATTGAAGGCTCTGCTGGTCAAGAAGAAGAATAAGAGAACTGTACTATTCAACACTAGCCGGAGGTTTGGCAACACACTGCAAAATGAGGCTGATCAAGCTGGTTCTTCTGTAGGGAAAGGCAGTCCCCAAGGGGGAAGGGTTCCTAGTCCTGTGGTCTCTGACAACGAGACGGATTTCAATGAAGAGGAGTACCCTCCCGCTGAAGACAGGTACAAGTAGTTAGAGGATCGTCTGAATGCCATGGAAATTCAACAGGTGCCTGGGTTGGATTTTGGAGATCTGGGTTTATCTTATGGGGTGGTAATCCCACATAAGTTCAAGGCACCATCTTTCGCAAAGTATGACGGGGCGTCCTGCCCTAAGCTACATCTCAGATCTTATGTGCGGAAGATCCAACCATATACTGTGGACAAGAACTTATGGATCCATTTCTTCCCGGAGAGTCTTTCAGGGACTCATCTCAAATGGTTCTATCAGCTGGATGGAACCAAGATTCGTAATTGGGAGGACTTGGCTACTGCTTTTTATAAGCAGTATCAGTACAATGCCGACCTCGCTCCTACACGTACCCAACTCCAGGGTATGTCGCTAGGATCGGGAGAAGGTTTTAAAGAGTACGCGCAGAAGTGGAGGGACCTGGCTGGCAGGGTGCAGCCACCGTTAACCGACCGTGAACTCGTGGACATGTTCTTGGGGACCCTGTCTGGGACATTCTTCAACCACCTGATTGGTAATTCTTCTGCAGGGTTTACAGACCTCATTCTGACTGGTGAAAGGATAGAAGCTGGTATGAAATCGGGGAAGATACAGAAGGGTGCGTCCTCAAGTTCTAAAAAGAAGCCTTTTAAGAAGGAATCCAGTGCTATGTATGGTCCCAGAAGACAAAATAAGCCAGAACGCCGCCAAGCTGTCAACACGGTGGTGATTTCAAAGCCTGCTGCCGCTCCTCGGAAACCTAACCAACCAAGGGGTGAGAGACCAAGAAGAGAATACACTCGGCTTAGTATGACCTTGTCTCAGATCTTGCCGCAACTGCTGTCAACCAACCTGGTAACTGTCAGAGAAGCTCCGAAGGTGGTAAGCACAACATCTCCGAAGTATAACCCCAACGCCCGCTGTTCTTATCACTCTGATAGCCCGGGGCATTCTACTGATGATTGCTGGGCCCTGAGGAATAAGGTTCAGGACCTTATTGATGCTAAAGAGGTTCAGTTCGAGGCGCCCGAGAAGCCTAATGTGGTGACAGCTCCCATGCCCAATCATGGGGTGAATGCTATCAGGGACGGTGACGAAGTGGAGGAATCTGAGTTCAACAGCTGGATCTACCCAACGGCCGACAGTGGACCGAACAATTGGACTGCTAAAGACTACATACCTGTTACTTTTGTTACTCAGTAATGAATTCCTTTGTTTTTAAATTTGTAACGAACAATAATTTGAAACTTTATGGCCCGGTGTCTTACCCGGGGAACCGTGGCTTCATTTGTGAGGGCTTATTACTTGTCATTTCCATATATCATGAATAAAACATTGGACGCTTTTCGCATTTCGAATCTTGTGCTCCCTTTCTTTCTTTATAAATTGAAAAACAGCTATATTTACACACACTCACCCATACAGGTTTCAATCCACTCTGGATCTCACTAGTAACGACTCTGCTACTGCCAGTTATGACTTCGAAAATCCGATCAACTTAGCCGAAGACGAAGGTGAAGATGATTGCGAAGTGCCTGGTGAGCTTGCAAGACTGTTACTCCAGGAAGAGAGGGCCATTCAGCCACATGAAGAGCCAGTGGAAACGGTAAATCTGGGTACTGAGACAGACAGAAAGGAAGTCAAGATTGGTGTCAATCTAGAGCTCAGCGTTAAACAGCGGTTGATTCAGATGTTGCATGATTATATGGAAATCTTCGCCTGGTCCTACGAAGACATGCCTGGGTTGGATACCGACATTGTGGTTCATCACCTGCCTACCAAGGAAGGCTGCCCTCCGGTTAAACTAAAGGTCCGCCGTATGCGTCCAGAGATGTCCGAAAAGATCAAAGCTGAGGTTATGAAACAATTTGATGCCAGGTTTCTAACAGTGACTTCTTACCCTCAGTGGGTTGCCAACGTGGTTCCAGTGCCAAAGAAGGATGGTAAGGTCCGAATGTGTGTTGACTACAGGGATCTGAACAGGGCAAGCCCCAAAGATGATTTCCCCTTGCCTCACATCGACGTTCTGGTTGACAATACTGCTCAGCACAAGGTGTTCTCCTTCATGGATGGTTTTTCAGGTTATAATTAGATTAAGATGGCCCCTGAAGATATGGAAAAGACTACCTTTGTTACTCAGTGGGGCATCTTCTGCTACAAGGTCATGCCTTTTGGGTTGAAAAATGCTGGGGCAACCTACCAACGTGCCATGGTTGCTTTATTTCATGACATGATCCATCATGAGATAGAAGTATATGTCGATGATATGATTGCAAGGTCCCAAACTGAGGAGGAACACCTTGACCACCTACAGAAGCTGTTTGACCGTTTGAAGTTGTACAAACTGAGGTTGAACCCGAACAAGTGCACCTTCGGGGTAAGATCTGGGAAGTTGCTAGGCTTCGTCGTGAGCGACAAAGGTATTCAAGTGGACCCTGCCAAGGTTAAGGCCATACAAGAGATGCCAGTTCCCAAGACAGAGAAAGAAGTCAGAGGCTTTCTAGGACGTCTGAATTACATTGCTCGATTCATCTCACTTCTAACTGCTACATGTGAACCAATTTTCAAGCTGCTAAAGAAAGATCAAGTAGTACATTGGAATGATGAATGTCAGGCCGCTTTCGACAGAATCAAAGAGTATCTCCAAGAACCACCCATTCTTATGCCACCGGTTGAAGGGAGACCTCTGATACTATACCTGACAGTACTTGACAGCTCAATGGGGTGTATGCTGGGGCAGCATGACGAGTCTGGCCGAAAAGAGCACGCCATTTATTACCTTACCAAAAAGTTTACCGACTGTGAGACCCGATACTCATTACTCGAGAAAACTTGTTGTGCTTTGGTATGGGCTGCTCGCCGACTGAGACAGTATATGCTGACTCACACTACTCTGTTGATTTCAAAAATGGATCCAATAAAGTATATCTTCGAAAAGCCCGCCTTGTCCGGAAGAATAGCGAGATGGCAGATGATCCTGACCGAGTACAACATCCAGTACACGACTCAGAAAGCGATCAAAGGAAGTGTATTGACAGACCATTTGGCACACCAGGCAGTAGACGACTACCAGTCAATGAACTTTGAATATCCTGACGAGAACATCATGGTAGTGACTGATTGTGAAGTACCTGGACCGGATGAAGGACCTGAGGAAGGATCCCGATGGTCTATGCACTTTAACGGAGCCTCCAACGCTTTGGGTAACGGTATCGGCGCCGTGATCATATCCCCAAAAGGCACTCATACTCCACTCACTGCCCGGCTATGTTTCAACTGCACCAACAACATGGTGGAGTATGAGGCGTGTATCATGGGTCTTCAAGCTGCAATTGACCTAAGGATCAAGTTTCTGAGTGTCTTCGGAGATTCTGCTCTCGTGATCAATCAGATCAAAGGCGAGTGGGATACGAAACACCCAAATCTTATTCCTTACAAAGAATGTGTGTTGACATTGATCCCCCATTTCACGGAGATAACTTTTGAACACTTCCCGAGAGAGGAGAATCAGTTGGCGAACGCGCTGGCTATGATGTCTTCTATGTTCAAAGTCAAATGGGATAACGAGGCACCCCGGATCATTATTTGGAAACTGGATGAACCTGCATATTGTTGTGATCTTGAGACGGAAGAGGTAACTGAAAAACCCTGCTATCATGAGGTGAAGAGGTACCTGGAAGCCCAAGAATACCCCGAGGGTGCATCTGTCAATGACAAGAAATTTCTGAGAAGGTTTGCGGCAAAGTTATTCCTCAGCAACGACATTCTATACAAGCGAAACCATGATTCAACCTTACTGCGTTGTATGGATAAAACTGAAGCAGAAAAGATCATGGCAGAGCTACATGAAGGTACCTTCAGAACGCATTCCAGTGGACATACCATGGCAAAGAAAATCCTTCGGGCAGGATATTTCTGGTCCACAATGGAAGCCGACTGTTACCAACATTCTCGGACATGTCATAAGTACCAAATCTATGCGGATAAGGTGCACGTTCCTCCAGTCCCTCTGAATGTCTTGACTGCACCTTGGCCTTTTGCAATGTGGGGCATTGATATGATCGGTGAGATCAGACCTACGGCATCCAACGGGTATCGCTTCATCCTTGTAGCGATCGATTACTTTACAAGGTGGGTTGAAGCAGCTTCCTACGCTACCGTAACCAAGAACGTCGTGGCACGGTTCATTCGACACAACCTGATATGTCGATACGGTGTCCCAGAAATGATCATTACGGACAACGGTACCAATCTCAACAACAAGATGATCACTGAGCTCTGCGAGCTATTCAAGATACATCACCACAACTCTTCTCCCTACCGGCCGAAGATGAATGGGGCTGTAGAAGCAGCGAATAAGAATATCAAAAAGATTGTGTAGAAGATGACAGTGACCTATAAAGATTGGCACGAGATGTTACCGTTTTCTCTTCATGGGTATCGTACCTCAGCAAGAACGTCAACCGGGGCAATTCCCTTTTCCTTGGTCTACGGCATGGAGGCAGTCTTGCCTATCGAAGTCCAGATACCCTCTCTTCGGATAATGAAGGATGCAGGTTTGAGCGAAGATGACTGGATCCAGACTCGACTTGATCAATTAAACCTAATTGACGAAAAGAGACTCACCGCTATTTGTCATGGTCAAACATATCAAAAACGGATGATCAGGGCATTTAACAAGAAAGTCAGACCACAAGAGTATCAAGTCGGAGACCTGGTAATCAAGCGCATAATTCTTCCTCAAAGTGATCCCAGAGGCAAATGGACCCCTACATACGAAGGGCCATTTGTGGTTAAACATATCTTCTCAGGAGGAGCTATGATTCTAACCACCATGGATGGTGACGACCTTCCTCACCCCGCCAATGCAGACATAGTAAAAAGATACTACGCATGAATAAAAGACCCGCTAGGTTGACACACCTAGGCAAAAATAAGGGCTTCCCGACGAACCAAAAGGGTTCGGGCAAAAATAAGGGATGAAATGAAAAAAAATCTGTACACCCGGCAAGTCGAAAACCTGAAAAGGCGGCTTGGGCAAAAATGGGTATCTCAGTGGACTGAAAACCCGAAAGGGCGGTCCAGGCAAAAGTTAGGGATTAAAGCGTAATACTATTTCTCATTGAATCACCTTGCATCCAG
Organism: Vicia faba; assembly: GCA_948472305.1. Taxonomy (NCBI): domain Eukaryota; kingdom Viridiplantae; phylum Streptophyta; class Magnoliopsida; order Fabales; family Fabaceae; genus Vicia; species Vicia faba. The sequence goes on from OX451737.1 coordinate 925,115,836, forward strand.
AATCCGGTATCAAACATCAGGTTCAGACGGCATCGATCAGTCAGCTTCATCTTCAACTAAGCAGCCAAGTGATGAGACGCTCGAAGATATAAAGGCGATAGCAGAGTTGGAACCCAGTGGGATTATTCTTTTCACATAGCTATTTTGTCTTCCTTTTTCACAAAATTGTATAAACGCTGTTTGTTCGGCGGTGTTCTCTTACTAGGACGTCAGCCTCTTGTACATAAAACGCCTATTTACAGGCAAATTCAAAAATCAATACAAATTCACTTTTCAGATAAATTGCCTAATCATTTTCCTTTTTTCTGTTTTGTTTTGCAAAGAACGTCCAATGTTCATTTTTTATATATGCATTTGACACTAATTGCTAACTCATAAATATTTGCATACGAAACAAAGGATTAATTACAGGTGACATCAGAAACAGGGGCAATAATGAGTTGTCTAAGAAATCTAATTGCTCTGTCCACCAGGGTAATAAGGTAAGTTCGGCTGAAGAACGTAACCAAGATGTCTCCACTCCCCGCAGAGTAAGACAAGATTCAACAACTCTCTCCAATCAGCCCTAAAAAGGCACGGTATCTCCAGCAAGTCAGCAACATTCTCCCCAAGCAGATTTAGGCTACTGTCAGCCCTAAGGAATTTGGGTATCCCCAAAAGATCTCAATATTTCCCAACGGATTATACAAATATTCCTAACAAGCATCCCCGACAGTCTTGATCTAAGATTGTTCCCCGGTGGAATACCAGACATCCAGTGGAGCCACTTCCCCAGTGCAGTTCAAAAGATTCACCAGGAAAGTTGAATCAATCTCCCCAGTAGGAAGCTTATCCTCAGTAGATTCTGGAAGCTTATCCTCTGTAGAGCACGAGTGCGCCTCCCCGGATTTATTCAAAGGTTATTTCCCCACCAAGATATAACTGGGTTATCCTCAGCTTATTACAGTGGAAAGATCGTCCCGACGAAGTTCTTCCTATCCCTCCAGCGGAGTTCATCAAATTCCTCAACAGAGCTTATCAATGGTATCCCCAGCGGAGTTATCGTTAAAATCTTAGCGAAGTATCTCTTCCCACAGATTATTTCCCCACAGAATAACCTCTTCAACAAAGTTTATTCCTCAACGGAGTCATCTTTTCCTACAGGTTTATTCTCACAATCGTCATCCTCAGCGGAAACGAAGAGCTCTACTCTCCAACATCAGCCCAGGATTCAACAAACTCCCGGCATTCGTCAAGGATTTATTTTCCTAGACAAAAATACATTCATCAACATCACATCTTCATACATTATAACATGCACATACGCATCATGATCATACAATCTCATTTAACATCGCGCATTTCATACATCATGACATTGCATACAACTAATGTTTCGCCTTTTCAGGAAAAAGGTCAATACAAAGATGATTACTATCAACTATCGCAATTCCAGATTCGATACTTGTATCTAGCCAGGGCATATCTGTGAGCGATTACTTGTGGATTCGACACCTGTATCCAGCCAGGGCATATCTGCATAAAGATATTCTGGACTAGATTCCTGTATCCAGTCAGGGCACGTCTGAAGAGTTTGAAGATTCGATTCTTGTATCCAGCCAGGGTATATCAGTTGACGACTATTTTCGGACTCGATTCCTGTATCCAGCCAGGGCACGTCTGAAGAGTTTGAAGATTTGATTCCTGTATCCAGCCAGAGCATATCTGTTGATGACTAATTCCAGATTCGATTCCTGTATCCAGCCAGGGCACGTCTGAAGAGTTTGAAGATTCGATTCCTGTAACCAGCCATGGTATATCTGTTGACGACTAATTCGTGACTCAATTCCTGTATCCAGCCAGGGCACGTCTGAAGAGTTTGAAGATTTGATTCCTATATCCAGCCAGGGTATATCTGTTGACGACTATTTCCAGATTCGATTCCTGTATCTAACCAGGGCACGTCTGAAGAGTTTGTAGAATCGATTCCTGTATCCAGCCAGGGCATATCTGTTGACGACTAATTCCAGATTCGATTCCTGTATCCAGCCAGGGCACGTCTGAAGAGTTTGAAGATTCGATTCCTGTATCCAGCCAGGGCATATCTATTGACGACTAATTCCAGATTCGATTCCTGTATCCAGCCAGGGCACATCTGTGAATAACTGATTGTAGACTCGATACCTGTATCCAGCCAGGGCATATCTACATGAAGAGTTTAGATATTCGATACCTGTATCCAGCCAGGGCATATCTACATAAAGAGTTTGAAGATCAACCCCTGTAATAGGCCAGGTAATTATCTTTCTTTCTCAGGTACGCAAGTTCTCGCTAAGGAATCTCTTACGCGATCGACACCTAGATGGCATCTATAAGCCCATCCACATACCAACAGTCTCCAGATGGCATCTATAAGCCCATCCTCCTATCCATCATCTCTCCAAATGGCATCTGTAAACCCATTCCCTACATCACACTGCTGATATTCTACTATGCAAGTGAAAATTTCTGGGCACTCTAGTGTTCAATCATCTTCCACCTTCGGATTACGAAAGGCACGCCAGCCAATCTACATCCTCAGGTCTAAGAAGATTGAACAGGGGCAACTGTTGTGCCCAAAAATTTGCCCTCCCATATTCTTCAAGATTTGTCAAGATCAATCTCCAGATGGTTCAAAATCTCTCAAGGGTTGCACAGTCCAATTGCCTCCTAATACAGTCAAAATTAGGGTCTTGGTTCTTGCAAAGAAATTGAGATTTTCAAGGGTCCAATCAAGTCCCATATGTCTATACACATTGTCAAGCATCCATATGTCAAGGTTCAAGACTCACAGCATCAAGTTGCACAGTCAAAAACCCTAATTGCCTCACAGTTAACTACAGGGGTAAAATGGTCATTTGACAGGAAAAAGTCAAAAAAATTTATCAACATCTTATTTTGAAGCCACAATCATCATTTGATCAATTCTTGATCATGATTCCTCAGGCATGGCTCAAAAAGTCTCAAGATGTCAAAAGTTTCTATTTTTGGACAATTGAAAAGTCAACTGCAAATTGACCAAGGCATAACTTTTTCATGGTTCATTAGAAAAATCCCATCCAATGCTCATTTTGAAGGGGATGACATTTTCTACAACTCATCTTCACATTCCAAGTCCAAGAAATGCTCTCACAAAAAGTTATCAATTTCAACATTATAGGTCATTTTCAAAAGTCAACAAAAAGGCACTTTAAGTCAAAGACCATAACTTGAGATTGGTAAATCAAAATGACATGGGACCAAAAGAATTGGTTAGAGGACTTCAAGACCTTTCCAAAATGTCCAAGAGCATATTCATAGCTTCAAAATTGAGCAAGATATGCATTGGAGAAGTTGGGAAATTTTTGGGAACTTTCAAAAGTCAACTTGGCCTAAAACACTTCATTTTTTGCTAATGGGCCTCAAATTCCTTCTTGAATCTTTACCGAAAGCCTATGAACGACCCATTGAAATTAAAATGATTTATTTTCTTATTTTTAATTAATTAATTTAATTTATATTAATATTAATTCATTTAATTGGTTTTAATTATAGGAAAATTAAAAAGATATGTTTTTGGATCTTTTGTGAAGCAAATCAGATCAGGGCAAGCTGGCAAACTCGTTTCTCAATCAAAAAGGGAAAATCATCCATATTTGGCAAGGTTTTCATTGAAAAAAGATTGGAAAATATATGATTGAAAATCAAAGATTGAAACATTATTTCATGGACTTTTGGGCCAAGGTTTTAACCTAATTCACTTCACATACATATGCTGAGTGAAACCCTATGCTTGGACACGCACAATTGCTGCTGAAACCATATCATCAAATTGCAAAAAACTCAAGAACATTGTGAAACTGAAATCCTATATGCAGTACAATTCAAAGCCTAAAAGTGATTCAAACATATTGCCTGAGTCTCCAGGAAGCCATTGCCATCAAGAACCAGTCCTAATACGCAAAGAATCAAAGAACACGAGTCACTCGGTTTGTCTTGTTTTTCAAAATTGCATAACATGATCCATGCATTTTTAATCTATTTTCTTGTTTGATTTATGTTAATAGGGACCTTCTGAAGCGATTGGCATAATCCAATTGAGTTATAGCCTTCTGAATCAAAATCCACCATGAACGAAATCTAGGGTTTCTGAAGCTCTCAATTAGGGCTTTATGCATAAGGAAAAATTGGACCACATCATGACCATGGTTGAATTCGTCAAGGCCAAACGAATTCAACCAGACCCCCGCGCTCAATTTATGTGATCTGTGCTGCTAATCGCTATTATTGGGACTTTTGTTTGGTGGGGGTTTAAAACCCCTGCTATCTTGTTTATATTTGCAGGTGAAACGAAGAAGACAACAGGCGTGGAAACATGTGACTGGTGCATTCAAATGAGTGGCGCGCTTTTTGTGTTCCCAACATAATTAGCACTTTTCATATATTATATTTATTGATCATTATTATTACAAACAATTGCAGATGGCGCAGTGGTGGTGGACGTGTCTTGCAAACACTGGGACCTGGGTTCGATTCCCAGGTCCCCCATATATTTCTTCATATTTTTCTTAACCAATTCCAGTGCAGCGTATGATTCAATAGTCCACCATGAGCCTCACGCCTAAGCTTGCCAAGTGGCCTTGATGAACAATCTGAAGGCCAAGAGATGGAGTCCATGGTATGCTCCAGTCAAACAGCACGCACACAATCCTGAAAGTCAACCAGGCTTAGGATCTTCTTGGGCCAGAATTGCTCAAAACAAACCTCCACATGGGCCATCACACCCCCTTTGGTTTGCCTTTTTTTAATTTATTTTCTTTTCTTTCAATTCTTTTAATTGTTTTAATAATTATTATTATTTCACAACAAATTAATTTTCCATAATAAAAAATCAGAAAATCAAAATTGTAAATTATTTTAATTATTTATTAATTTCACCATTAACCTATTTTTGTAAATAAATGCTAACAATTAATTTAGTTTAATTTAGGTTTTAATTTTAACCCCTTTTTTCTTAATAAATAAAAATTGCCTAGAATTAGGTTTTGACTTTTTTTTTTAATTTTCTTATTAATCATCACTATTTATTAATTATTATTTTTGTAAATAAATATAAATTAATTAATTAGCTTAAATTAGGATTAACTTTAGCATTTTCATTAATAATTAAAATAAACTTAGAACTAGGGTTTTCTTTTAATTTTAATTTCTTTGTTTTCATTAAATACAAAAAAACACAAAAAATCTCTTTCTTGTAAATAATTAACTAATTAGGTTTAATTTTAATTTAATTTCAAGCAAGGGACAAAAACTCATAATTTCTCAAAAGGGTCCAAAACCCTCGGACGTCCAGTTTAATTTCTATTTTGTGCATTATTTTCTTATTGGATTATTATGTAACTGTTTCCGGAATGTAATAGTAATTAGGTTTATTGCTTTTTTTACTTTCCGCATCTTTATCAAAAACGGGTCTTTGTTTTTTGGCGTTATATAGACCCGCGCCTTGTAATAGCGTAGCTTTTACCTTTCCGTATTTTATTTTTCCGCACTCCTAACTGCTAAATTGCATGAAAGAATGTATGATAATTAAAAACGACTCGTAGCTCACGATTTCATGATCAAAGATAAATGTTAACCTGAAAACAACACATAATGCACATCCCACTTCTAGGGTACGCCTCACTCGTTGCCTCGAAAGTGGTCGTCAAGTATAGGGTGTTTTAGCGGTCTCCCTTATGTCTAAGATCCAGTTGCCTCGAAACGGTTGCCTCGGATTAAAAAGGATCTAGGACATTAGGGTTACTTCTAAGGTGTCCTACTATTGCTTCGGTGACCACACTGTCCCTACAATCGAATTGACCCGAACACCTCCAACGGTGGTGCTACCTACCTCTCAATGGTGGGATGACACTACCTTAAGGACTCTTACACAGCCTAATTCCTTAGGGTAGGTAGATGACTCATGGGTACTTGCTCTTTTCAAAAACAAACAAAACAATCTTTTCACACTGACATTTTCAAAAGCTTTGAAAACAAATTTTTCAAACACTCTTGAGGACAGATACAAGAGTCACTCAGAAATCTTTCAATGAAACCTTTTTCAAACTCACTCACATTTTTAAAAGAAAACCAAATTTGAAAACATAAGAGCAAGTACCTAAGAGCCCGTGGATAACCACAGATAGAAAGGGTGCTAACACCTTCCCTTTCTATAAATCTACCTCCCGAACCGAGAAACATTCTCAATAAGGAATTTTGCGGTGCTTTTGTCCTTTCCATGTTGGAGAACATAAAAGACGGTCGCGACTCTTGATTACCGCGACATACGCGATCCAGCTAAAAACAGTCAGTTCTATTTCCACCGATCACAGAACTGGAGACTCTGCTGGGGACACTTAATAAGTGAGGTGTACCTTAGGATTAGACCACTCTTATGTTTTCAATTGCTTGATTTGTTTGCTTTAATATTGTGGGCCTGTTTTGGAGTTTCATAGATCCTAACCCGGATCTGGGGCACCCTTTTTAGGTAGCAATAAACTGTGAGGGAACTGTGCGGGGTATACCGACATGGTTGAAGTAGTTGCTACGTTGATGTGGCACTTTGGTGAGTACCGGTAACCCTTGAGTCAAGTCAAGGAGAGTACGGGGCCATCGCATGGTGTCGTGAAACATCAACTGACCTTAGGAACCTTAATTGAACCATCCTGGCCTCTTTAGGGGTAGTGAGATGACCGACTTTGGTGCAGTCCGAAGTTGGTTGATACTCGATACTACACTCATTGAGGGTTGTTTTCTTGGAATATTTTGATCGCCAGTTCAGTGGCTAAATCAAAACAATGAACATAGAAAATAACCCTATGATATTGAGCTCCTTAGAACCCGGTAACTTTTAATAGGACAGGTTTTGAACCCACCAACTTCAAAAGGGTAGTACCTAGACCTCATGCTGGCCTAAACTCTAAGGGCTGTCTGGTGTGACTTGTGTGCCTTATCATGTTTGCCTTTTGTGAATACTTGTGGTGTGCTTTTATCATAACATCATAACATCATAAAGCATCATATGCATTTACTAACCACTTCAAGGGTTCGAATCTTCATCTTTGTTCTTATTTTGTAGGACATGGAAACTATCCGCAGAAAGACAATTCAGGTCAACCTTGTAAGGATCCCTCCTCAGCTTAAGGAACTTACATCCAGGATTCCCGAGAACTCTTCTTTCAGTGAAAGGCATGGTAGACTCATCAGCTTGGTCAATACCAACATTGAAGAAGATATGGTGAAAGTGTTATTTCAGTTCTTTGACCCTTTGCACCATTGTTTTACTTTCCCTGATTATCAATTGGTGCCTACTTTGGAAGAGTTTTCTCAGCTGCTGAAGGTTCCTATTCGTAGTCAACTACCCTACAACGGTACGGAAAGGGAACCCAAACTTGAAGAGGTTGCTAAAGCATTACGCCTACAACCATCTGACATCAAGGGACATTGGGAAGTTAGAGGTGGTATCAAAGGATTCTTGGCAAAGTTCCTGTTTGAGAAGGCCCAAGAATGTTGGAATTCCCTTGACCTACAAGCCTTTGAAGAAGTTGTGGCTCTCCTTGTCTATGGGTTGGTGTTGTTCCCGAATCCCGATCAGCTTATAGATATCAATGCTGTCAAGATCTTCATGTCCAGGAATCCTATACCTACGTTTCTTGGGGACATCCTTCACTCATGTTACACTCGGACCATGAGAAAAAGAGGTGTTCTCATGTGCTGCACTCCTCTCCTGGCAAGGTGGTTTATTTCGCACCTTCCACAATCAGTTTTGAAGAACGAACGGGGTTTGAGATGGTCACAACGATTAATGACTCTTACGCATGCTGATATACATTGGTGTTCTCGGTCTAGAGAAGACGTCACTATCATTGATCGTTGCGGGGAGTTTCCTAATGTTCCTTTACTTGGAATCAGAGGAGGTATTACTTACAACCCGTGTCTGGCTTTGAGACAGTTCGGATATGCTCGGAGGGATGGCCCTCATGACATGTTGCTTCCTGACATAGTTTTTGACTTCGACAACGATGCACAAGGACTTCGCCAGAGATTTATCAGAGCTTGGAGGATGCCCAACAAGGTAGACAGCAAGACACTGGGGCACAAGAACTCCATCCCGTTGGAGCCTTATCTCAAGTGGGTACGAGCCCGCTCCCAGAAGCTGGTGATGCCATACCCTCATGTTCTCCCTGTGATCAAAGAGCCAGTGTTGGAAGGAGAGGTCTCATACACCATTCAACATCCTGACATGCCTACATCCTGGGAAGAAATGCAGAAGAGCTGGATCCAGCTTAAGGAAGAACGGAATTCTCTTGAAGCCAGTCTACATGCCGGTGAGAAGAAGGTCTTGGAGCTCATCCGCCTACTGCACGAGGAAAAGACTCTCAACACTTACATAGCTCCAAAGAGGATGCGCAGTGTCTTTTGGGATTAATTTACTTTGTAATGTTTTGCCCATGATACCTTGATGTACTGAACAACTATTTCTTAATGATAACGTGTGTTCCTTTTTGTCTACAACAAATTTGAACTTTCGAACCCTTGAATGCATTGCATAAACAGCATATCATGCATCATGTGCATAACAGGTACTCTTTTTTACAGGTTGCTTAATCTTCTTCGCTGTTTATTTTAGCTCGTCTTATCATGAATCCTGAATCATCTACTGAGATCTCCATCAAGGCCCTCCAGGCCCAAAACGCCCAGTTCCAAGAGTTGATCATGAGTTTAGCCCAAGGTCAAGAGGAATTGAAGGCTCTACTGGTCAAGAAGAAGAAGAAGAGAACTGTACTATTCAACACTGGCCGGAGGTTTGGCAACACACTGCAAAATGAGGCTGATCAAGCTGGTTCTTCTGTAGGGAAAGGCAGTCCCTAAGGGGGAAGGGTTCCTAGTCCTGTGGTCTCTGACAACGATACGGATTTCAATGAAGAGCAGTACCCTCCCGCTGAAGACAGGTACAAGCAGTTAGAGGATCGTCTGAATGCCATGGAAATTCAACAGGTGCCTGGGTTGGATTTTGGAGATCTGGGTTTATCTTCTGGGGTGGTAATCCCACATAAGTTCAAGGCACCATCTTTCGCAAAGTATGACGGGGCGTCCTGCCCTAAGCTACATCTCAGATCTTATGTGCGGAAGATCCAACCATATACTGTGGACAAGAACTTATGGATCCATTTCTTCCAGGAGAGTCTTTCAGGGACTCATCTCAAATGGTTCTATCAGCTGGATGGAACCAAGATTCGTAATTGGGAGGACTTGGCTACTGCTTTTTATAAGCAGTATCAGTATAATGCCGACCTCGCTCCTACACGTACCCAACTCCAGGGTATGTCGCTAGGATCAGGAGAAGGTTTTAAAGAGTACGCGCAGAAGTGGAGGGACCTGGCTGGCAGGGTGCAGCCACCGTTAACCGACCGTGAACTCGTGGACATGTTCTTGGGGACCCTGTCTGAGCCATTCTTCAACTACCTAATTGGTAATTCTTCTGCAGGGTTTACAGACCTTATTCTGACTGGTGAAAGGATAGAAGCTGGTATGAAATCGGGGAAGATACAGAAGGGTGCATCCTCAAGTTCTGAAAAGAAGCCTTTTAAGAAGGAAGCCAGTGCTGTGTATGGTCCCAGAAGACAAAATAAGCCAGAACGCCGCCAAGCTATCAACGCGGTGGTGATTTCAAAGCCTGCTGCCGCTCCTCGGAAACCTAACCAACCAAGGGGTGAGAGACCCAGAAGAGAATACACTCGGCTTAGTATGACCTTGTCTCAGATCTTGCCGCAACTGCTGTCAACCAACCTGGTAACTGTCAGAGAAGCTCCGAAGGTGGTAAACACAACATCTCCGAAGTATAACCCCAACGCCCGCTGTGCTTATCACTCTGATAGCCCGGGGCATTCTACTGATGATTGCTGGGCCCTGAGGAATAAGGTTCAGGACCTTATTGATGCTAAAGAGGTTCAGTTCGAGGTGCCCGAGAAGCCTAATATGGTGACAGCTCCCATGCCCAATCATGGGGTGAATGCTATCAGGGACGATGACGATATGGAGGAATCTGAGTTCAACAGCTGGATCTACCCAACGACCGACAGTGGACCGAACAATTGGACTGCTAAATACTACATACCTGTTACTTTTGTTACTCAGTAATGAATTCCTTTGTTTTTAAATTTGTAACGAACAATAATTTGAAACTTTATGGCCCGGTGTCTTACCCGGGGCACCATGGCTTCATTTGTGAGGGTTATTACTTGTCATTTCCATATATCATGAATAAAACATTGGACGCTTTTCGCATTTTGAATCTTGTACTCCCTTTCTTTCTTTATAAATTGCAAAACAGCTATATTTACACACACTCACCCATACAGGTTTCAATCCACTCTGGATCTCACTGGTAACGACTCTGCTACTGCCAGTTATGACTTCGAAAATCCGATCAACTTAGCCAAAGAAGAAGGTGAAGATGATTGCAAAGTGCCTGGTGAGCTTGCAAGACTGTTACTCCAGGAAGAGAGGGCCATTCAGCCACATGAAGAGCCAGTGGAAACGGTAAATCTGGGTACTGAGACAGACAGAAAGGAAGTCAAGATTGGTGCCAATCTAGAGCTCAGCGTTAAACAGCGGTTGATTCAGATGTTGCATGATTTTGTGGAAATCTTCGCCTGGTCCTACGAAGACATGCCTGGGTTGTATACCGACATTGTGGTTCATCACCTGCCTACCAAGGAAGGCTGCCCTCCGGTTAAACAAAAGGTCTGACGTATGCGTCTAGAGATGTCCGAAAAGATCAAAGCTGAGGTTATGAAACAATTTGATGCCGGATTTCTAGAAGTGACTTCTTACCCTCAGTGGGTTGCCAACGTGGTTCCAGTGCCAAAGAAGGATGGTAAGGTCCGAATGTGTGTTGACTACAGGGATCTGAACAGGGCAAGCCCCAAAGATGATTTCCCCTTGCCTCACATTGACGTTCTGGTTGACAATACTGCTCAGCACAAGGTGTTCTCCTTCATGGATGGTTTTTCAGGTTATAATCAGATTAAGATGGCCCCTGAAGATATGGAAAAGACTACCTTTGTTACTCAGTGGGGCATCTTCTGCTACAAGGTCATGCCTTTTGGGTTGAAAAATGCTGGGGCAACCTACCAACGTGCCATGGTTGCTTTATTTCATGACATGATCCATCATGAGATAGAAGTATATGTCGATGATATGATTGCAAGGTCCCAAACTGAGGAGGAACACCTTGACCACCTACAGAAGCTGTTTGACCGTTTGAAGTTGTACAAACTGAGGTTGAACCCGAACAAGTGCACCTTCGGGGTAAGATCTGGGAAGTTGCTAGGCTTCGTCGTGAGCGACAAAGGTATTCAAGTGGACCCTGCCAAGGTTAAGGCCATACAAGAGATGCAAGTTCCCAAGACAGAGAAAGAAGTCAGAGGCTTTCTAGGACGTCTGAATTACATTGCTCGATTCATCTCACTTCTAACTGCTACCTGTGAACCAATCTTCAAGCTGCTAAAGAAAGATCAAGTAGTACGTTGGAATGATGAATGTCAGGACGCTTTCGACAGAATCAAAGAGTATCTCCAAGAACCACCCATTCTTATGCCACCGGTTGAAGGGAGACCTCTGATACTATACCTGACAGTACTTGACAGCTCAATGGGGTGTATGCTGGGGCAGCATGACGAGTCTTGCCGAAAAGAGCACGCCATTTATTACCTTAGCAAAAAGTTTACCGACTGTGAGACCCGATACTCATTACTCGAGAAAACTTGTTGTGCTTTGGTATGGGCTGCTCGCCGGATGAGACAGTATATGCTGACTCATACTACTCTGTTGATTTTAAAAATGGATCCAATAAAGTATATCTTAGAAAAGCCCGCCTTGTCCGGAAGAATAGCGAGATGGAAGATGATCCTGACCGAGTACAACATCCAGTACACGACTCAGAAAGCGATCAAAGGAAGTGTATTGACAGACCATTTGGCACACCAGGTAGTAGACGACTACCAGTCAATGAACTTTGAATTTCCTGACGAGAACATCATGGTAGTGACTGATTGTGAAGTACCTGGACCGGATGAAGGACCTGAGGAAGGATCCCGATGGTCTATGCACTTTAACGGAGCCTCCAACGCTTTGGGTAACGGTATCGGCGCCGTGATCATATCCCCAAAAGGCACTCATACTCCACTCACTGCCTGGCTATGTTTCAACTGCACCAACAACATGGTGGAGTATGAGGCGTGTATCTTGGGTCTTCAAGCTGCAATTGACCTAAGGATCAAGTTTCTGAGTGTCTTCGGAGATTCCGTTCTCGTGATCAATCAGATCAAAGGTGAGTGGGATACGAAACACCCAAATCTTATTCCTTACAAAGAATGTGTGTTGACATTGATCCCCCATTTCACGGAGATAACTTTTAAACACTTCCCGAGAGAGGAGAATCAGTTGGCGGACGTGTTGGCTATGATGTCTTCTATGTTCAAAGTCAAATGGGATAACGAGGCGCCCCGGATCATTATTTGGAAACTGGATGAACCTGCATATTGTTATGATCTTGAGACGGAAGAGGTAACTGAAAAACCCTGGTATCATGAGGTGAAGAGGTACCTGGAAGCCCAAGAATACCCCGAGGGTGCATCTATCAATGACAAGAAATTTCTGAGAAGGTTCGCGGCAAAGTTCTTCCTCAGCAACGACATTCTGTACAAGCGAAACCATGATTCAACCTTACTGCGTTGTGTGGATAAAACTGAAGCAGAAAAGATCATGGCAGAGCTACATGAAGGTACCTTCAGAATGCATTCCAGTGGACATACCATGGCAAAGAAAATCCTTCGGGCAGGATATTTCTGGTCCACAATGGAAGCCGACTGTTACCAACATTCTCGGACATGTCATAAGTGCCAGATCTATGCGGATAAGGTGCACGTTCCTCCAGTCCCTCTGAATGTCTTGACTGCACCTTGGCCTTTTGCAATGTGGGGCATTGATATGATCGGTGAGATCAGACCTACGACATCCAACGGGTATCGCTTCATCCTTGTAGCGATCGATTACTTTACAAAGTGGGTTGAAGTAGCTTCCTACGCTACCGTAACCAAGAACGTCGTGGCACGGTTCATTCGACACAACCTGATATGTCGATACGGTGTCCCAGAAAGGATCATTATAAACAACGGTACCAATCTCCACAACAAGATGATCATTGAGCTCTGCGAGATATTCAAGATACAGCACCACAACTCTTCTCCCTACCGGCCGAAGATGAATGGGGCTGTAGAAGCAGCGAATAAGAGTATCAAAAAGATTGTGCAGAAGATGACAGTGACCTATAAAGATTGGCACGAGATGTTACCGTTTTCTCTTCATGGGTATCGTACCTCAGCAAGAACGTCAACCGGGGCAACTCCCTTTTCCTTGGTCTACGGCATGGAGGAAGTCTTGCCTATCGAAGTCCAGATACCCTCTCTTCGGATAATGAAGGATGCAGGTTTGAGCAAAGATGACTGGATCCAGACTCGACTTGATCAATTAAACCTAATTGACGAAAAGAGACTCAACGCTATTTGTCTTGGTCAAACGTATCAAAAACGGATGATCAGGGCATTTAACAAGAAAGTCAGACCACAAGAGTATCAAGTCGGAGACCTGGTAATCAAGCGCATCATTCTTCCTCAAAGTGATCCCAGAGGCAAATGGACCCCTACATACGAAGGGTCATTTGTGGTTAAACATATCTTCTCAGGAGGAGCTATGATTCTAACCACCATGGATGGTGACGACCTTCCTCACCCCGCCAATGCAGACATAGTAAAAAGATACTACGCATGAATAAAAGACCCGCTAGGTTGACACACCTAGGCAAAAATAAGGGCTTCCCGGCGAACCAAAAGGGTTCGGGCAAAAATAAGGGATGAAATGAAAAAAAATCTGTACACCCGGCAAGTCGAAAACCTGAAAAGGTGGCTTGGGCAAAAATGGGTATCCCGGTGGACTGAAAACCCGAAAGGGCGGTCCAGGCAAAAGTTAGGGATTAAAGCCTAATACTATGTCTCATTGAATCACCTTGCATCCATAATCCGGTATCAAACATCAGGTTCAGACGGCATCGATCAGTCAGCTTCATCTTCAACTAAGCAGCCAAGTGATGAGACACTCGAAGATATAAAGGCGATAGCAGATTTGGAACCCAGTGGGATTATTCTTTTCACATAGCTGTTTTGTCTTCCTTTTTCACAAAATTGTATAAACGCTGTTTGTTCGGCGGCGTTCTCTTACTAGGACGTCAGCCTCTTGTACATAAAACGCCTATTTACAGGCAAATTCAAAAATCAATACAAATTCACTTTTCAGATAAATTGCCTAATCATTTTCCTTTTTTCTGTTTTGTTTTGCAAAGAACGTCCAATGTTCATTTTTGATATATGCATTTGACACTAATTGCTAACTCATAAATATTTGCATACGAAACAAAGGATTAATTACAGGTGACATCAGAAACAGGGGCAATAATGAGTTGTCTAAGAAATCTAATTGCTCTGTCCACCAGGGTACCAAGGTAAGTTCGTCTGAAGAACGTAACCAATATATCTCCACTCCTCGCAGAGTAAGACAAGATTCAACAACTCTCTCCAATCAGCCCTAAAAAGGCACGGTGTCTCCAGCAAGTCAGCAACATTCTACCCAAGCAGAGTTAGGCTACTGTCAGCCCTAAGGAAGTTGGGTATCCCCAAAAGATCTCAATATTTCCCAACGGATTATACAAACATTCCTAACAAGCATCCCCGGCAGTCTTGATCTAAGATTGTTCCCCGGCGGAATATCAGACATCCAGTGGAGCCACTTCCCCAGTGCAGTTCAAAAGATTCCCCAGGAAAGTTGAATCAATCTCCCCAGTAGGAAGCTTATCCCCAGTAGATTCTGGAAGCTTATCCTCTACAGAGCACGAGCGCGTCTCCCCGGCTTTATTCAAAGGTTATTTCTCCACCAGGATATAACTGGGTTATCCTCAGCTTATTACAGTGGAAAGATCGTCCCGGCGAAGTTCTTCCTATCCCTCCAGCGGAGTTCATCAAATTCCTCAACAGAGCTTATCAATGGTATCCCCAGCGGAGTTATCGTTAAAATCTCAGCGAAGTATCTCTTCCCACAGATTATTTCCCCGCAGAATAACCTCTTCAACAAAGTTTATTCCTCAACGGAGTCATCTTTTCCTACAGGTTTATTCTCACAATCGTCATCCCCAGTGGAAACGAAGAGCTCTACTCTCCAACATCAGCCCAGGATTCAACAAACTCCCGGCATTCGTCAAGGATTTATTTTCCTGGACAAAAATACATTCATCAACATCACATCTTCATACATTATAACATGCACATACGCATCATGAACATACAATCTCATTTAACATCGCGCATTTCATACATCATGACATTGCATACAACTAATGTTTCGCCTTTTCAGGAAAAAGGTCAATACAAAGATGATTACTATCAACTGTCGCAATTCCAGATTCGATACCTGTATCTAGCCAGGGCATATCTGTGAGCGATTACTTGTGGATTCGACACCTGTATCCAGCCAGGGCATATATGTATAAAGAAATTCCGGAATCGATTCTTGTATCCAGCCAGGGCACGTCTGAAGAGTTTGAAGATTCGATTCCTGTATCCAGCCAGGGTATATCAGTTGACGACTATTTCCAGACTCGATTCCTGTATCCAGCCAGGGCACGTCTGAAGAGTTTGAAGATTTGATTCCTGTATCCAGCCAGGGCATATCTGTTGACGACTAATTCCATATTCGATTCCTGTATCCAGCCAGGGCACGTCTGAAGAGTTTGAAGATTTGATTCCTGTAACCAGCCAGGGTATATCTGTTGACGACTAATTCCGGACTCGATTCCTGTATCCAGCCAGAGCACGTCTGAAGAGTTTGAAGATTCGATTCCTGTATCCAGCCAGGGTATATCTGTTGACGACTATTTCCAGATTTGATTCCTATATCTAGCCAGGGCACGTCCTAAGAGTTTGAATATTCGATTCCTGTATCCAGCCAGGGCATATCTGTTGACGACTAATTCCAGATTCGATTCCTGTATCCAGCCAGGGCACGTCTGAAGAGTTTGAAGATTCGATTCCTGTATCCAGCCAGGGCATATCTGTTGACGACTAATTGCAGACTCGATTCCTGTATCTAGCCAGGGAACGTCTGAAGAGTTTGAAGATTCGATTCCTGTATCCAGCCAGGGCATATCTGTTGACGACTAATTCCAGATTCGATTCCTGTATCCAGCCAGGGCACATCTGTGAATAACTGATTGTAGACTCGATACCTGTATCCAGCCAGGGCATATCTACATGAAGAGTTTAGAGATTCGATACATGTATCCAGCCAGGGCATATCTACATAAAGAGTTTGGAGATCAACCCCTGTAACAGGCCAGGTAATTATCTTTCTTTCTCAGGTACGCAAGTTCTCGCTAAGGAATCTCTTACGCGATCGACACCTAGATGGCATCTATAAGCCCATCCACATACCAACAATCTCCAGATGGCATCTATAAGCCCATCCTCCTATCCATCATCTCTCCAAATGGCATCTGTAAGCCCATTCCCTACATCACACTACTGATATTCTACTATGCGAGTGCAAATTTCTGGGCACTCTAGTGTTCAATCATCTTCCACCTTCGGATTACGAAAGGCACGCCAGCCAATCTACATCCTCAGGTCTAAGAAGATTGAACAGGGGCCACTGTTGTACCCCAAAATTTGCCCTCCCATATTCTTCAAGATTTGTCAAGATCAATCTCCAGATGGTTCAAAATCTCTCAAGGGTTGCACAGTCCAATTGCCTCCTAATACAGTCAAAATTAGAGTCTTGGTTCTTGCAAAGAAATTGAGGTTTTCAAGGGTCCAATCAAGTCCCATATGTCTATACACATTGTCAAGCATCCATATGTCAAGGTTCAAGACTCACAGCATCAAGTTGCACAGTCAAAAACCCTAATTGCCTCACAGTTAACTGCAGGGGTAAAATGGTCATTTGACAGGCAAAAGTCAAAATTTTTGACCAACATCTTATTTTGAAGCCACAATCATCATTTGATCAATTCTTGATCATGATTCCTCAGGCATGGCTCAAAAAGTCTCAAGATGTCAAAAGTTTCTATTTTTGGACAGTTGAAAAGTCAACTGCAAATTGACCAAGGCATAACTTTTTCATGGTTCATCAGAAAAATCCCATCCAATGCTCATTTTGAAGGGGATGACATTTCCTACAACTCATCTTCACATTCCAAGTCCAAGAAATGCTCTCACAAGAAGTTACCAATTTCAACATTATAGGTCATTTTCAAAAGTCAACAAAAAGGCACTTTAAGTCAAAGACCATAACTTGAGATTGGTAAATCAAAATGACATGGGACCAAAGGCATTGGTTAGAGGACTTCAAGAGCTTTCCAAAATGTCAAAGAGCATATTCATAGCTTCAAAATTGAGCAAGATATGCATTGGAGAAGTTGGGAAATTTTTGGGAACTTTCAAAAGTCAACTTGGCCTAAAACACTTCATTTTTTGCTAATGGGCCTCAAATTCCTTCTTGAATCTTTACCGAAAGCCTATGAACGACCCATTGAACTTAAAATGATTTATTTTCTTATTTTTAATTAATTAATTGAATTTATATTAATATTAATTCATTTAATTGGTTTTAATTATAGGAAAATTAAAAAGATATGTTTTTGGATCTTTTGTGAATTAATCAGATCAGGGCAAGCTGGAAAACTCGTTTCTCAATCAAAAAGGGAAAATCATCCATATTTGGCAAGGTTTTCATTGGAAAAAGATTGGAAAATATATGATTGAAAATCAAAGATTGAAACATTATTTCATGGACTTTTGGGCCAAGGTTTTAACCTAATTCACTTCACATACATATGCTGAGTGAAACCCTATGCTTGGACATGCACAATTGCTGCTGAAACCATATAATCAAATTGCAAAAAACTCAAGAACATAGTGAAACTGAAATCCTATTTGCAGTACAATTCAAAGCCTAAAAGTGATTCAAATATATTGCCTGAGTCTCCAGGAAGCCATTGCCATCAAGAACCAGTCCTAATACACAAAGAATCAAAGAACACGAGTCACTCGCTTTGTCTTGTTTTTCAAAATTGCATAACATGATCCATGCGTTTTTAATCTACTCTCTTGTTTGATTTATGTTAATAGGGACCTTCTGAAGCGATTGGCATAATCCAATTGAGTTATAGCCTTCTGAATCAAAATCCACCATGAACGAAATCTAGGGTTTCTGAAGCTCTTAATTAGGGCTTTATGCATAAGGAAAAATTGGACCACATCATGACCATGGTTGAATTCGTCAAGGCCAGACGAATTCAACCAGACCCTCGCGCTCAATTTATGTGATCTGTGCTGCTAATCGCTATTATTGGGACTTTTGTTTGGTGGGGGTTTAAAACCCCCGCTATCTTGTTTATATTTGCAGGTGAAACGAAGAAGACAACAGACGTGGCAACATGTGACTGGTGCATTCAAATGAGTGGCGCGCTTTTTGTGTTCCCAACATAATTAGCACTTTTCATATATTATGTTTATTGATAATTATTATTACAAACAATTGCAGATGGCGCAGTGGTGGTGGACGTGTCTTGCAAACACTGGGACCTGGGTTCGATTCCCAGGTCCTCCATATATTTCTTCATATTTTTCTTAACCAATTCCAGTGCAGCGTATGATTCAATAGTCCACCATGAGCCTCACGCCTAAGCTTGCCAAGTGGCCTTGATGAACAATCTGAAGGCCAAGAGATGGAGTCCATGGTATGCTCTAGTCAAACAGCACGCACACAATCCTGAAAGTCAACCAGGCTTAGGATCTTCTTGGGCCAGAATAGCTTAAAACAAACCTCTACATGGGCCATCACACCCCCTTTGGTTTGCCTTTTTTTAATTTATTTTCTTTTCTTTCAATTCTTTTAATTATTTTAATAATTATTAATATTTCACAACAAATTAATTTTCCATAATAAAAAATCAGAAAATCAAAATTGTAAATTATTTTAATTATTTATTAATTTCACCATTAACCTATTTTTGTAAATAAATGCTAACAATTAATTTAGTTTAATTTAGGTTTTAATTTTAACCCCTTTTTTCTTAATAAATAAAAGTTGCCTAGAATTATGTTTTGACTTTTTTTTAATTTTCTTATTAATCATCACTATTTATTAATTATTTTTTTTGTAAATAAATGTAAATTAATTAATTAGCTTAAATTAGGATTAACTTTAGCATTTTCATTAATAATTAAAATAAACTTAGAACTAGGGTTTTCTTTTAATTTTAATTTCTTTGTTTTCATTAAATACAAAAAAACACAAAAAATCTCTTTCTTGTAAATAATTAAATAATTAGGTTTAATTTTAATTTAATTTCAAGCAAGGGACAAAAACTCATAATTTCTCAAAAGGGTCCAAAACCCTCGGACGTCCAGTTTAATTTCTATTTTGCGCATTATTTTCTTATTGGATTATTATGTAACTGTTTCCGGAATGTAATAGTAATTAGGTTTATTGCTTTTTTTACTTTCCGCATCTTTATCAAAAATGGGTCTTTGTTTTTTGGCGATGTATAGACCCGCGTCTTGTAATAGCGTAGCTTTTACCTTTCTGTATTTTATTTTTCCGCACTCCTAACTGCTAAATTGCATGAAAGAATGTATGATAATTAAAAACGACTCGTAGCTCACGATTTCATGATCAAATATAAATGTTAACCTGAAAACAACACACAATGCACATGCCACTTCTAGGGTACGCCTCACTCGTTGCCTCGAAAGTGGTCGTCAAGTATAGGGTATTTTAGCGGTCTCCCTTATGTCTAAGATTCAGTTGCCTCGAAACGGTTGCCTCGGATTAAAAAGGATCTAGGACATTAGGGTTACTTCTAAGGTGTCCTACTATTGCTTCGGTGACCACACTGTCCCTACAATCGAATTGACCCGAACACCTCCAACGGTGGTGCTACCTACCTCTCAATGGTGGGATGGCACTACCTTAAGGACTCTTACACAGCCTAATTCCTTAGGGTAGGTAGATGACTCATGGGTACTTGCTCTTTTCAAAAACAAACAAAACAATCTTTTCACACTGACACTTCCAAAAGCTTTCAAAACAAATTTTTCAAACACTATTGAGGACAGATACAAGAGTCACTCAGAAATCTTTCAATGAAACCTTTTTCAAACTCACTCACATTTTGAAAAGCAAACCAAATTTGAAAACATAAGAGCAAGTACCTAAGAGCCCGTGGATAACCACGGATATAAAGGGTGCTAACACCTTCCCTTTCAATAAATCTACCTCCCGAACCGAGAAACATTCTCAATAAGGAATTTTGCTGTGCTTTTGTCCTTTCCATGTTGGAGAACATAAAAGACGGTGGCGACTCTTGCTTACCGCGACATACGCGATCCAGCTAAAAACAGTCAGTTCTATTTCCACCGATCACACCGACCTCAGTGTAGAGCTGAGGATTGGTTGATACTCAATGCTACACTCATTGAGATCAGACTTTCGGGATATTTCAGCCGCAAGAAAATATTGCTTGAGCTGAGACAATGCCCTATAAAGGACGGTCAGTGATATTGAGATCCCTTAGAACCCAGTTACTTTTTAAGACAGGTTTGAAACCAACTAAACTTCAAGAGGGTATGACCTTTAACCTCATGCAGGCCTTAAACCTGAGGAATTGGTGTGATTTATCTGTGTTTTCTATACCTGTGGTTTATCATGACATCATGCCTCATAACATAGCATCCATTCTTATTGCAATAACCATTTCAAAGACCAAGGGAATTTATCTTTGTTCTGTTTTGCAGATCATGGCCTCCGTTTGTAGAAACACTATCTGAATCAGCTTTGTGAAGATACCTTCCCAACTTAAAGAGCTAGTAGCAAGGGTTTCTGAAACTTCTGCGTTCACCAAGAGACATGGTTAACTTATCAACCTGGTTACTTCAAACTTTTATGAAAAGATGATGAGTGTACTCTTTCAGTTCTTTGATCCCAAGCACCATTGCCTCACCTTTCCAGACTATCAGTTGGTGCCTACCTTGGAAGAATTCTCTCAGCTGATGGATATACCCATTCTTGAACAGTTGCCCTTCACATGTCTAAAAGAAGTTCCTAAGCCAGAAGTCATTGCCTCATCTTTGCATCTGAAATGGGCCGACGTGGTATCCAATTGGGAAACAAAAAGCCGAGTCAAAGGTTTTCTAGCTAAGTTTCTGATAGACAAGGCCCAACTGTTTTGGGATGATATGGATTTTTAGGCTTTTTAGGAGGTCTTGGCTCTTCTAATATATGGGTTAGTTCTATTCCCTAATCCAGACTCATTCATAGATGTGAATGCTATCAAGTTTTTCCTCTCTCGCAACCCCGTGCCTACCTTGCTCAAAGATATTTTGCACACTCTCCATACTCGTACCATGAAGAGAAGAGGGTTTCTTATGTGTTGTATGCCATTGATGTCGAGGTGGTTTATTTCTCACCTCCCTAAGTCCGTACTGAAGAATGAAGAAGGTTTGGGTTGGTCGCAAAGGATAATGTCACTCACTCACATGGATATTCTCTAGTGTTCCCGAGTTATGAAAAACACTTCTATTATTGACCGCTGCGGGGAGTACCCTAATGTCCCATTACTTGGTATCAGAGGGGGTATAACCTACATACCTTGGTTAGCTCTGCGACAATTTGGTTACGCTCGAAGAGATGGTCCCCACGAGTTACTTATTGAGGTCATTGTATTCAATTATGAGGATGATGTTCACGAGTATCGTCGGAGGTTCACACGAGCTTGGGGCATGGTAAAAAGATCTGGCGCCAAGGCTTTGGGGTCAAAGGCTTCCATTCCTATGGAATGTTACCTCCAATGGGTACGAGCTCGTGCCCAGAAGCTTATGATGCCCTATATGGCCGTTTTACCAGTGATTATGGAACCCACTACTGAATGAGGTATTCCTTATACGATTCTCTATCCTTAAATGCCCACTGATCTTAGGGAATTACAGAGGTCTTGGATTCAGTTGATGAAGGAGCGGGATACTTACAGGGCTCAGTTCCATGCTTAGGAGAGGAAGGTTTTAGAGCTCATAAAGCAGCTCCAGGAAGAAAAAGGACTCAATGATTATCTCGGCACAAAGAGGAAGCATCCATGGGAATTTTGATGTCTTTTATAATTTTAGATTTTTTTTAATTGTAACGCCTAAAAGGCATTTAAACTTTGAATTCAGCTAATAAAATCTTTGTTTATTTTGGTTTGCAAATTTAAATTCTCCAAACCCTTTGAAATCATTGCATGCGCATCCCATTCATAGCATTGCATGTACATGTACCATTATAGGTTTCTCATCTTCTTCGTTGTTTATTTCAGCAGAAATGTCTTCTGAACAAAGCATCAAGGACCTTCAGGCACATAACGCCCAGTTCCAACAAATGTTCATAAGTTTCGCAAAAGGGCAGGAGGATCTGAAAGAGCAGAAGAAAAAGAAGAAGGTTACATGTATTCTGAATATGGGCAGAAGGTTTGGAGAGCGTTTGAAGCGATAAGTCGATCTGACCTCTTCATATAAGGAGGGAGAGAATCAAGAAGAAGAGAAGACCTCAGTCCTGCAGTTTCTGACAACGATACTGACTACAATGATAAGCAATATCCTCCTGCTGAGGGTAGATACAAGCAGTTGGATGATCGTTTGAGTGCCATGGAAATTCATAGGATACCTAGGCTAGATTTCAAAGAATTGAGATTGGTGTCAAAAGTGGTCATATCGCAGAAGTTCAAGGCTCCAGTTTTTGCTAAGTATGATGGGGTGTCCTGCCCAAAACTCAATCTTCGTTCTTATGTCAGAAAGATCCAGCCCCACACCGCTGATAGAAATTTGTGGGTTCATTTCTTTCAAAATAGTTTGTCAGGGACTCAGCTTGAATGATTCTACCAACTGGAGGGAGCCAATGTCCGAAATTGGGAAGATCTGGCTGCTGCTTTCAACAAGTAGTATCAATATAACGCCGACCTTGCTCCTACTCGTACTCAACTCCAGAGTATGTCCATGGGGGCGAGTGAAGGCTTTAAAGACTATTCACAAAAATGGAGAGACTTGGCTGGAAGAGTTCAACCCTCGTTGTCTGATAGGGAGTTGGTTGATATGTTTCTGGGGACGCTATCTGGTCCATTTTTCAATCATTTGATCGGCAGCTCGTCATCTGGTTTCACCGAGCTGATTCTAACTAGAGAACGAGTAGAAGTTGGGATTTGGAGTGGCAAGATACAGAAGGATGCCTCTTCGAGTTCAATAAAGAATCCTTTTGCTGGTAAGAAGGAAGCCAGTGCCATCTATAGCCCGAGGGGCCAAAACAAGGCTGAACATCGTCAAACAGTAAGTGCCGTAATGATACCTAGGCCTGCATTTGCTCCATAACGCAACAATCAACAAAGAGTGGAAAGACCACAATGGCAGTTTACCTGAATCAACATGACATTGGCTGAAGTTCTACCTCATCTACTGTGGTCCAACTTGGAAACCTTGAAAGAGGATCCCAAGAATCCAAATACGACATCTCCCCGATATAATCCAAACGCTCAGTGTGCCTATCATTCTAAGAGTTCTGGCCATGATACAAATGACTGCTGGGCTCTGAGGAACAAAGTACAAGACTTGATTGAAGCCAAGTAAATAGAGTTTGATGCTCCGGAAAAGCCAAATGTCATAACTGCTCCCATACCTAAGCACAGTCGTGGAATTAATGTTGTTGATACCGACTTGTTTGTGACCTTGGTGGATGAAATTTAGACTCCTCTTATGACTGTGAAGAAGAATTTGTTGTTGGCCAGTTTATTTCCGGGTTGTGGTGAAGGTTGACACATGTGTTCATTTCTACCTTCTAGTTGCCATTTGTTGAAGTCAGGTGTTCAACGCTTGATGGATAGCTAGGAAATTTTGTTCGAGAAAACTTTGGTTCCCGTTGTCCTATCTGAAGACATTGCCATTATAACCATTTCCGCCAATCCTTCCAAGGTCTCCTCGAGAAGACCTGTTAGGATTACATCTGCTCCAAGAATCACTCTGCTTGTAATCACTGTTCCAGGTCCTGTCCCGTATGTCTCAGACAAAGCTGTCCCCTGGCATTATAGTGCCGATGTGTACGGTCATGGCATTAAACAAGATTTGATAGATGAAGAGGTTGATCCTGATATTGGTAACATTGTCGATACCAGCAAAATCACCCGAAGTGGAAGGGTCTTCTTTCCCGAGATTTCACCTTAGGCTGTCAATAAGCCTATTGTCATTCCATCTGCTGTTCCTGCTAGTACATCAACTATTGCTCCTGTTCTTACTCCAATCATTACCCTTGTCGACGAATCGTCTGATACCCGCTGCAAAGAAATTATAGGTGAGCCTTCCTGGACGGAGGCACCTAGGAAAATTATTGTGGAAGCCTCTAAGCAAGAGATAGAGGAAATACTGAAAATAATTAAGAAGAGTGACTGCAATATGG
Organism: Vicia faba; assembly: GCA_948472305.1. Classification (NCBI taxonomy): domain Eukaryota; kingdom Viridiplantae; phylum Streptophyta; class Magnoliopsida; order Fabales; family Fabaceae; genus Vicia; species Vicia faba. Next base: position 925,140,454 of record OX451737.1, read on the forward strand.
TCGAGCAGTTGGGGCTGACCCCATCAAATATATCCATGTTGTCTTTACTGTTGTGTTCCGAAGCCCATGCGAAGGCTTTGATTGCATTCCTCAAGACTGCGCATGTGCCACAGGAAACTTTATCTGATCAGTTCAAAGATTGTGTGGTCAGCCTGACTACTAATAATGGGCTGGGATTTTCAGATACAGACTTAACACCGAAGGGAAGGAAGCATAATGATGCTCTGTATGTCTCGATTGAATGCAGGGGCACCACTATGGCTCATGTGCTGGTAGATACTGGGTCTTCGCTGAATGTCTTTCCTAAGAAGGCGTTGGACCGGTTGTATTGCCAGGGTTTGACTCTAAAGCCTAGTAACATTATGGTAAGGGCTTTTGACGGATCGAAGAGAATGGTGCACGGGGACGTGGACATCCCTGTCAAAGTGGGTTCTCAGACTTTTGGGTAAACCTTCTACGTGATGGATATCTGGTCGTTATATTCTTGTTTGCTGGTTCGTCCTTGGATCCACGAGGCTGGGGCGTTTACTTCCACACTCCACCAAATGCTGAAGTATCCGGTGAAAGGGAAGATTATCACAGTGCGGGGTGAGGAAGAGTATATGGTGAGCCACCTCAATTCCTTCCGCTACATAGAGATGGACGGGGAATTCATAGAAACTCCTTGTCAGAATTTTGAAGAGGTCCCTCAGATCTTGGCATTGACTGAGACTACTACCAACAACAAACCTCCTCTGAAGATGGCTTCCCTCAAAGACGCCAGGGCCGTGGTTGAAGAAGGTGGGTGTGCCAATTGGGGTCAGCTCCCTGATTTAACTCACAAAATGGTCAAATTTGGTTTGGGCTTTACTACAGGGGCTCAAAGGGCTGTTAGACGCGCTCGGGATGAAAGACATCCCCTTCACATCAGTAATCGGGGAATTAATGCCATTGAAGACAACAATGATGACTCAGACATTGATAGCTGGATCTACCCGACTATCAATGGTGGACCGAGTAACTGGATGGCTAGGGACTTTATACCAGTTTCTTTTATTCCGCAGTAATTGACTTACTTGTTTTGAGTTTTATAATAAACAATTTAAAACTTTACGGCCTTGTGCCTTGCCCGAGGCACATTGGCTTTGCTTGTGAGGGATGTTATTTGTCATTTCATATATCATTAATAAAGCATTGGACTTTTCTTACATACAAATTTTGCGCTCTCTGTTTTTCTTTTCTGTTTTCACTTTATCAAAACAGCTATTCTCTTACACACACTCACGTATCATACTACAGATCCATATCCACTCTGGATCCCATTGATAACAGCTCTGCTATTGCCAGTTATGACTTCGAAAATCCGATCAACCAAGCCGAGGACGAAGGTGAGGATGATTGTGAGGTTCCTGGAGAACATGCTAGACTATTACAGCAGGAAGAAAGGGCCATACAACTTCATGAAGAGCCGGTGGAGACAGTGAATTTGGGTACTGAGGAAGACATAAAAGAGGTTAAAATAGGTGTAAATCTAGAGCTTAGTGTCAAACAGAGGTAGATACAGATGTTGCACGACTATGTTGAGATTTTTTCCTGGTCCTATGAAAACATGCCTGGTTTGGACACTGATATTGTGGTACATCGCCTACCGACTAAAGAAGACTTGTCCTCGAGTTATGCAGAAGGTCTGCCGTATGCATCCTAAAATGTCAGAGAAGATCAAGGCAGAGGTCATGAAACAAATCGACGTAGGATTCTTAGCTGTCACTTCTTATCCATAGTTGGTTGCTAACGTTGTTTTGGTACCTAAGAAATATGGTAAGGTATAGATGTGTGTAGGTTACAGAGATCTGAATAGGGCAAGCCCCAAGGATGACTTCCCACTTCCTCATATTGACGTTCTGGTCGATAACACCGTGCAACACAAAATATTCTCCTTCATGGATGGTTTCTCTGGCTACAACCAGATCAAGATGGCTCCAGAAGACATGGAGAAGACAACCTCCATTACACAGTGGGGCATCTTATGCTACAAGGTGATGCCTTTTGGGTTGAAGAATGTTGGGGCAACTTATCAGCGTGCCATGGTCACTTTGTTCCATGATATGATTCACCATGAGATAGAGGTTTATGTTAATGACATGATATCCAGGTGTTGTACTCCAAAATTTGCCCTCCCATTTTACTCAACAAATGTCAATTGAGGTCCCCAAGTTGCTCAAGGAAGTCCAAGTGTTGAACAGACAAACTCTCTGCTAAGGTAGTATACCTCAAATTAGGGTTTCCCTTTTCATCAAGATGTGTGAACCACAATGGACTCAAATGCTTCCCAAGATCCTAATATGTTCCCAAGATCATCCATGTCAAGCTTCATGCCTTGCATAAGAAGTTTGCTCAATCAACTACTCAGATGCTTGAGAAATCGACTGTATTAGGTCAAAAGTCAATTATGGCCCACATATAGTCAAACCTCAATATTTTTGGTCAACATCAACATTTTGAAGTGAATTTCATCATTTTATCAAGGGTTGATCATGATTCCTTAAGGAATTCTCCAAATTCATCAAAATCCAAAATTTGCTAAATTAAGGTTTCTTAGTAAAAGTCAACCCAACTTTGACCAATCATAACTTCCACATGATTTATCATAAATTTCCATACAAAGCTCATTTTGAAGAGGATGACATTCCCTATAACTCATCTTCAGCTCACAAGTTCAAAATATGCACCCACAAAAAGATATGAATTTCTACATTATGGGTCATTTTGAAAAGTCAACAAAAACACCTTTTAGGTCAAAGCTTCATACATGAACATGGAAGATCCAATTGAGATGAAACCAAAAGGGTTGTTTAGGGGACATCCTAAGCTTTCTAAAAAGTCAAATAACACCCTCCTAGGGTCAAAATTGAGAGAGTGGTGCATTGTCAAAGTTTGCAATTTTTGGAAAATTGTCAAAAGTCAACATTGATCAAATTTGCATTTTTTTCAAAGGGGTCCATGTTTTCTTACTTGAAACATGTTTCTAATAGGAACCACGACCCCTGAGCTTTTCCACATAGTATTTTATTACTTTTATCATTTGTTTTGATTTTTTATTCATTTAAATCAAAATAAATCAAATTAAATGGTAAAATAATGAAAACAAATCAAATCTTAAGATTTTTATGCACATTTGGAGTCCATATACAGCTAGCATAATGATAAATTCGTGCAAGGCTCATTAGGGTTGGAAAATATTGGATTGAAGCTTGTTTTAGAAAGATATCATACATGAAGCAAATCAAATCCAATTTTCATAATTCTCAAAGATATCATACAATTTTATTAACCTATTTCAGTCTACTACATATACACAATAATCCCAGACCATAAGCATAAGGATTGGAGGCGTGAAACAGCAAGAAAGAAACCAAAATTTTGCAAGAAAAGTGTGAGACCTATCTTTGTCTAAGGGCCAATTCAATCCATTCCAACGTTTCCAATCAATTCATGGACAGCCCAGGAAGCTAACAACATCATTTGCAAGCCTCAAAGCATCCATAAATCATCCCCAAAAGCATCACAGTTTTCCCCAAAACTCAAACTCGATTTCAATGTTTTACGCATCCTAAACGCATGCTAATCATATATTTGTGTTTATCATCTTGTTTGCAAGCTACCTGTACCCTTTAATTGCATTTACCGTGCAGGAATCCATAGTTGCCATTGTTAGGGTTTATGTTTGCAATTTAGGGCTTTCTTACACAGGTGAAATCAGCCAAAAAAGAGGATATCAAGGTGTTCACGAGATCACCACGAATGGAGCTATGTCTTTAGATATCATTTATTGTGCGTTTTGTGCATTTTTGAAATTTTCAGGGGTTATAGCTACAAACTTATGTCTGTAGGTAAAAGTTCTTCGCCTAATACGACGGTTGTAGCAAAGAAGATAGTATGTGGCAGTCCACCATTGGCTCATTTGAAATTTGCATGCTTTTTTGATTTTACTGCATTATTTTATTTATTATATTTTGTTCTCCTTGTACAAACAAGTTAACAACGCAGCTCTGTTGGCAACGCATCATTGGTAGGGAGTACAAGGACCTAGGTTCTATCCCAGGTCCCAACAATTGCTTTGTATTGTTTTTTCTCATGTAATCAGGTATACCATGCTCTTCACCATCCACCATGCGCTAGCAATTCCTGACCATTGGATTCACTTCTATCCAGATCCAACGCTTCCAGCCAAGAATGTGCATGGTACACGTACAAGTCAACGCTACGCCAGATAAAAAGGTTGACTGGGCTTGGAACTTAATGGGCCTTGTAATTTCAGATTCATACCCCCCTCTCAGCCAGCACAAGCCCATTTGGTTATCTTTTATTATTTTCTTTAATTTCTTTTCTTTATTTCTTTTCCTTTTTTTAATTAATACAAAAATTATTTTTATTAAATTAACAAATCAAAAATCATGAAAAGAGTTTATTTTTCTTAATAAATACTTTTTTTGAATTAATTAGTTTAATTAATTTAGGGCAATTTAATTTTCTTTTTATAATGAAAAACAATTAGAATTAGGGTTTGAGATTGTACATAATTTAATTAATTCTTTAAAAAAATACCTCAAAAATCATTTTTCTCATAAATATTTATTCCTTTAATTAATTTAGATAGACAATTAGGTTAATTTAATTTCTTTCATAATTTAAAAAACAATTAGAGATTAGGTTTAATTAATTTGCAATTAAACATTTTCTCAAATAAAATCCAAAAAAAAACCTTTTTCTCTCAAATTAGGGTTTTAGATTATTTCAATCGTCCTCGTATTTAATTCGCCACGCGCTTGTATATTATTTGTCCATTATTTTGTAACTGTTCAGGGTTTGTAATAGTTAACTTAGGGTTTCTATTTACAGTTTAAATCCCCGATTTTTGGTTATGTAATTAATCCCCCTCCCCGAAGCCTTGTAATAGCTAGGTTTTATTTCCTTGCACTTTTAATTTCCGCAATCTTTAACTGTCTAGATGTATGGCTAATAGGATTGTATGGCAAGAATGTCTGGAAAATTAAAATGGTAGATCACCTAATGTGCAAATATTAAATAACTGAAACAAATCATATGCACATATTCACTCCTAGGGTTTACCTCACTTCGGTTTCCTTCGGTAAACAATCATTAAGCATAGGAGATTTTAGTGGTCGCCCTCCAGTCTAAAGAGATTAAAGTGTCCCATTCGAATGTTGCCTCGTAAATGTTGCCTCGGGAAGATCTTAAGACTCTAGGGTTATTACTAAAGTTTTCTAACTATTGCTTTGGTGATTGTACTTGTCCCTTTCAAATGTCCCTTACAACTCCAACGATGGTGCTACCTACTCCTTAATAGTAAGATAGCGTTGTCTAAAGGAAATAGAATGAACAATCCTTTTTTCGAGTAGGTAGAATCTTAAGCACTTTCTCAATGAAAACTTTTCACACACACACTTTTCAAAACGAATTTTCAAAACAACTTCGTCACATCCTTGAGGACTGATACAAGGGTTATCACGAATTAAAAACCTTTTGAAGACAAACATACACAAGAAATTTGAAAAATGAGCAAGTACCTAAGAGCCCGTAGATAACTACAGATAGAAAGGGTGCTAACACCTCCCCTTTCTATAATCTACCCCCCGTACTCAGAATATCTCGAAAAAAGGTTTTTTCTGTTCTTTTTCCTTTTCCATGATTGGATGAAATAAAATTCGGTGGCGACTCTTGCTTACCGCGACATTTTGCAAACAAAAAATTTAATACACAAACCAGTATTAAATAGTCGATTCTGCCATTGTATCACAGAACTAGAGACTCTGTTGGGGACTAAAATAAAGTGGGGTTTACCTTAGGATCTAGGTAATTAAATTTCTGCTCTTGATTGTCTTGATTGCTTTACTTTTGAGGGTTTTATTTGGGGTTACTATAGATCATACACCCGGATTTGGGGGAACTCATTAGGTAAACAATAATAGATCGTGGAGACTGTACGGTGTAGACCGATATGGTTTAAGCGATGGATGTGTTGGTGTGGCACTTTGGTTGGTACTGGTATCTTTCATGGGGAAACGAGGAGAATACGGGGTCGCCGCATGGTGTAGTGAAGCACCAATGGACGTTAGAACCTTAGTTGAACGACTTGGCCATTAGAAAGTAGTGAGATAGCCGGCCTCGGTGTAGAGCTGAGAACTTGTTGATACTCGATGCTACACTCATTGAGACAAGACTTTCGGGATATTTTGGCCGCAAGAAAAGATTGAGAGCTGAAACAATGTCCGATAAAGGATGGTTCGTGATATTGAGAATCTCTAGAACCCAGTTACTTTTTAGTACAGGTTTGAACCAAATATACTTCAAGAGGGTGCTACCTTTAACCTCATGTAATCCTTGAACTCAAGGACTTGGTGTGACTAGACTGTGTTTATTATACCTATGTTTTCTATACATGTGGTCTATCATGACATCATGCATCATAACATGGCATCCATGCTTATTGCACTAACCATTTCAAAGACCAAGGGAATTTATCTTTGTTCTGTTTTGCAGATCATGGCTTCTGTTCATAGAAACACTACCCGAATCAGCTTTGTGAAGATACCTTCCCAACTCAAAGAGCTAGGATCAAGGGTTTCTGAAACTTCTACGTTCACTAAGAGACATGGTCAACTTCCCAACCTGGTTACTTCAAACCTTGATGAAAAGATGATAAGTGTACTCTTTCAGTTCTTTTATCCCAAGCACCACTGCTTCACCTTTCCAGACTATCAGTTGGTGCCTACCTTGGAGGAATTCTCTCAGTTATTGGATATACCTATTCTTGAACAGGTACCATTCACAGATCTAGAAGAAGTTCCTAAGCCAGAAGTCATTGCCTCAGCTTTACATCTGAAATAGGCCGACGTGGTATCCAGTTGGGAAATGAGAAGTGGAGTCAAGGGTTTTCTAGCTATGTTTCTAATAGATAAAGCCCAGTTATTTTTGGGATGATATGGATTTTCAGGCTTTCGAGGAGGTCTTGGCTCTTCTTATCTATGGTTTAGTTCTCTTTCCTAACCCGGACTCATTCATAGATGTGAATGCTATCAAGATCTTTCTCTCTCGCAACCCGGTGCCTACTTTGCTCGGAGATATTTTGCACACTCTCCATACTCGTACCATGAGGAGAAGAGATATTCTTGTGTGCTGCATGCCATTGCTGTCGAGGTGGTTTATTTCTCACCTCCCTAAGTTCATACTAAAGAATGAAAAAGGTTTGGTTTGGTCACAAAGGATAATGTCACTCGCTCATACGAATATTCTTTGGTGTTCTCGATATATGGAAAATATTGCTATCATTGACCGCTGTGGGGAGTACCGTAATGTCCCACTGCTTGGTATCAAAGGGGGTATAACCTACAATCCTTGTTTAGCTCTGCGAAAATTTGGCCACGCTCGAAGGGAAGATCCCCATGAGATACTAATCGAAGGCATTATGTTTAACTATGAGGAGGATATTCAAGAGTATCTCCGGAGGTTCATACGAGCTTGGGGCATGGTAAATAGATCGAGCGTCAGGGATTTTGGGCCAAAGACTTCCATTCCAATGGAACCTTATCTATCATTGGTACGAGCTCGTGCCCAGCAGCTTATGATTCCCTATGTGGCTGTTTTGCCAGTGATTGTGGAACCCACTACTGAAGAAGGCATTCCTTTCAAGGTTCTCTATCCTTACATGCCCACTAATCTTGGGGAATTACAGAGGTCTTGGATTCAGATGATGAAGGAGCGATATACTTACAAGGATCAGTTCCATGCTCAGGAGAGGAAGGTTTTAGAGCTCACAAAGCAACTCCATGAGGAAAAAGGACTGAATGATTATCTCGGCACAAAGAGGAAGCATCCATGGGAATTTTGATGTCTTTTATAATTTTAGATTTGTTTATTTTTAATTGTAACGCCTAAAAGGCATTTGAACCTCAAATTCAGTTAATAAAATCTTTGTTTATTTTGGTTTGCAAATTTAAATTTCCCGAAGTGTTTGAAATTATTTCATGTGCATCCCATTATCATACATATCATTATAGGTACCATTATAGGTTTCTCATCTCCTTCGCTGTTTATTTTAGCAGAAATGTCTTCCGAACAAATCATTAAGGACCTGTAGGCACAAAACGCCCAATTCCAACAAATGTTCATCAGTCTAGCAAAGGGGCAGGAGGATCTGAAAGCTCTCATTCTGAAAGAGAAGAAGAAAAAGAAGAAGGCTACTGGTATTCTGAACATGGGCCGAAGGTTTGGAGAGAGGTTGAAGCGACAAGTCGACCTGACCTCTTCATCTAAGGAAGGGGAGAATCAGGAAGAAGAGAAAGACCCTAGTCCTGCAGTCTCTGACAATGATACGGATTATAACGATGAGCAATATCCTCCTGCCGAGGATAGATACAAACAGTTGGAAGATCGTCTGAGTTCCATGGAAGTTCAGAGGAAACCTGGATTGGATTTTGAAGAATTAGGTTTCGTGTCGGGAGTGGTCATCCCGCAGAAGTTCAAAGCTCCAGTTTTTGCCAAGTATGATGGGGTGTCCTACCAAAAACTCCATCTCCGTTCTTATCTCAAGAAGATCCAGCCCTACACAGTTGATAAAAATCTGTGGGTGCATTTCTTTCAAGATAGTCTGTCAGGGACTCAGCTTGAATGGTTCTACCAGTTGGAGGGAGCCAATGTCCGAAACGGGGATGATCTGGCTGTTGCTTTCTACAAGCAGTATCAGTATAATGCCGTCCTTGGTCCCACTCGTACTCAACTCCAGAGTATGTCCATCGGTGCAAGTGAAGGTTTTAAAGATTATGCACGAAAATGGAGAGACCTGACTGGGAGAGTCCAACCCTCGTTGTCTGATAGGGAGTTGGTTGATATGTTTCTAGGGACGCTATCTGGTCCATTCTTCAATCATTTGATCGAAAGCTCGTCATCTAGTTTCACTGAGCTGATTCTAACTAGGGAGAGAGTAGAATATGGAATTTGAAGCAGAAAAATAAAGAAGGATGCCTCGTCAAGTTCAGTAAAGAAGCCTTTTGCTGGTAAGAAGGAAGCCAATATCATTTATAGCCCGAAGGGTCAGAATAGGGCTGAACAACGTCAGACATTAAGTGCCATGATGATACCTAGACCTGCAGCTTCTCCACAATGCAACAATCAACAAAGGGTGGAAAGACCGCAACGGCATTTTACCCGTATCAACATGACATTGGCTGAAGTTCTACCTCATCTGCTGAGATCTAACTTGGCAACCTTGAGAGAAGCTCCCAAGAATCCAAATACTACATCTCCCCGATATAATCCAAATGCCCGGTGTGCCTATCATTCTGAGAGTCCTGGCCATGATACAAATGACTACTGGGCTCTGAGAAACAAAATACAAGACTTGATTGAAGCCAAGGAAATAAAGTTTGATGCTCCGGAGAATCCAAATGTCATAACTGCTCCCATGCCTAAACACGATCGTGGAGTTAATGCTATTGATACTGATTTGTTTGTTACCTCTATTGATGAAGTTTCTACTCCTCTCATGACTGTCAAAGAAGAATTTGTTGTTGGCCGATTTATTTCAGGGTTGTGGTGAAGGTTGCTACATGTGTTCGCTTCTACCTTCTGGTTGCCATTTGCTGAAGTTAGGTGTTCAATGCCTGATGGATAGTAAAGAATTTTTGTTTGAGAAAACTATGATTCCTGTTGTTCCAATTGAAGACGTTGCCATTATAACCATTTCCGCCAATCCTTCCAAGGTTTCCTCGAGAACACCTATTAGGATTACATATGCTCCAAGAATTGCTCCACTGATAATCATTATTCCTGGTCATGTCCCGTATGTCTCGGACAAAGCTGTCCCATGGAATTATGATGCCTATGTGTACTATCATGGCATCAAACAAGATCTGAAAGATGAAGAGGCTGATCCTGGTATTGATAACATTGACGGAACCAGCAAAATCACCCGGAGCGGAAGGGTCTTCTCTCCCGAGATTTCCCCTAAGACTGTTAACAAGCCTAGTGTCATTCCATCTTCCGTTCCTGCTAGTACATCAACTACTGTTCCTCTTCTTACTCCAGTTATTATCCCTGTCGGCAAATCGTCTGATACCCGCGGTAAAGAGGTTGTAGGTGAGCCTGCCCAGACGAAGGCGCCTAAGAAAATTGTTGTGGAAGCCTCTAAACAAGAAATAGAGGAAAAACTGAAAATCATAAAGAAGAGCGACTACAATGTGGTCGAGCAGCTGGTGAAGACCCCATTAAAGATATCCATGTTGTCTCTGCTATTGTGTTCTAAAGCCATGCGAAGGTTTTGATTTCATTTCTTAAGACTGCGCATGTGCCACAAGAGACTTCAGCTGATTAGTTCAAAGATTATATGGCCAGCCTAACTGCTGATAATGGGTTGGGTTTTTTAGATGCGAATTTGACACCAAAGGGAAGGAAGCATAATGATGCTCTGCATGTCTCGATTGAATGCAGGGGCACCACTATGGCTCATGTGTTGGTAGATACTGGGTCTTCACTGAATGTTATAGCAAAGAAGGCATTAGACGGGTTGGATTATGAGGGTTTAACTCTAAAGCCTAGTAACATTGTGGTAAGGGCTTTTGACGAATCAAAGAGAATGGTGCACGGGGAGGTGGACATCCCTGTCAAAATAGGTTCTCATACTTTTGGGTCCACCTTCTATGTGATGGATATCAGGCCATCATATTCTTGTTTGTTGGGGCATCCTTGGATCCACGAGGATGGGGCAGTCACCTCCACACTCCACCAAATGCTGAAGTATCCGGTGAAAGGAAAGATTGTCACCGTGCGGGGTGAAGAAGAATACATGGTGAGCCACATTAATTCCTTCCGCTACGTAGAGATGGACGGGGAATTCATCGAAACTCCTTGTAAGAATTTCGAAGAGGTCCCTCAGATCTTGGCTTCGATTAAAACTACTAGCAACAAACCTCCTTTGAAGATGGCTTCTCTCACGGACGCCAGGGCCGTGGTTGAAGAAGGTGGGTGTGCCAATTGGGGTCATCTCCCTGATTTCACTCATAAAATTGACAAATTTGGTTTGGATTTTACTACAGGAGCTCAAAGGGTTGTTAGGCGCGTTCGGGCTGGAGAACCTCCCATACGCATCAGCAATCGTGGGATTAATGCCATTGAAGATAGTGAAGAGGACTCAGACATTGACAACTGGATCTACCCAACTACCAACGGTGGACCGAGTAACTGGACGTCTAGGGACTTCATACCTGTTTCTTTTATTCCGAAGTAATTGACTTGGTTGTTTTAAGATTTGTAATAAACAATTTGAAACTTTACGTCCCAATGCCTTGCCCGAGGCACCTCGACTTTTCTTGTGAGGGATATTATTTGTCATTTCATAATCATTAATAAAGCATTGGACGTTTCTTGCATACAAATTTTATGCTCTCTGTCTTTATTTTCTGTTTTCACTTTATAAAAACAGCTATTCTCTTACACACACTCACGTATCATAATGCAGATCCATATCCACTCTGGATCCCATTGATAACATCTCTGCTATTGCCAGTTATGACTTCAAAAATCCGATCAACCAAGTCGAGGAAGAAGGTGAGGATGATTGTGAGGTGCCTGGAGAACTTGCTAGACTACTACAGCAGGAAGAGAGGGCCATACAACCTCATGAAGAGCCGGTTGAGACAGTGAACTTGGGTACTGAGGAAGACAGAAAAAAGGTTAAAATAGGTGCAAATCTGGAGCTTAGCGTCAAACATAGGTTGATACAGTTGCTGCACGACTATGTTGAGATCATCGCCTGGTCCTATGAAGACATGCCTGATTTAGACACTGATATTGTGGTACATCGCCTGCCGACTAAAGAAGACTATTGTAATGCGGTGGGAGAACTGACTTGAGGTTTTGCGTTTGTGTTTGCAAATGTTGCGGTTAGCAAGAGTCACCACCGACTTTTCTTTTATCCAAAAGGAAAGGTAAAAAAGCACAGGAAAGACCTTTGAGATTGTTTTTGGGTTCGGGGGGTAGATTATGAAAAGGGAAGGTGCTAGCACCCTTTTCATCCATGGTTTTACATGGGCTCTTAGTTACTTGTTTTAGATCACTTGCTTTGCTTTTTCAATTGTTTGAAATGGTGCTTTGTGTGGTTTTGAAAGTATTTTGAAAAGAGGACTTTGTTTAGGCAATCTATGTAATGATTCTCGTTCGTAAGAATGTATACAAAGATGTTTGTCTTTTGAAAAATGTTTCAATGTTTTGAAAGTTGTTTTGAAAGTTGTTTGGAAAATGTTTTGAAATGTGTGTGTGTTTGTTTGAAAATAGCAAGGATTGTTTGCAAGTTTGATCAAGTGACTAGAAGCATCTACCTACTCAAAAGTTTTTCTTATGCATTTTTATTCCTTTGACATTATTGTATTACCATTGTTTTGGTAGACAACCCTATCTTTGGATGTTAAACGGGACGGGCGTGGGTCATCGTATGACCATGATAGCAATGGTTCCAAGTATCTTTAGCATTTTGATGGACTAAGATCATTTGTTTTTAGGCAACCAAGATAGCGATATTGAGGGACTATGATCTTTTGTTTTTGGTTTTGTTTTGCCAAGATACCTAGCATGCATACCATGGCCATTTTGTTTAGGAAACCAAGTGGGTGAAACCCTAGAGGTGCTTGTGTGCAAGGTGTTGTCATTTTTCATGCATTTTGTTTGTCTTGAATTAGGTCATGCTATTTGTTTGATTTTGTCTTATCATACAAACCCTAATTTACTAAACATGTATATAATGCGATAAATTGCGTAAAGTAAATCTAAACTATTACAACAATATTATGGGAAGGGGGATACTAGTTTTTGAATGGGGATATTTGCACAAAATAAAACTCTAATTCACTATTATAATCCAATTGAATTTATTGTACAATAAATAAATAAACAATTATTTAAATATGCACTAAAATGTCAATATGCAAAAAAAAGTTTTGTAATTGTTTTATGCATGAGAAAAATAAATTATTTAAGTCTAAAATAAGAAAAAAATATTGTGATTATTTTTGAAAGGGTGAAAAACCCTAATTTTTGTTTAAAATAAAATATATTCTATATTATTCATTTTATTCATTTTTGTTCAAGAAAAATAATAAAAATATATACAAAATGTTAAAAAATTAAAATATGCATGAAAATAATATTTTAAGTGTATGAATAATAAAAATAAAAATATATGATATTTTTAAATTATTTACAAGTTATTTTAATAAAATGATTTCCATTAACTAAAATAAAACTATTTTATATATGGAAAAAAATTGCAAAAAATTAAGAAAACATTTTTTGGGATTTTTTAATGTTCAGAAAAAAATATTAAAGTCAATAAACATAAAAGAAATGAAAAAATATGCAAAATATAGAGAATGGGCCAATGGGGTGCAAAAAGGAAATAGGGGGGTGAAAAGAAACAGGCCCAGGGCGCCAGGCCCAGACAACCTTCATCCCTGACCTCCAGCATCGTCCCAAACGCGCGCTTCTGTGTTCAAATCCTGTTCTTGCTCATGCTTCCATCAAATCAAAAATTCATAACACAAAAAAGGTAGCTCATGAACTCACAATTCCAATTATATAAAGAACATGACCTAACTCTAAAAGACCGAGGAGAATTTTAATGGCCCTAATTTCTGACCTAGTTTTTTCAGCATGTTCAATAACCAAATACTCTTAGCTCAGTTAATATAAATGGAAAGTGTGCATATGTACAGCTCAAACATCTTAAGGACTACATTTTTGCTTCACAAATCGTGACCTAAGGATGCCTAAATAGAGAGATAGAAACTTGACAAATACCTTGTTTAGTTGATTTTGGATATGGCAATATGGGAACTTTGAGTGAGGCCTGAAGTTCTTGTGAGCTTCCTTGAAGTCCCCTCAAACTTCTCCAATGCTTAGCTTGACTTGTAGATGCTTGAATCTCCCTGTAGAAGTCAACCTGTAAACCTTCAAAATGAAAATGGTGATCCTTGAAACAGGGGTTACAGTTGCAAGACAAAGGCCTAGACAGCTTAGGTAGGATATATGTAAAGTGTTTGAAGTGTTGAAAGGCAAAACGCACGAGAAAGTTTTGAAATGGCAAGTGCTTTGCAGAGGCTGCCCTGTTTTGGGCAGAAATGTGGTTTTTTGTGTTTTAGAGTGTTTGAGATGTTAGAAATTTGTCCTTAGGCTTGTTACAAGGTTCTGATGTTATTTGAAATGAAGCCAAGGCTTGCCTTTATCATATGGATGAGTTCACTTAACTTTTGCAAGTTTGCTTGCTTTTGAAGAAAGTTGAAGTGACAATGCCCAAAAGCTTGTACTTGCTAGTTCCTTAGCTGATAAGAGTTGGTAAACATGCCTGATAACTGTGGACCTTGCTTGTGACAAAGAAACAGGTTCAATGCTAAAGGAATGCAAAGTTATAAAAAAGCAAGCTTTATGAAAATGGTATTGTGAACTTTACGCCATAAATGGATTAATTCTTTGTGCAAATCTCCATAGGTCAGAATAAAGCCAATATCCAATGTGTTAACATTCAATTATGGAGTGTAGAAGGGATTAGAACCTGTAATACCAAGTACAAGCATGTTTGAAATTGATTTGCAACTTGTAACATTGTGAAAATGCCTTGAACAAAAGTGATAAATTGCCATTTTCATTTCTTCGATTCTCCCTAACCATAAATGATCTTGGAGAGTTCTTTGACATTTTGGAAATCTTGTAACATGATATACAATTAATATTTGAAATGCAACTTGAGATACCTCTTGGAACTATGTGAATAGTTGCCATGAAGTTAGGTCAAAAACCTGCCTAAACTAGGGCAAAATTTCACTAAGTTAAAAAGTTTATTGACCCTTATTCACAAAATCATAACTTGAGATCTAAGCATCTTTTTGGAAAACTTTGTGAATCAAAGTTGTAGATTTCATGGAGGAATACAACTTTAATGTTGGATGTTTTCTTTGAATCCAATTTCATCATGGTGAAACAGTTGTGAAAAGTTGGGAAAAAATAAGAAATTTTCATAACTTAGAAAATTTCTAAGTTATGAAAAATTTTCAAATTGAAACCCTAATTTGCAAAATTAGGTTTCTTGGTCAACAAGTTTCACATTTTGACATATCTTGATGAATTATGACCCTCGTCACTTGATTTTGACCAAAAAGTCAAAGTTTGACTTTTTAGTGTACAGTTGATTTTTGATCAGCTGACTGGAAAATTCATCTACAAATCCTATGCTTTTGAGATCTTTTGAACTACGTGATTAGGTCAAGATGATTCCATTGAGTCCTTGAAATCATGCTTGAACCCAATTGATCATTGGCTAGGTTAAAAATCATAAATTTCCCTTTCTCAATCAAAACCCTAATTTTGACCATTTTGCCCTTTTGATGATTTGATCAAATTTCTTGAGGAGTTATGGTCCAAACTTGATCAAATGGTACATAGGAGCCTAGAATATTGTTTTGAATAAAAAATTATGAAGTTTGACTGAAAATTGGCCATGGTTTACTTTTTCCCCAATACAGTTGATTTCTAGGTCAATTGTCCAATTGACTGGGCAAAAATGTGATTCAAGGCTTGAAACTTGGTATGAACAATCTTAGGGATCCAAGATGGTGTATTAAAGTCACATGAAGCATTGATGGTTCAAAAACCCTTGGTCAAACTCAAACCCTAATTTCAGGTCATCAGTGCAAGATGAGGTCTTGAGCTGAGCAAACCCTAATCCTGTCTGGAATCTAAGAAGTCTTGTGAGGAAAATATTGATAATATGAGAGGGCAAATTTTGGGGTACAACAGCTACCCCTGTTCAATCTTCTTGAACCTGAAGAGTTGGATTGGCGAGTTTGCCGTTTGTGACTCGAAGGTAAATGATGATTGGACCCTAGAGTGCCCGTAAATTTGCACTCGTCAAAATGTAGTTAAGGGAATGGGCTTAAAGATGCCATTTGGAGATGTGATAGAATCTTGTTGGAGATGGGCTTAAAGATGCCATCCAAGAATGTATGTTGAATTGTATGTTGTAAGTCAGATAAATAAGTATCAGAATGGTATCCGCGTCTGGAACGTATCTGAACTGTATCTGAAGATTGAATCTGAATGAGCAAAGGAATAGCATCCGTATCTAGAGCGTATCCAAGTTGTATTTGAACCTTGTTTTTGAGTAAGCAAAAGAATAGCACCCATGTCTGGAGCGTCTCTGGGCTGGGGAAGATCAGAATAGGTGACAGAATGACAACCGTGTCTGGTGCGTATCTGGACTTGTAGTCTGAAGTTTGATTCTGAATGAGTAATAGAATAACTTCCGTGTCTGGAGTGTATCTAAACTGTATCTGAATCGGAAAACTGAATAAGGGCTAGAATGACATCCGTGTCTGGAGCGCATCTGAACATGAATCTGAATAAGTGACAAAGTAACTTCCGTGTTTGGAGTGTATTTGGACTTGAAACTGATAGTTGAATCTGACTGAGAAATAGAATGGCTTCCGTGTCTGGAGCGTATCTAATCTGTATCTGATAGTTGAAATATGAATAAGTATCAGGATGGCATCCGTATCTGGAGCGTATCTGAACTGTATCTGAAATCTGAATCTGAATGAGCAACAAAATGACTTCCTTGTCTGGAGTGTATCTGTACTATATCATGATTGTATACCATTAACGGTAGCTTGTTAATCTTATCCTAAAAAGGGTAAAATGTTAGCTGAAACACAAAGTTATGTTGCATGAAATGCATGATGCAATATATGTTCTTTATCAATGTTTATGATATATGGATGTAATGTATGTGCATGTAAGCTGATTTGTTGTCTTGCTGAGGAAAATAAATCCTTGACGGTTGGGGATAATGAAACCCTTGACTGCTGCCGGAGAAAATAAATCCTTGACGGCTGAGGATAAGAAAATATTGGGCGACTGTTGGAGATAAGAAATCTTTAACAACTTCTGTAGGGATATGAGGATCCTTCATGTCTTGAAGTTGGAGTATTGACAAAAATTATGTTGTGAGAGTAGTGCCAAACTGCCAGAGAAATTTGCTTGGGGAATCCAGATAACTTGATGACTTCTACTGGGGGTTACGCAATGGGAATCCTTACTCGGCTGGGGAATAGGGGAAACCTTGATGATCTCTGCGGGGAAATAAGAATGAGAATCTTTATTCTATTAAGGAGCAATGAAAACTTCGGTGACTTCACTGGGGAATTGAGAATGAGAATCTTCAATCTGTTGGGGAACCATGAAAACTTTGGCGACTTCAATGTTGGGGAATAATGAAGACTCTGTGGGGAAGGGTTTACTGATGGGAGTAGGTTCAGGAGTTTCAGTCGTCTGCCACTTTACTGGGGAGTTCCCTAGGTTGGGGAGAGATAAAATTTAACTATTATCTGGTTGATTTCCAGGCTTCAATATAACTTGCTGGGGAAATTGGATGGTTTCCGCTGGGGATGAGAAGTCTTGACTCGACTGGGGATGAAGGTTTCAGCTGTGCTGGGGATCCGTAACTCAAAGCTTTAGCTCCGCTGGGGATTGGGAGTTTGAAGTTTTAACTCTGATGGGAATTAAGGATTTGAAATTTAGCTCCGCTAGGGATATGTATTTCAAGGTTTTAGCTCCGCTGAGGATCTAGATGATGTACTGCAGGGGATGTTCATGGAATAGCATGAAGACGTTTTCCTATCCTTTCAGCCTATCAGTAATTGTTCTTTTCCATTCTGTTTATTTGTAAACGACAATTATGCTCAAATGCATATGTTCATCAATGAATCATTGGACGTTTTTGCAAATAAAAACACAAGTGTAAAGAAAAAGGAAAATAGTTTTTTGTACTTGGAAAGAGATATCTTTGTATTAACTTTGAGTAAGTGTTTTGTACAAAGGATATAGACATCCTAGTAAGAGGATGGTGTCATAAAAGTAAGAAACTTTTATACAAAGAAAGATAACTATGTGTGTAAAAATCCCATGGGGTTCCCATTCTGCTATAGCCTTCGTATCTCTGAATATCTTGTCCATCCGTTGCTTTGTCCGAAGATGATTGAATTGATCAGAAGCTCAGAGTTTGTTTGTGAAGAGATTGTCCTTAAAGTGATCCGACGAGATATAATCATACGCTTTAATTCCTTTACTTTTGCCTGGACCGCCCTTTCGGGTTTTCAGTCCACTGGGAAACCCTTTTTTGCCCAAGTCGCCCTTTCGAGTTTTCAACTTGACGGGTGTACAGATTTTTTTTGTTTATCCCTAATTTTTGCCTAAACCGCCCTTTCGGGTTTTCTATTCACTAGGATGCCCTTTTTTTGCCTAGGTGTGTCAACCTAGCGGGTCATTTATGCGTAGTATCTTTTGACTATGTCTGCGTTCGCCAGGTGCTGCAGGTCGTCGCTGTCCATGGTGGTTAAGATCATTACCCCACCAAAAAAGATGTTCTTTATCATAAATGGTCCTTCGTAGGTAGGAGTCCATATGCCCCTTGGATCACTTTGTGGCAAGATGATTCGCTTGATTACCAGATCCCCGACTTGATATACCTGGCGTCTGACTTTCTTATTGAAAGCCTTGATCATCCGTTTTTGATACGTCTGACCGTGGCAAGCAACAGTAAGTCACTTTTCATCAATCAAGTTAAGTTGATCAAGCCGGGTTTGAATCCAATCGTCTTCACTCAAACCAGCATCCTTGATGATTCTCAAGGAGGGAATCTGAACCTCGATAGGTAAAACAACGTCCATGCCATATACCAAGGAATCGGGTGTTGCCCCAGTTGATGTGCGTGCCATGGTACGTTACCCATGAAGAGAAAATGGTAGCATTTCATGCCAGTCCTTGTAGGTGACTATCATCTTTTGTATGATCTTCTTGATATTTTTGTTAGCAGCTTCAACTACACCATTCATCTTTGGCCGGTAGGGAGATGAATTGTGATGTTGAATCTTGAACTGCTTGCACAAAGCGGTGATCATAGTATTGTTAAGGTTTTTACCGTTGTCAATGATAATCCTTTCGGGGATACCATACCGGCAAATGAGGTTCTGTTTGATGAAGCGGGCAACCACATTCTTAGTAACGGATGCGAAGGAAGCTGCTTCGACCCACTTGGTGAAGTAGTCAATGGCCACCAGAATGAAACAATATCCATTGGATGTTGTAGGCTTGATCTCTACAATCATGTTGATTGCCCATATAGCGAATGGCCAAGGAGTTGTTAGGACATTTAGAGGAATAGGAGGCACGTGTACCTTGTCAGCATAGATTTTACATTTATGACAAGTGCGGGAGTTTTGATAGCAGTCAGCTTCCATGGTAGACCAGTAGTAGCCTGCCCTTAGAATCTTATTAGCCATCGTATGCCCGCTAGATTGAGTGCCGAAGGTACCTTCATGCAATTCAGCCATGATTTTTTCAGCTTCAGCTTTGTCCAGACAATAGAGCAGAACAGAATCATGATTGCGCTTGTATAGGATGCCATTACTTAGGAAGAACTTAGCTGAGAATCTCCTTAAGAACTTTTTATCGTTGACTGAAGCTCCTTCAGGGTATTCTTGCGCCTCGAGATACCTTTTGACTTCATGAAACCATGGCTAGTCCACTACTTCTTCGGTATTAATCTCGTGACAGTGTGCAGGTTAGACCATCCATTCAATGGTGATTTGGGGAGCCTCATTATCCCAGTTAAGTTTAAACATGGATGACATTGTAGCTAGAGCATCTGCTAGCTGATTTTCTTCTCGCGGGAAATGCTCGAAGGTAATCTGCTCGAAATGTGGTAACAATGTCAAGACATGTTCTTTGTAAGGGATGAGGTTTGGATGTTTAGTATCCCACTCTCCTTTGGTATGACTGATGACCAAAGCTGAGTCCCCAAACACATCTAAGGATTTGATTCCCAAGTCTATGGAAGCCTTGAGTCCAAAGATGCAAGCTTCATACTCTGCTATGTTGTTCGTGCAATTGAAGTAAAGTCTGGCGGTGAAAGGTGTATGGCAACCTTCTGGGGAGATGAGTATTGCGTCGATACCGTTGCCAAGTGCATTGAAGGCCCCATTAAAGTACAGGGTCCATCAGGATCCTTGTTTAGGTCCTTCATACGATCTATTCTCTTCAATGTTGTCCAATGTCAAGATGTCTTCATCAAGGAAGACGAACCTCATGGATTGGTAATCTTCGACAGCTTGATGAGCCAGATGGTCAGCTAGCACACTCCCCTTTATAGCTTTTTGGGTCGTGTACTGTATATCGTATTTCGTTAGGATCATCTGCCATCTAGCTATTCTTCCAGATGAAGCAGGCTTCTAAAAGATGTACTTGATCGGATCCATCTTAGATATCAGCAAAGTGGTATGAGTCAACATGTACTGCCTTAGCCGGCGAGCAACCCATACCAAAGCGCAACAAGTTTTCTTGAGCAGTGAGTATCGGGTCTCACAGTCGGTAAACTTTTTTCTAAAGTAATAAATGGCATGCTCTTTTCGGCCAGACCCGTCATGTTGGCCCAGTACTCACCCCATTGAATTCTCTAGGACGGTCAGATACATGATTAGTGGTCTTCCTTCGACGGGTGACATCAAGATAGGAGGTTCTAAAAAATACTCCTTGATTTTATCGAAAGCAATTTGACAGTCATCATTCCATTTAACTACCTGATCTTTCTTCAACAGCTTGAAGATTGGTTCACAGGTAGATGTTAGGTGAGAAATGAACCTAGCCATGTAGTTTAGGCGTCCCAAGAAACCTATGACCTCCTTCTCAGTGCGAGGAGCAGGAATTTCTTGTATAGCTTTGACTTTGGCAGGATCAACCTCGATGCCTTTGTTGCTGACAATGAAACTAAGAGCTTATCGGATCGGACTCCGAATGTACACTTGTTTGGATTCAGTTTGAGCTTGTACTCCTTCAACCTAACAAACAACTTTTGCAAGTGATCAAGGTGTTCTTCTTCAGTTTGTGATCGGGCTATCATATCATCTACGTAGACCTCTATCTCATGATGTATCCTATCATGAAACAAAGCTACCATGGCGCGTTGATAGGTTGCCCCGACATTCTTCAGTCTGAATGGCATCACTTTCTAGCAGAACGTACCCCACTGTGTAATAAATGTAGTTTTCTCCATGTACTCAGGTGCCATTTTGATCTGGTTATAGCTTGAGAATCCGTCCATGAAAGAAAATACTTTGTGTTGAGCTGTGTTGTCAACCAAGATGTCAATGTGCGGAAGTGGAAAATCATCTTTAGGGATGGCCCTGTTTAAGTCTCTATAATCCACGCACATTCTGACTTTGCCGTCCTTCTTAGGCACAGGCACAATGTTAGCAACCCATTGCGGATAGGAAGTAACAGCCAGAAATCCAGCATTGAACTGCTTCATAACTTCTACTTTGATCTTCTCTAACATGTCAGGTCTCATGCGGCGGACCTTTTGTTTCACAGGTGGACAGTCTTCTCTTGTGGGGAGACGGTGTACCATAATGTCTGTATCGAGTCCCGGCATATCTTTGTATGACCAGACGAAGATCTCAACATAATCATGTAGTAGCTGAATTAGTGTAGCGATAAAAAATGTAGCGGGGTAAATTGGAGATCGAATTATTGATTAATTCGTCTCACAAAAGCAAGAGTCGCCACCGCGCTTTATTATTTCCAAGGGAAAAGGGGAAAGAGCGAAATAAAACCCTAAAATATGCAATGTAAAATAATACTTTCTAAAAGTAATAAAAATACAAGGCGTTTTTGAAAAGAGATCTATGGTTCGGGGGTTGGTTATACACTGGGAAGGTATTAGCACCCAATGTATCTATAGTACTCTATAGGAACCTTTTGAAATATCTGTTTATTGAAATTTGTTTATTTAAAAATAAATTGTTTTGGCCGAAAAAGGGTACGGACGGGTTTTTGAAGGTACGACGACCTAATGTCGAAGTTTTGGCTTAAAAGGTATAAATTTTGAAAAGATTGAATATTTGGGGAAAAATTGTCTTAAGTTTTAATGAAATGAAGATATTCGTGTGATTGGACTTGAGGACATGAAGTCAACAAATTTAATCGTTTTTCTCTTGGATTTAAACGTAAACGGAATAATCAAATAAACACTGAATAATCAAACAGACAATTTAAGTAGCTAAGTGATATACAACCATAACAATGACTAAATAACAGACTAAATGGTGTGAACATACGTTTTTTGTATTTTTGTTTAATATTAATTAAAGCGAGGGAATTAATTAAAGAAAATAAAATGTTTTTTAAGTTTTTATTTTTTATACTTGTTTTTTTTGTATTAATATAAAGTATTATTTTAAGAATTATTAAATAATTCTAAACTAAATTAAAAATTAAAATTTATTAACTTAAATCTAATTAAAAAAGAAAACTACAATTACTAAATTAATCCAAAACTTAAACTAATAAAATTGGGTAAAACATTAAAATTTGTCTAATTAAATTACACCTCTTATTTGATTAACTTTACTAATTAACTAAATTAATAAAAATTCTAAAAAAGGGGCTAAAGAAATCAAATAGAAAGTATCAAGAATCAAAGGGGTAAATGATAAACAATTCGCATGGGCCAAAGGGGTTTCAAGGGGCCCAATCAAAAACCAACAGAAATGGGGGTGTTATAATGGGATTCGTTGGGTCTTTGGTGAAGGGAAACGAGTTAAGCCCAATTGTTTCTCACAATGTTAGGGTTAAACAAATTTGTTTTAGTTTTGGGAAAAGAGTGGATTAGGGTTAACTAAGGGTACAGAGCGGCGCTCATCTTCTCGTTACAGACTCGTCTTCTTCGTCTTTCTTCTTCTTCTCTCGAGCCAAACATGTCCAGGAATAAAGCTCCTTTTGCCTCTCAGTCGCCAGCGCCACCAACTGCCTCTTCTTCTCCAAGGGTCGCTCAGTGAGACGGTGTGAAGGTGATGATTCGTCCTTTAACGCATTAAGTTTTTTTACGATTTTTTGCATGTTTATGACTTGGTATGTTATGATTTTGTGTTCACTTCTTTTCTGACTCTAGCTTCAATGGTGTTTCTGTCAAGATACGCAAAAATGGAGGGAAAGAAATTATACCTTGACGGGGGGGGGGGGGGATGAATGGTGGTGGAGGCACTCAGGCGGCTGGATGGCGAGGAGGCAGTGACGCTGAAGCTAGCTCCGGTTTGTCTAGTATCTCGCCTTTTACTTGCTTTGCTTATACACGCTTCTTTGTTCCTTCTTCTTTCTGTGGGCTTGATGCTTGGATGCTTGAATACTTTTCCTCTCTTCTTCTTTGTTGTGCTTCTGTTGCTTTTTATTGGCCTATGATGGAATATCTCTGAGGCTTGATGGGTTTGGACATTGGTTTGATAAGTTTGTATTGTTCTGGTTTTTGGCTTTGGGCATATTATGGTTCATGGCTATGGCTTTAGAACTGGGCAGGTTTCTTGTTGTTTCATTGCAGGTTCTATGGTTTAAGGCTTGAACACGGGTTGGAGCCTCTTGACAGGTTTACTGTTTTTTTAGGCTTCAGGTTTGGCATGGAATGGTAAGGTTTGAAACAGGTACAGGTTTCGGGCATGGGGACTGGTTTTAGGCTTTGACAAGGTTCACAGGTTTTATGGTTTAGGCCATATTGGTTGTTGCTTTGGTGAGGCTTTTCTTGTTTTCTGGTTAGGCTGGACAGTCTAGTGTTTTTCTGGTTTTCTTAAGCCATGGTTATTCGTTTTGAGATAGCAGGTTCTTGAGGTTTTGGTCTTGAGACAGCAGTTTCTTGAGGTTTTGGTCTTGAGACAGCAGGTTCTTTGACAGGGGATTGTTTGTTGATTTATCAGTTTAGGCTTTGCTGGGCAACAAGTTTGTTTGAAAGGCTTAAGGCTTTTCTGTTAAGCTTGAGGCTTGAAGGTTTTGACAGTAGGCTTCAAACAGTTTTTCAACTTAGGCCTTTGCTTGGGAAGTTTGTTGTCTTATAATATTCGTTGCTTGGCTTCTTGTTTGATGGCTCAGGTTTTGTATATTTAACTATTTTCCTGCCTTTGATACTTTTGCACACTACTGTTCCATTCAGTTTGTCTATATTCTTTTTCTATGCTTTCCTTTTTTTTACTGTATTATTGCAGTTTTATTTTATGTCCCTTTTCTTCCTAAGGCCAAAACCTGTAAACCCACACTTTTTCTCTCTTCTCTCTCCTTAGTACAGTTTGACATTAAAATGATGTTATGTACTTTAAGTTCTGAAAAAGCAAAGCTGGAAAATGATGAGAATTAGAAACATTTTGCTTGCATATTTAGTTTTAAACTGCACATGTTTCTCTTTGTCATCTGCATTGTACAGTAGATGAGCCTTTGTATTTTTGACCTCCTCCCATATGTTGGATAGT
This sequence comes from Vicia faba, assembly GCA_948472305.1. Lineage (NCBI taxonomy): Eukaryota > Viridiplantae > Streptophyta > Magnoliopsida > Fabales > Fabaceae > Vicia > Vicia faba. The sequence continues at coordinate 925,164,834 of OX451737.1, forward strand.
TTACGTTGGACTTTGGCTTTGAAAATGTAACTTTGACTTGGTTACTTGCATATGCTGTTGAACTATGCATTTTTGACAATTGAAAAGTGCAATTGATTTTGAACTATGCAGTTTATTTTGAAATATGCAGTTTATTTTTAAATATTGAATTTGTGCATAATTTTAACTTGTGCATTCATATTTATCAAAAAAAAATCATCCCTTTTTGTGAACCGGGAGAAATCCCGTGATTTGCAAAGAGAGTAAAAAAACTGATTTCAGCCGTTTGCTTTTATGATGAACGCTAAATTAATCATCTGCTTTTAATTATATCTATTTCTGACTTTTCTTTTAATTCTTTGCAGGTAAAATCAAATGAGCATCAAAGAAGTATTGGATAGAAGATGAAGATTTAGAACTTAGAAAAAATTAGGATAGATTTTATTTCACTTTAAACATTGTAAAAATTATCATTGTAAATACGTTGTAAATAAATACGATATTTAAACAACAATTGTAACAATTAGAATAAAATGAATAAAACTCCAATATTTTACCAGTTAATTCTTTTCTTCTCTGCAATTATTTACCTTATCATTTATAATTTTTTAAATTATATAATAACTGAAAATAAATTCCAATTATTTAAATTTTGAATAATAAATAATTAAATAAACATCATTGATCAATTAACTTCTCTTCAATTATTTACTTCATTATTTATAATTCTTCTAAATTATAATAACTGAAAATAAAATTTCAACTATTTAAACTTAGAATAATAAATAATTAAATAAACATTGTTTGATCAATTAATAAACTTCTTTTCAAATATTTACTTTATTATTTATAATTTTTTAAATTACACAATAACTGAAAATAAATTCCAATTATTTAAATTCAGAATAACAAATAATTAAATAAACATCATTGATCGATTAATAAATTTAGCGTTTCAAAAATAAACAGCTCTTGACTTGAAAAAGTTATGAATTTAAAATCTGCTTTGAAAATTGATAAAGATAGGTCAAAACACTTGCAATGTAATGATGCAGATGGGAGATGGTATCTTAGGTCAAAATTTGGGGTACAACAGCTGCCCCTATTTAAGTTTCTTCTATCCGGAGATACGAAGATTAAAATCTTCGTCTCGACGAGATTGAAGGTACTTAAATACATAATACGCAAATTTTTGCCCTAAGATACCGCCATTATGTTTGATATGAATGTAGTGATTGAATTCACAGAGAAAGATATTGTATGAAACAAGACAATGCTGGAGAAATCAAACACCAACAAAACACAGGGACAAGGATTATACAATACTGGGGAAATAAACTATCGACTTCAAGTAATAGACTCTTGACGGCGAATAAAAATTTGAGCGAATACGGACTCTGACCCTAACAAAGAAGGTATCTTGCATAGGCCATAAAACAGATTATCGACCCAAAAATATCAGTGAGCTCACAACTCAAGGTCAAAGATAGACAGAGAGTATCAAATTTACTGGCGACGGATTACCGACTTCTGACGGTAAAGATTCATAACAAACTTCTCTGCGAGATTTCCGGAGATATACTCATTAATGCTGAAATAATAATAAGATTGTAGATACACAAGTTGCTCAAATAAAGAAGCTGGAACTTGCTGTCTTCAAAAAATATTATGACATATAAGCTGCTCAAATAAAGAGGTTGCCACTTCCTGTCGTCCAGGGATGTCAATAACATACAAGCTGCTCAAATAAAGAAGCTGCCACTTGCTGTCTTCCAAAAAATACTATGACATACAAGCTGCTCAAATAAAGAAGCTGCCCCTTGCTGTCGTTCAAAGATGTTAATAGCATACAAGCTGCTCAAATAAAGAAGCCACTACTTGCTGTATCCCAGAAAAATAATAACGTACAAGTTGCTCAAATAAAGAGACTGCCGCTTGCCGTTTTCTAACGATGTCTATAACGTACAAGTTGCTCATGAAGAGACCGCCGCTTGTCGTTTTCCAAAAATAATAACGTACAAGTTCCTCATGAAGAGACCGCCGCTTGCCGTTTTCCAAAAATAATAACGTACAAGTTGCTCATGAAGAGACCGCCGCTTGCTGTTTTCCAAAAATAATAACGTACAAGTTGCTCATGAAGAGACCGCCGCTTGCCATTTTCCAAAGATGTCTATAACGTACATGTTGCTCATGAAGAGACCGCCGCTTGTCGTTTTCCAAAATAGTAACGTACAAGTTGCTCATGAAGAGACCTCCGCTTGCCGCTTTCCAAAAATAATAACGTACAAGTTGCTCATGAAGAGACTGCCGCTTGCCGTTTTCCGAAGAAACTCAGAAGGAAATTGCGATGACACTGGCAGAGAATAAGATCTTTGTCAAAGAGAATCATGAATCAATCCTTCCCGAGGAGATCACATACTTAAATGTGCAAAATAAATGCACCATTCGTCTAGGTCGCGACTTCACTGGGGAAATCATGAGATAGCCTATGCAAGAGACAACAACTTCATCCAGGAATAAACTAGAGGGAAAACAGTCAAACAAGATTCCACCCAATGAGGAAGTAACTTGATCGGGGGATTCATCCTATCTAGAAATGGACAAGGTAGGCTAAATCAAAAAACATCCACGAGGATTAGCTCAGTTGGGGAATTTAGAAAGGAAACACATTTTCTGCCTAAGCTAACCTTCTACTTGGAAAGAACATGTACATTGTCTTAATAAACAAAGTATACAACCCCAAAATCAACGACAAATGTAAATATGCATGCTGATATAAGTGTAAATGAGTAAATGACTGTTATGCTGACAACAAACAGATGGAATAATTTGAAGACAATAAGATGTCACGGCATAATAGATATTAGGCCAATCTTAAAAAGACAGAAAATAACTGGAACTGGAACCACAAAGCAACGACAGAGCGTAACACGCTACAAGGCCCAAGTCTTATGAGGAGAAAAGCATTCAAATCCAATCTTCTAATACCAATAGACCACTGGCGTGAGACAAAGCGTACCCACTTCAGAAATTGCCCAAATAAAGGTAGCCAAAACAACGCTTAACTGGAACAACTGGGGAGTCACCAAACTTAGTACCACGAGAAACGCAAGTTTACACGACCAACACCTCATGACGATTTTGAAATAAAACATGTTCATCATGCAAGGATAAATTATTGTACTGTTTTGCATTTCATGGCTTGACCATCCTCAGAACAACTGTTAATATTCCTTTCATCATTCACGACACATTTTTAAAATAAGAATACTTTAAATAACTTTGTTTCAAATATTTCTGTAAAAATTAAAATTTTTCCCACAAAAGGTAAATGCTCAAATTTCATTAATAAGATGGTAGTTTGCTAACAACGCGACTCCAACGGTTTACAAAAGTTTGGGAAATAGTACATGAAAGAAAAGGTTACACAAAAACAATGATCACTATTCTCCCTAACAACTTCGAATTCCGAAATATGCTCAAATGCCAAGACTGGCCTGACCAAAAGCTTTCCTGAGCCGCCCCTTCGGGTTTTCAACTTAGCAAACTGTCAACTCAAACCTAAGCGAAATATTTCTTGACTGCATCGGCGTTCATGGAGCGCGGGAGCTCTTCACCGTCCATATTGGTGAGAATCAAAGCGCCTCCAGAGAAAACTTTCTTAACGACATACGGTCCTTCATAATTCGGAGCCCACTTGCCCCTAGAATCAGGTTGGAAAGATAATATCTTCTTGAGCACAAGGTCACCTTCTCTGAACTCGCGTGGTCGAACCTTCTTATCAAAAGCCTTCTTCATTCTCTGCTGATATAATTGACCGTGACACAATGTTGTCAATCTCTTCTTTTCAATTAAATTCAACTGATCATATCTACTTTGACACCATTCGGACTTAGAAAGTTTAGCTTCCATCAACACTCTCAGAGACGGAATCTCAACCTCCACGGGGAGTACTGCTTCCATACCATAAACTAGGGAAAATGGGGTGGCGCCTGTTGAAGTTCGAACTGAAGTACGGTATCCATGCAGAGCAAACGGAAGCATTTCATGCCAATCTTTATAAGTTACCACCATCTTCTGGACAATCTTTTTGATGTTCTTGTTAGCAGCTTCAACTGCCCCATTCATCTTCGGCCTGTAAGGAGAAGAATTATAATGTTCGATCTTGAACTCTTCACAAAGCTCTCTCATCATCTTGTTATTCAAATTCGAACCATTATCAGTGATGATCTTGCTCGGGATACCGTATCGACAAATGATCTGATTCTTGATAAATCTGACTACCACCTATCTGGTTACATTAGCATAAGATGCTGCTTCCACCCATTTAGTAAAATAATCGATCGCTACCAAGATGAAACGATGACCATTTGAAGCTTTGGGTTCAATCATTCCAATCATATCAATGCCCCACATAGAGAAAGGCCAAGGTGAAGAGATAACGTTGAGGAGAGTCGGTGGCACGTGCATCTTGTCCGCATAAATCTGGCATTTATGACATTTCTTCACATATTTGCAACAATCAGATTCCATTGTCATCCAATAGTAACCAGCTCTCAACATCTTTTTGGCCATTGCATGTCCGTTGGCATGAGTGCCAAAGGATCCTTCATGTACTTCTTGCATCAGCATGTCCGCTTCACGTCTGTCTACACATCTGAGCAAGATCATGTCGTAATTCCTCTTATACAAAACTTCTTCATTGAGGAAGAAACTGCTTGCTAATCTTCTCAATGTCTTCCTATCTTTATTGGACACCCCAGGCGGGTACTCTTGAGTTTGAAGAACACGTTTAATGCCATAGAACCACGGTTTGTCATCGGTGACCTCTTCTACCGAGAACACATGAGCAGGTCTATCAATGCGCATAACCCGATTTGTAGGCACGTCGTTCCAACCATTCACTTGAAACATTGAAGACAAAGTAGCTAAAGCATCAGCCATTTGGTTTTCATCTCTAGGGATATGATGTAATTCCACTTTGTTGAAGAAAGTTAACAATCTTCTAGCATAGTCTCTGTAAGGGATCAAACCAGGATGACGAGTCTCCCATTCTCCTTTGATTTGATTAATTACCAATTCCGAATCTCCGTAAATATCAAGAATCTTAATCCTTAGATCCACTGCTTCTTCGAGACCCATAATACATGCCTCATATTCAGCCATGTTGTTCGTGCAGTCAAACTTCAATCTCGCCGTGAACGGGATATGAGTACCTCGGGGAGTGACGATGATTGCCCCAATTCCATTTCCATAAGAGTTCACAGCTCCATCAAATATTAAACCCCAATGGGATTCGGGATCAGGTCCTTCTTCAGGTAACGGCTCTTCACAATCTTTAGCCTTCAAGTACATAACATCTTCATCTGGGAAATCAAACTTGATAGATAGATAATCGTCAATTGGTTGGTGATCCAAATGGTCGGCTAAAATACTCCCTTTGATTGCTTTCTGAGTGTGATACTCAATGTCATATTCAGATAACAACATCTGCCAACAGACTATTCTTCCAGATAAGGAGGGCTTCTCAAAGATATACTTGATCGGATCCATTTTGGAGATCAACCAAGTGGTGTGGTTAATCATATACTGGCGCAGACGGCGAGCAGCCCAAGCTAAAGCACAACAGGTTTTCTCAAGCAATGAGTATCGAGACTCACAGTCTGTGAATTTCTTACTCAGATAATATACAACGTGTTCCTTTCTTCCAGTCTCATCTTGTTGCCCAAGCACACATCCCATGGAATCTTCCAATATAGTCAGGTACATAATCAAAGGTCTTCCTTCCACTGGAGGAATCAAAATGGGAGGTTCAAGCAAATATTCTTTGATGCTATCAAAATCTCTCTGACAATCTTCTGTCCACACACATCCTTGGTTCTTTCGGAGAAGCTTGAAAATCGGCCCACAGGTAGCAGTCATATGAGATATAAATCTAGAAATATAATTCAGTCTCCCAAGGAATCCTCTTACTTGTTTTTCCGTCTTGGGTGCGGGAATTTCCCGAATAGCTTTGACTTTATCAGGATCTACCTCAATACCTTTCTGACTGACAATGAAACCCATAAGTCTTCCAGAACGAACACCAAAAGTGCACTTGTTGGGATTCAAACGGAGTTTATACTTTCTCAAACGCTGGAATAACTTCAATAAATGTTCCAAATGATCTTCTTCAGTTTTTGATTTGGCAATCATGTCATCTACATACACTTCTATCTCTTTATGCATCATATCATGGAACAAAGCAGTCATGGCCCTTTGGTATGTTGCACCAGCATTCCTCAGACCAAACGGCATAACCCGATAACAAAAAGTTCCCCACGGTGTAATGAAAGCTGTCTTCTCCATATCTTCTGGTGCCATCTTGATTTGATTGTAACCAGAGAAACCATCCATGAAAGAAAAGACTTTGAACTTTGCGGTACTGTCGACTAATACGTCAATGTGTGGTAATGGGAAGTCATCCTTTGGGCTAGCTCTATTCAGATCTCTATAGTCTACACACATTCGAACTTTGCCATCCTTCTTAGCAACAGGCACTATATTGGCTAACCATTGAGGATAAACCGATGTAACAAGGAAACCTGCATTAATTTGTTTTTGAACTTCTTCTTTGATCTTGTCAGCCATATCGGGACGAGTCCTTCTCAACTTCTGCTTAATCGGCGGACATTCAGGTCTCAACGGTAAATGATGCTCCACAATATTGTTGTCCAAACCTGGAATATATTGGTAGGGCCAAGCAAACACATCAACATACTCTTTGAGAAGCTCCAACATTTTATCTTTGACTTCTGGGATAAGAAATGCTCCGACCTTGACTTCCTTTTTATCTTCTTCATCACCCAAATTGATCATCTCTATAGGTTCTTCAAACGGCTGAATAGTCTTTTCATTGTGCTCAAGCAAACGGGAAATTTCATCAGGAATCTCTTCGCCATCCTCTTCTTCGGCTCTGAACACAGGGAAATCAAAGTTGGGAGAGGGCATAGGATCATTGTTTTCAATGGTTAAGTCATGGATTAATCTGCACATATGATTATGCTTTATTTTAGAAATCGATTTGTACAAATAAAACAAAAATTTATTATATTTCCCTATTACTATCAATTAATTTTCATTAATATTTCCTAGAAAAAGTGAAAAATAAAACAGTAGTGGACAAAATAATATTTTTATTCATGACGGGAAATACTTGAAACAAAGAGCCCAGACATTTCTCTTTTGCTTTGGGCAGAGCAAAAGGATTTATTTTCAACATAGCCCGACACAAATACTTTTCGCCTTGGGCAGAGCGAAATTTTTTCAAAAATAAAACAAAACATTACTCAGAAATGTGCATCACAACAGGAACATCAACAGCAATCCAGTTCTGGCAAGCCACTCCATGCGTTACAAAATCGGGTAAATCCTCTTCAGAATCGTCTCCTATTATAGCATAAACTTCAAGAGGAGTCGGATGGATAAAACCTGCACTTCGGAAAACTTCTTGTATCGGACGCGTAACTACTTACTGCTTGACTCTTGTAGACACGGGATGAAAACCAAGACCTTCTCCAGATTTGTTCTCGGGCAGAGTCAACACCTGGCCCCAACCTTCAGCCGAACCACTTTCAACCACTCGTCGCGCATCCTCAAAAGAAGAAATAGATGTCCCCTGCTTCTTCACTTCATTATTAGCAACAGATAGAGCTTGGAATTGGGTTCCAACATCCTCATCAGCATCAATAAAAGAGAAAGATGACAAATGGCTTACCACCATAGCCTGCTCTCCACCAATCATTACCAGCTTTCCATGCCTTACAAACTTCAATCTTTGATGGAGCGTGGAAGTGACTGCCCCTGCATCATGGATCCAAGGATAACCCAATATGCAACTGTAGGCGGCACGAATATCCATTACTTGAAAAGTGATCTGAAAAGTATGAGGACCAATTACTATAGGAAGATCTACTTCACCAATAACAGTCTTCCTAGAACCATCAAACGCTTTGACAATTACTCCACTAGGTCTCATGGGAGCACCTTGATATGAGAGTCGAGATAATGTAGTCTTGGGCATTACATTTAACGACGAACCTGTATCTACCAACACACTTGATAAAGTATCATTTCCACAACTTATTGAGATATGCAAAGCCATATTATGGTTCCTTCCCTCCTCCGGAAGCTCTTCATCACTGAAACCAAGATTGTTACACGAAGTAATATTTCCCACAATTCCATCAAATTGGTCAACCGTCACATCATGATCCACGAATGCCTGGTCCAAGACCTTCATCAAAGCTTCTCTATGGGCACCAGAATCTCTCAGTAAAGCAAGCAAAGAAAGCTTGGAAGGAGTTTGCAATAGTTGGTCCACAATCTTATATTCACTTCTCTTGATGAGCTTCAGAATCTCATCATCATCGGGATGTGGGATAGGTTCACTGGATCGGCCTATCTCAACCCTTAGTTCAACATTTCTCGCTGGAATTTCTGCCGGTATGGGCCTCCTGACTTGAACTTCTGGTCTCTTCAAAGGTACTGCTGCAAAGACACGTCCGCTTCTCGTAACTCTACTCACATCAGCGATGTTAACAAAAGATGGCCTTGTTGGTATAGGGACTTCTACCCCATTGTCAATCATTGTGGCATTATACTTATACGGTATAGCTTGGTCTGAGTTTTAAGGCACAGGACCAGGTGGATAAATGATCAAAGGAGCAACAGGTGCAGTCTGACTATCGTAAACGATCTCTACTGATTCAGGCAAATTGAATTGTGGTATTATAACATTCACTTCATCCTCCGGATCTCTGTCATATGTAATAGTGATAACCGTCTGGTCTAACAATTTTTGAATATCCTCCTTCACAATAGGGCAATCAACCTCTCTTGAACAAAATTCACAAACATCATAATCATGCTGATGCCTAACAAAGGCAAGTCTTCTTAAGCTCTGATGTAACCTGATCAACGACTCTCTTATGTGTTCAACTTGAAAAACTCGAAACTTTCCCGGACAACCTTCCACCATATTCACTGATGCTGCCCCATGTCGAGGCAAAGGATTATCTCTAACATTTGGGTTAACATCCTTGAAAGACAAGATACCATTCTTAATCAACCTCTGCACGTCTGCCTTTAGAGCAAAACAATTTTCAAGGTTGTGCCCCGGCGACCCTTGATGATATTCACAAAACTGATCCGCCTTGTACCACGGAGAAGTACTATTTGGTGCGACAGGAGGAGGTTTTGTCGTTATGAGATTCTTTCTGATAAGAGCAGGGAACAATTCAGTATAAGTCATAGGAATGGCATCAAATTGCGGTTTTCTTGGTGAACGGTTCTGGTTGTTGAATGGATAAGCCTGTTGTCGAGGCTGCTGCTGGAATGGCCGTTGTTGAGTTGGTGGGGTTTGATGAGCTGGGGTCATCAATGTCGGGCGGACAGCCGGAGTGACTGCCGCAACGTGTGAGTAACCTCTCCTCGGTCTCCCTGAGAAGATTGCGCTAACATCCTGCTCTTTTCTTTTTGGGAAAACACTTCCAAACTTCTTGGTACTGCTAGACGGACTTCCTTCTTTAACCAAACGCCCTTCACGAATCCCTTCCTCCAACCGCATGCCCATGCTTACCATTTCGGTGAAGTCACTGGGTGCACTGGCGATCATTCTTTCATAGTAAAAGGAACCTAAAGTCTTCAAGAATATCTTCGTCATCTCTTTCTCCTCGAGAGGAGGATAGATTTGAGCAGCAATTTCACGCCACCTCTGGGCATATTCCTTAAAAGATTCTCTGTCTCTCTGGGACATCGCCCGGAGTTGATCCCTGTCCGGCGCCATGTCAACGTTGTACTTATACTGGTGAACAAAAGCTTCGCTAAGATCATTGAAGTTGCAGATCCGAATGCTGTCTAAACCCATATACCACTTTAGAGCAGCACCCGTCAAGCTGTCTTGAAAATAATGAATCAATAAGTCATGCTCATCAGAATATGTAGACATCTTTCTCACGTACATAGTCAAGTGACTCCGAGGACACGAATCACCCTTATATCTTTCAAAGTCTGGCACTTTGAATTTTGCTGGAATCTTGACATTCGGAACTAAACAAAGGTCATGAGTGTTCTTTCCAAACAAATCCTTCCCCTTTAACGCTCTAAGCTCCCTCTGCATTTCTTGGAATTGGTCTTGAAATTCTTCCATTCTATCAAAAAGACCCAGACTTTCAGCAGGCTCGGCAGGATAAGTAGGTTCATTCAAGTATGGCATGGAATGAACCACAGGAGCGACAGTTGTCATCACCGGTTGTAGGAAAGGTGTTACAGACGGGATTACAGGCGGCATGGCAGTTGTCTCTGGTTGAGGAAGAGACAAAGTAGGTTGAAACAAAGGTTGTACGACAGGCTGATACCCCTCTGGCACAAAGTTGTAAGGCATTCCCCACGGAAAACCTTTTGGCATCTGATGTTGAAGCGGAGAGTTGATTTGAGTCACGGATGTTGGAACGGTGACAATCTCGGAAACCACAGTAGTTGAAGTCTGAATCTCAGCAGGTGTAGTCGATGGCTGATTCTGAGCAGCCATCAAACTTTCCACTAGAGCAGTTAACTTTTCCATACTGACACGAAGGGTAGCGACCTCCTCACGAAGCTCGTGGTTTTCCTGTTCCAGATCTTCCATATTCCTCTAACGATTGGCTCGAGTATCGTATCGGTGAGACAGCTTGACAATCTATCGGAGTGGAAAAAGAAACAAGGATAAGACTCTAGAAAAACATGTGAAGTGGAATGTTGGATGATGCATGATATGTGATGCAAATGATAATTCATTTTAATAGTTTTTCAAGGAACTTCAATAATTTTGCACACATCAATGGTAAAGGGATTTGGAACAACAAAAACTCCTTTCATTAATCAAAAGCGGTAAATTACAACTTACAACTTTGGAACAACAAAATAATAAATTACATCCTTGGGATAACAACCCAATAATAAAGCAGTAAACTACAACTTTGGAACATGAAGCCCATAATAAAGCAGTAAATTACAACTTTGGAACATGAAGCCCATAATAAAAGCAGTAAATTACAACTTCGGAACATGAAGCCCTTTTACCGAGTTTTACAAAATGACATCAATAAAATAAAACTAAGAACTAAAGATCACTCAGAATCATCAGATGAAGGACCAAATGCCAACTGTAACCGGAGCTTCCTGATCTTCTCTTCATAAAAGTCTTCCATCTCTTTCTTCTCATCTACCAGTCGATCAATGATTTCCTTTTGTGGATTAGGAACAAGAGCAACGCTTACCGAACCTTCCTTCTTTCTCTTCCTTTCACTAGCATATTTCTTCAGTAAAGCATCCTTTTGACGAAGTTTCTCATCATGATCAATGAACCAGTCGTCTTGAATAAATAGCAAATCCTCCTTTTCCTTTAGTTGTCGAGCCAGGACCCGATTCTCATATTCAGACATATTATACTTTTCTTTCCAAGCATCTCTCTCGGACCTCATCCTAGCCAGATTTCCTTGGTATTCTCCCATATTCTCGATAGGGATATCAACAGATGATGATGCAACGGTAGGGAATAAAGGTTTCTCAGGTTTATAGGGCATCTTGAGAGCACAAGCCCTAGCACGGACCCATTGTAGGTAAGGCTCCAAAGAAACGACATCCCTATGTCCTAACATGTCTCTCCCTTTCCTATGGATGTGGCGCCAAGCTCCTTCGATCTCCCTCTTAGCTGCCTGGTGATCTTGTCCTTCTTGTAGAAAGAAACCACTCACATGGATGTTGTTTGGCTTGTCCCTCATCGGGTATCCAAACTAATGGCGCGCGAGAACAGGGTTATAGTTAATTCCTCCTTTCATACCAAGAAGAGGCACGTTAGGAAAAACACCACAACTATCGATGATCTTCACGTCATAGTAAACTCGATTATACCAATCAATGTCGAAATGAGTGAGAGCCATAATTTTTGGCGCCCATCGCGGCTCCTTCTCGAGATCCCAGAAAACATCAGACCTAGGTAGATGAGAAACATACCACTGATATAACAACGGTGCACAACAAATAATCATTCCTCCTTGATAAGAGTTTCGAAGATGGATGGAGTAGTAGGTATCTCCTAGCAACGTAGGGACCGGATTTCCAATCAAGAAAATTCTGATGGCGTTGATATCCACAAACTTATCAACGTTAGGGAACAAGAATAGACCATAAGCGAGTAAAGCAAAGACGTCTTCAAAGGCAAAAGTATCTTTTATCTCAGCGAAATGACGAGTTTTCCTCAACAAAAACTGCGCAGACAAGCCTCAGATTCCCCCTTTTGTAGTCATGTTCTCCTCTATCTCTGATTTCTTCAAGTGGGTGATGGTCGCTATCTTGTGAGATTTGGGTTCCTCTTCTAACCCAGAAAAAGGAACACAGTCGGTGATCGGAAAACCAAGTATGTAGGAGTACTCTTCTAAGGTGGGCATCAACTGGTAATCCGGAAAGGTGAAACATCGGTACAAAGGGTCGTAGAATTGGACCAGCGTATTAAGGATGCCTTCCTTCATCTTGCGCTTCATGAGAGGTATAATGGACCCATACTTTTTCTAAAAATCCGTCGGGTTCTTGATCTTAGGAATTAAACTCTTCAGTTCTTCAATCTCGGGCTCCTTAAAACTAAAACTTTGAGTGTTTCTCCTTCCAAATTCCATAATAATAGTACCTGAGATGTCTGCAAAAATCATTCCTAAGTTCCTTAAAAAACAAGTTTTTTACAAAAAAAATGTTGATGAATGCATGAATGAATGATAATGCAACAGTTACACACAAGTTCATAAACATGGGGTTCAAAGGTTCAACGTTTCAACATGGAGTCGAGGGTAAAGCCCACCCCAAGGTATGTACTATGGTTCAATCACACCTGTAAGACAAGGTTCTAAAAGTTCCCAGAGTCTACATTCCTCCTTCGGATATTACCAACGTCTTGATTACTCAATAATTAGAAATATTCTCAAGAGAAACTCATCCGAGCATATCATCGCGTAACAACTACTTCCGAATTACTCCGTTATAGTCTCCGCGCTACACCTAAAAGGCCAAGATGGGTCAGGGTTCTACGGTTCTAAATTTCTCTGGCTCCCAGGTCGAAAATAATAATGTCTTCCCGATTACTCGGTAAACAAATATTATGTTCAAGAGGGCCTTCCATTGAGTGGGGGATCTCATGCCTCCTTCTTCGGGATTACTCCCTCAAAGTTAACATGACTGTACCGCCCGTCCTATTCCTTAAGTGTAACTTAATCCGGGTATAGGATTCATCCTTTGCAAAAAAACCCAAACAACCTCAATTTAAACACATAATCAAACAAATCAAATAATAATAAAACAGATAAAACAAACTAGGTTTAACCCACTTAGGGATGGACCAGCAAGAGGTCAATCTTTCCCCAGCAGAGTCGCCAATTCTGTAGCGATAAAAAATGTAGCGGGGTAAATCGGAGATCGAATTATTGATTAATTCGTCTCACAAAAGCAAGAGTCGCCACCGCGCTTTATTATTTCCAAGGGAAAAGGGGAAAGAGCGAAATAAAACCCTAAAATATGCAATGTAAAATAATACTTTCTAAAAGTAATAAAAATACAAGGCGTTTTTGAAAAGAGATCTATGGTTCGGGGGTTGGTTATACAATGGGAAGGTATTAGCACCCAATGTATCTATAGTACTCTATAGGAACCTTTTGAAATATCTATTTATTGAAATTTGTTTATTTAAAAATAAATTGTTTTGGCCGAAAAAGGGTACGGACGGGTTTTTGAAGGTACGACGACCTAATGTTGAAGTTTTGGCTTAAAAGGTATAAATTTTGAAAAGATTGAATATTTGGGGAAAAATTGTCTTAAGTTTTATTGAAATGAAGATATTCGCGTGATTGGACTTGAGGACATGAAGTCAACAAATTTAATCGTTTTTCTCTTGGATTTAAACGTAAACGGAATAATCAAATAAAGACTGAATAATCAAACAGACAATTTAAGTAGCTAAATGATATACAACCATAACAATGACTAAATAACAGACTAAATGGTGTGAACATACATTTTTTGTATTTTTGTTTAATATTAATTAAAGCGAGGGAATTAATTAAAGAAAATAAAATGTTTTTTAAGTTTTTATTTTTTATACTTATTTTTTCTGTATTAATATAAAGTATTATTTTAAGAATTATTAAATAATTCTAAACTAAATTAAAAATTAAAAGTTATTAACTTAAATCTAATTAAAAAAGAAAACTACAATTACTAAATTAATCCAAAACTTAAACTAATAAAATTGGGTAAAACATTAAAATTTGTCTAATTAAATTACACCTCTTATTTGATTAACTTTACTAATTAACTAAATTAATACAAATTCTAAAAAAGGGGCTAAAGAAATCAAATAGAAAGAGATGTATCAAGAATCAAAGGGGGAAATGATAAACAATTCGCATGGGCCAAAGGGGTTTCAAGGGGCCCAATCAAAAACCAACAGAAATGGGGGTGTTATAATGGGATTCGTTGGGTCTTTGGTGAAGGGAAACGGGTTAAGCCCAATTGTTTCTCACAATGTTAGGGTTAAACAAATTTGTTTTAGTTTGGGGAAAAGAGTGGATTAGGGTTAACTAAGGGTACAGAGCGGCGCTCATCTTCTCGTTACAGACTCGACTTCTTCGTCTTTCTTCTTCTTCTCTCGAGCCAAACATGTCCAGGAATAAAGCTCCTTTTGCCTCTCATTCGCCAGCGCCACCAACTGCCTCTTCTTCTCCAAGGGTCGCTCAGTGAGATGGTGTGAAGGTGATGATTCGTCCTTTAACGCATAAAGTTTTTTTACGATTTTTTGCATGTTTATGACTTGGTATGTTATGATTTTGCGTTCACTTCTTTTCTGACTCTAGCTTCAATGGTGTTTCTATCAAGATACGCAAAAATGGAGGGAAAGAAATTATACCTTGACGGAGGAGGGGGATGAATGGTGGTGGAGGCGCTCAGGCGGCTGAATGGCGAGGAGGCAGTGACGCTGAAGCTAGCTCCGGTTTGTCTAGTATCTCGCCTTTTACTTGCTTTGCTTATACACGCTTCTTTGTTCCTTCTTCTTTCTGTGGGCTTGATGCTTGGATGCTTGAATACTTTTCCTCTCTTCTTTTTTGTTGTGCTTCTGTTGCTTTTTATTGGCCTATGATGGAATATCTCTGAGGCTTGATGGGTTTGGACATTGGTTTGATAAGTTTGTATTGTTCTGGTTTTTGGCTTTGGGCATATTATGGTTCATGGCTATGGCTTTAGAACTGGGAAGGTTTCTTGTTGTTTCATTGCAGGTTCTATGGTTTAAGGCTTGAACACGGGTTGGAGCCTCTTGACAGGTTTACTGTTTTTTTAGGCTTCAGTTTTGGCATGGAATGGTAAGGTTTGAAACAGGTACAGGTTTCGGGCCTGGGGACTGGTTTTAGGCTTTGACAAGGTTCACAGGTTTTATGGTTTAGGCCATATTGGTTGTTGCTTTGGTGAGGCTTTTCTGGTTTTCTGGTAAGGCTGGACAGTCTAGTGTTTTTCTGGATTTCTTAAGCCATGGTTATTGGTTTTGAGATAGCAGGTTCTTGAGGTTTTGGTCTTGAGACAGCAGGTTCTTGAGGTTTTGGTCTTGAGACAGTAGGTTCTTTGACAGGGGATTGTTTGTTGATTTATCAGTTTAAGCTTTGCTGGGCAACATGTTTGTTTGAAAGGCTTAAGGCTTTTCTATTAATCTTGGGGCTTGAAGGTTTTGATAGTAGGCTTCAAACAGTTTTTCAACTTAGGCCTTTGCTTGGGAAGTTTGTTGTCTTATAATATCCGTTGCTTGGCTTCTTGTTTGATGGCTCAGGTTTTGTATATTTAACTATTTTCCTGCCTTTGATACTTCTTCACACTACTGTTCCATTCAGTTTGTCTATATTCTTTTTCTATGCTTTCCTTTTTTTTACTGTATTATTGCAGTTTTGTTTTATGTCCCTTTTCTGCCTAAGGCCAAAACCTGTAAACCCACACTCTTTCTCTCTTCTCTCTCCTTAGTACAGTTTGACATTAAAATGATGTTATGTACTTTAAGTTCTGAAAAAGCAAAGCAGGAAAATGATGAGAATTAGAAACATTTTGCTTACATATTTGGTTTTAAACTGCACATGTTTCTCTTTGTCATCTGCATTGTACAGTAGATGAGCCTTTGTATTTTTGACCTCCTCCCATATGTTGGATAGTTTACGTTGGACTTTGGCTTTGAAAATGTAACTTTGACTTGGTTACTTGCATATGCTGTTGAACTATGCATTTTTGACAATTGAAAAGTGAAATTGATTTTGAACTATGCATTTTTGACAATTGAAAAGTGAAATTGATTTTGAACTATGCAGTTTATTTTGAAATATGCAGTTTATTTTGAAATATTGAATTTGTGCATAATTTTAACTTATGCATTCATATTTATCAAAAAAAAAATTCATCCCTTTTTGTGAACCGGGAGAAATCCCGTGATTTGCAAAGAGGGTAAAAAAATTGATTCCAGCCGTTTGCTTTTAATGATGAACGCTAAATTAATCATCTGCTTTTAATTATATCTATTTCTGACTTTTCTTTTAATTCTTTGCAGGTAAAATCAAATAAGCATCAAAGAAGTATTGGATAGAAGATGAAGATTTAGAACTTAGAAAAAATTAGGATAGCTTTTATTTCACTTTAAACATTGTAAAAATTATCATTGTAAGTACGTTGTAAATAAATACGGTATTTAAACAACAATTGTAACAATTAGAATAAAATGAATAAAACTCCAATATTTTACCAGTTAATTCTTTTCTTCTCTGCAATTATTTACCTTATCATTTATAATTCTTTAAATTATATAATAACTGAAAATAAATTCCAATTATTTAAATTCAGAATAATAAATAATTAAATAAACATCATTGATCAATTAACTTCTCTTCAATTATTTACTTCATTATTTATAATTCTTCTAAATTATAATAACTGAAAATAAAATTTCAACTATTTAAACTTAGAATAATAAATAATTAAATAAACATTGTTTGATCAATTAATAAACTTCTTTTCAAATATTTACTTTATTATTTATAATTCTTTAAATTACACAATAACTGAAAATAAATTCCAATTATTTAAATTCAGAATAACAAATAATTAAATAAACATCATTGATCGATTAATAAATTTAGCATTTCAAAAATAAACAGCTCTTGACTTGAAAAAGTTATGAATTTAAAATCTGCTTTGAAAATTGATAAAGATAGGTCAAAACACTTGCAATGTAATGATGCAGATGGGAGATGGTATCTTAGGTCAAAATTTGGGGTACAACAATTAGGCGCTCCTTGACACTCGGCTCTAGATTGGCACCTATCTTGATTTCCTTTTTGTCATCCTTAGTTCCCAAGTTGATTGTATCCAACTGCTCTTCATGAGGCTGAATTGCTCTTCCCTCTTGCTGTAATAATCTGGCCAATTCCCCTGGCACCTCACAATCTTCCTCACCTTCGTATTTGGCTTGGTTGATCAGATCTTCAGAGTCACTGAAGGCTATATCAGTATCATTACCCATGGGTTCCAGAATGGAAGGGTACCTGCAGTTGTGAGTGTGGGTGTGTGTAAGGGCATAGCCATCTTAAAACAAACAAAATGTAAAAGAAAGACAATGAGAAAAAAGTGTTTAAATATGAAAAGCGTCCATGATTCATTAAAATGACATATGAAAATGAAATAAGAACCCTTACAAATGGACCTATGTGCCTCGGGTAAGACACACGGTTGAAAAAGTACGAATTGCTTGTGAATTATTACAGTCCAACAGAACGGAAAAGATAAATTATGAAAGTAATCGGAACAAAGTCTTTTGCTTCCCAGTTGCACAGTCCTCCGTCAACAGTAGGGAAAATCCATTCTTCCAAGTTGCTCTCTTCTTCACTCTCCTCTAGTGCATTAATCCCTCAGTGGCTGATCTTCAAAGGTGGCCCTCCGGCACGGGAGCGACACACGGCCTTCTGACCAGTCGAAGTAAATCCCAAGCCGAATTTGTCTGCTTTGAAAGGAAAATCAGGAAGCTTCCCCAAGATTGTGGATCCGCCTTCTTCCACCACTGCCCTAGCATCCTTGAGAGATGACATCCGAGGCGGAGGTCTGGTAACTATGCGTACAGAGGACACTGTCTTGGTCGCCGGTATCTCCTCAGAGAACTCTTCGAAGTGTTGGAAAGGGGTCTCTATGAATTCGCCATCTAATTCCACATAACGGAAAGAATTAAGATGACTGATCATGTATTCCTCTTCGCCATGAACAATTATGATTTTTCCCTAGACAGGGTACTTGAGCTTTTGATGCAGAGTAGAAGTGACAGCTCCCGCATGGTGGATCCAAGTTCTTCCCAACAGGCAAGAATAGGAAGGACGGAACATCACGTAAAATGTTGAATTGAAAGTCTGGGTACCCACCTTGATCGGGATGTCCACCTCTCCATGGACCATCCTCTTAGAACCATCAAAGGCTCTAACAATTATATTGCTGGGTTTTAGGGTTAAGCCTTCATAATCGAGTCTATCCAAGGCTTTCTTTGGCAAGACATTTAAGACGACCTGGTATCAACCAAAACATGAGCTAGGGTGGTTCCCCCACACTCCACTGAGACATGTAGCGTGTCATTATGTTTTCTCCCATTGGAGGTCAAGTCTGCATCGGAGAATCCCATGCCATTGTCAGCTGTTAAACTAGCCGCACATTCCTGGAATTGATCAGCGGAGGTTTCTTGTGGCACGTGGGTCGTCTTCAAAAACTTGACCAAAGCTTTAGCATGTGCCTCAGAGCATAGCAAGAGGGCTAACATAGATATTTTGGAGGGGGTCTGCCCCAATTGTTCAACAACATTGTAATCACTTTTCTTAATAATCCTCAGAATTTGTTCCATCTCTTTCTGGGATGTTTCAGGATCGACTAATGACCAAGCCTTCATCAAGACAGGCTCCTCATGAACATTCTTTCCCTTTTTCTCAGCATCAGAAACAGGGATGGGAATTGTATTGTCATTGTTGGTGGGTACACTTGTAGGTACAATTACAGGGGTAATCTCCGGGATGGTCGCGGTTCCAAAGACTGCTGTTGGAGGAGCAATCTCTGGAGAAAAGATTCTTCCACTACGAGTTATTTTGCTCGTTCCAGCAATGTTACTGACGTCGGGGTTATCTTCCTCGAAGCTTTCTTCTTCAATGGTCTGTTCAATCTGTTTGACACCATGGTAGTAGATTTATCCATCATAGTTCCATGGTACCATTTTATCAGTTTTGTAAGGGGTTGGCCCTGGCATTGTTATCTTCAATGAAGTAGTCACTGGAGCGGATGTAATCCTAACGGGTTTTTTAGGAACCCTGGAAGAATTGGCGTATATGGTTATTATTGAAACTTCTGGAACTGGAATGGGTGAGACGGGAGCTTTCTCAAACAAAATTTCCTTGTTATCAATCAATTATTGGATTCCTTTCTTCAAAAGAGGACAGTCAAATGGAGAGGACATGCAAGCAAGGCAATCATGGTCACAACCTAGGAAAACCCCATCCTTCAACAAATTCAACTTGATGGTTAGGAGAGGAGTTGACAGTTCATCCACAGCAGAAACAAACAGGTCTTCTTCCACAACATTGGCATTGTGCCCATGCCTCGGCATTGGGGCAGAGATAACATTCAGCTTTTCAGGAGCTTCAAATTTAACTTCCTTGGCATCAATTAGATATTGAATATTATTCTTCAGGGCCCAAAAGTTGTTGGTGTCGTTCCCTGGACTTTTTGAGTGGTACGCGCATCTGGCGTTGGGATGGTAATGTGGAGAAGCAGTGTTAGGATTTTTAGGGGCCTCCTTTAGCATGGCTAGGTTCAACTTCAAGAGATGTGGTAAGACTTGAGCAGGGGTCATGTTTATCTTGGTGAATTTCTTTACAGGCCTTTCCACCCTTTGCTGGTTATTCCTCGGCTGATCATTTCTCGGCTGATTGTTCCTTGGTTGGTCTGACGCAGACTTATGAATCATAACGGCCCCCACAGTTGGTCGTCTTTCGGTTCTTCCCTGATTTCTCTGGACATAGACAACAGACACTTCCTTCTTTGCAGTGAAGGGCTTTTTTACAGCAGCAGAGGTAGATGCATCTTTCTGAATTTTCCCGCTTCTAATACCGGCTTCCACCCTTTCTCCAGTTAGAATCAACTCAGTGAAACCTGTAGAGGAGATTCCAATCAGCTGATTAAATAAAGGACCTGACAGAGTCCCTAAGAACATGTCCACAAGCTCTCTTTCAGATAAAGGTGGTTGCACCCTTCCGGCCAAATCCCTCCATTTTTGGGCGTAGTATTTGAAACCCTCATTGGTAGCCATAGTCATACTCTATAGCTGAGTACGGGTTGGCGCCAAGTCGGCATTGTATTGATACTGTTTATAGAAGGCGGCTGTCAAATCTTCCCAATTATACACATAAAACCTCTCCAACTGGTAGAACCAATCCAGCTGTGTTCCTGAAAGACTGTCCTGGAAAAAGTGGACCCACAGGTCCTTGTCAGAAGAATGTGGTTGAATTTTCCTGACATAATATCGTAGGTGCATCTTTGGGAAAGACACCCCATCATACTTAACAAACAAAGGCACTTTAAATTTAGGAGGGATTACAATTCCAGAAACCAGCCCTAACTCCTCAAAATCTAGCCCAGGTACTCTTTGCACTTCCATAGCAGCTAGACGCTCTTCCAAGTTCTTGTATTTGTCATCGGCCGGAGGATACTTCTGTTCAGAATAGTCCTCGTCCTCCTCTTCCTCTGATTCAGAATCAGATGGCATTGCAGTTCCTTTACCTTTTCCTTCCCCCTCTTCAGATGTTGATGGGAATTCCAAAGTCTGTCTGGCTTGTCCTTCAAACCTTCTGCCCAAGATAGCCACACCAGCTCTCTTCTTCTTCTTTTTCCCCTTTTCCTTCTCTAGTAGAGTCTTGAGCTCCTCTTGCCCCTTGGCTAAGGTCAAGAGTAGCTGTTGAAATTGTGAATTCTGAGCTTGTAAGTCTGTGACCATTTGTTCAATATCCATCTTGCTGAAATAAACAGCAGAGAGATGGGGAAACATGGTGTGAAGACCTGCTTATGCATATGATGAATGATATGTATTCATGTAATGCTTTCAAGGATTCAGAAATTAAAATTTGTTTTAAACAAAAAAGAAACAAATGTCATATTAATAAGATAGAATTTGTTAGTACATCAATGCCCCATTGGCAAAATAATACAAAATTCTAAGGTAAAAAGACGTTGCGCATCCTCTTTGGTGCAATGCAGGTGTTGAGAGTCTGCTCTTTGTGAAGTTGAAGAGTGAGTTCCAAAACCTTCTTCTCGCTTGCGTATAATTGGGCTTCGAAAGTATCGCGCTCTCCCTTGAGCTGTATCCAACTCCTTTGTAAATCTTCGATTGATGTTGGCATGTCAGGATGTAGGCGGGTGTATGGAACCTCTCCTTCCATAACAAGCTCTATAATCACAGGGAGAATGTAGGGGTAAGGCATCATAAGACTTTGGGCGCGGGTTCGTACCCACTTGAGGTAAGGCTCAAGGGGGATGGAATTCTTGTGTCCCAAGGTCTTACTGTCCACCTTGTTGGTCATTCTCCAAGCTCGGATGAACCTTTGTCGGAGTCTTTGATTGTCGTTGTCGAAGTCGAAGACCAAACCTTGAATCAGCATGTCATGTGGGCCATCCCTTCGGGCATAACCAAACTGTCTCAAAGCCAAGCAAGGGTTGTAGGTGATGCCTCCTCTAATGCCAAGCAGAGGGACATTAGGAAATTCCCCATAACGGTCAATGATGATGACATTCTCTTTTGATCAAGAACACCAATGAATATCTGAATGGGTAAGAGTCATCAATCGCTGTGACCACCTCAAACCTTGCTCATTCTTCAAAACTGACTGGGGAAGATGAGAAATAAACCATCTTGCCAGTAGAGGAGTGCAACACATGAGTACACCTCTTTTCCTCATTGTACGAGTGTGAAAAGAGTGGAGGATATCCCCAAGCAATGTAGGCACTGGATTGCGAGTCATGAAAATTTTGACAGCGTTTACATCTATAATTTGGTCAGGGTTAGGGAACAAGAACATCCCATAGATGAGAAGACCTACAATCTCCTCAAAAGCTTGCAAGTCTAGAGAATCCCAGCAACTTTGGGCCTTCTCAAACAGAAGCCTTTGACACCACTTCTAGTTTCCCAATGTGTTGTGACATCAGAGGAGTGCAAGTGTAAGGCTTGAGCAATCTCTTATGGCTTTGGATCTCTTTCCGTACCGTTGAAGGGTAGTTGAATAGGAATCCTCAAGAGTTGAGAAAATTCCTCCAAAGTAGGCACAAGTTGGTAGTCGGGAAATGTGAAGCAATGATGCAAAGGGTCAAAGAACTGGAAGAGAACTTTCAGCATATCCTTCTCAGTGTTGGTAGTGACTAAGTTGAGAAGACGACCATGCTTTTCGATAAATGGATAATTCTTAGGAATCCTTGAAGCTAGCTCCTTGAGTTGAGGAGGAATTCTTACAAGGTTAATTTGGACAGTTTTCCTGCGAAGTGAATCCATAATCTACAAAACAGGAACAAAGATGAAAATAAAAAATCCTTGAAATGGTTAGTGGATGCATATGAATCTTCATGATGTCCATGATGTTACGCACAAGTATATATGTACAAGCAAATCACACAAGTTCCTATTTTAGGCTTGCATGGGGTTTCATAGGTAAGTACCTTGTTGAAGTTTAGTTAGCTCAACCTGTTTTAGAAATAGTAACCGGGTTCTAAGGAGCTCAATATCACTGGATTGTTTCCTAGTTAATTGTTTCAATTCAGCCTCTTTACTGGCGACCGAAATATTCCAAGGAACCAACCCTCAATGAGTGTAGTATCGAGTATCTGCCAACTTCGGACTGCACCAAAGCCGGTCATCTCACTACATCCTAAAATGCCAAGTTGGTCAAGTAAAGGTTCTAAAAGTCCATTAGTGCTTCATGACATCACTCAGCGGCCCCGTATTCTCTTTGATTGACTCAAAGGCTACAGGTACCCACAAATATGCCGCACTAATATAGCTATTGCTTAGACCATGTCGGTATACCCCGCACAGTTTCCACAATGTATTGCTATTTACCTATGAATGTTTCCCAAATTCGGGTAGAGGATTCAAACCCAAACAATAGAACCAAAGTGTAAAGCAAACAAGTCAAGCAAGATAAGAATGTAAAGGTGATCTAAAACCCTAAGGTAACCCCACTTTTAGAATTTTCCCCAACAAAGTCGCCAGTTCTGTGATGTGGTGGGAGAAATGACTTGAGGTTTTGCGTTTGTGTTCGCAAATGTTGCGGTTAGCAAGAGTCGCCACCGACTTTTCTTTTATTCAAAAGGAAAGGTAAAAAAGCACAGGAAAGACCTTTGAGATTGTTTTTGGGTTCGGGGGGTAGATTATGAAAAGGGAAGGTGCTAGCACCCTTTTCATCCATGGTTTTCCATGGGCTCTTAGTTACTTGTTTTAGATCACCTTCTTTGCTTTTTCAATTGTTTGAAATGGTGCTTTGTGTGGTTTTGAAAATATTTTGGAAAAAGGCCTTTGTTTAGGCAATCTTTGTAATGATTCTCGTTCGTAAGAATGTATACAAAGATGTTTGTTTTTTGAAAAATGTTTCAATGTTTTTAAAGTTGTTTGGAAAGTGTTTTGAAATGTGTGTGTGTTTGTTTGAAAATAGCAAGGATTGTTTGCAATTTTGATCAAGTAACTAGAAGCATCTACCTACTCAAAAGTCTTTCTTATGCATTTTTATTCCTTTGACATTGTTGTTTGACCATTGTTTTGGTATACAACCCTATCTTTGGATGTTAAACGGGACGGGCGTGGGTCATTGTATGACCATGATAGCAATGGTGCCAAGTATCTTTAGCATTTTGAGGGACTAAGATCATTTGTTTTTAAGCAACCAAGATAGTGTCATCGAGGGACTATGATCTTTTGTTTTATTTTGTTTTGCCAAGATACCTAGCATGCATACCTTGGCCATTTTGTTTAGGCAACCAAGTGGGTGAAACCCTAGAGGTGCTTGTGTGCAAGGTGTTGTCATTTTTCATGCATTTTGTTTGTCTTGAATTAGGTCATGCTATTTGTTTGATTTTGTCTTATCATACAAACCCTAATTTACTAAACATGTATATAATGCGATAAATTGCATAAAGTAAATCTAAACTATTACAACAATATTATGGGAAGGGGGATACAAGTTTTTGAATGGGGATATTTGCAAAAAATAAAACCCTAATTCACTATTACAACCCAATTGAATTTATTGTACAATAAATAAATAAACAATTATTTAAATATGCAATAAAATGTCAATATGCAAAAAAAAAAGTTTTGTAATTGTTTTATGCATTAGAAAAATAAATTATTTAAGTCTAAAATAAGAAAAAAATATTGTGATTATTTTTGAATGGGTGAAAAACCCTAATTTTTGTTTAAAAGAAAATATATTCTATATTATTCATTTTAGTCATTTTTGTTTAAGAAAAATAATAAAAATATATACAAAATGTTAAAAAATTAAAATATGCATGAAAATAATATTTTAAGTGTATGAATAATAAAAATAAAAATATATGATATTTTTAAATTATTTACAAGTTATTTTAATAAAATGATTTCCATTAACTAAAATAAAACTATTTTATATATGGAAAAACAAAACAAAAATAAAATAAAAATTGCAAAAAATTAAGAAAATATTTTTTGGGAATTTTTAATGTTCAGAAAAAAATATTAAAGTCAATAAACATAAAAGAAATGAAAAAATATGCAAAATATAGAAAATGGGCCAAGGGGGTGCAAAAAGGAAACAAGGGGTGTGAAAAGAAACATGCCCAAGGCGCCAGGCCCAGACAGCCTTCATCCCTGACCTCCAGCTTCGTCCTAAATGCGCGCTTCTGTGTTCAAATCCTATTCTTGCTCATGCTTGCATAAAATCAAAAATTCATAACACAAAAAAGGTAGCTCATGAACTCACGATTCTAATGATATAAAGAACATGACCTAACTCTAAAAGACCAAGGAGAATTTTAATGGCCCTAATTTTTGACCTAGTTTTTTCAGCATGTTCAACAACCAAATACTCTTATCTCAGTTAATATAAATGGAAAGTATGCATATGTACCGCTCAAGCATATTAAGGACTACATTTTTGCTTCACAAATCGTGACCTATGGATGCCTAAATAGAGAGATAGAAACTTGACAAATACCTTGTTCAGTTGAGTTTGGATATGGCAATGTGGGAACTTTGAGTGAGGCCTGAAGTTCTTGTGAGCTTCCTTGAAGTTCCCTCAAGCTTCTCCAATGCTCAGCTTGACTTGTAGATGCTTGAATCTCCCTGTAGAAGTCAACCTGCAAACCTTCAAAATGAAAATGGTGATCCTTGAAACAGGGGTTACAGTTGCAAGACAAAGGCCTGGACAGCTAAGGTAGGATATATGTAAAGTGTTTGAAGTGTTGAAAGGCAAAACGCACGAGCAAGTTTTGAAATGGCAAGTGTTTTGCAGAGGCTGCCCTGTTTTGGGCAGAAATGTGGTTTTTTGTGTTTTGGAGTTTTGAGATGTTAGCAATTCGTGCTTAGGCTTGTTACAAGGTTCCGATGTTATTTGAAATGAAGCCAAGGCTTGCCTTTATCAGATGGATGAGTTCACTTGACTTTTGCAAGTTTGCTTGCTTTTGAAGAAAGTTGAAGTGACAATGCCCAAAAGCTTGTACTTGTTAGTTCCTTAGCTGATAAGAGTTGGTAAACATGCCTGATAATTGTGGACCTTGCTTGTGACAAAGAAATAGGTTCAATGCTCAAGGAATGCAAAGTTACAAAAATCACGCTTTATGAAAATGGTATTGAGAACTTTATGCCATAAATGGATTAATTCTTTGTGCAAAGCTCCATAGGTCAGAATAAAGCCAATATGCAATGTGTTAGCATTCAATTATGGAGTGTAGAATGGATTAGAACCTTTAATACCAAGTAAAAGCATGTTTGAAACTGATTTGCAACTTGTAACATTTTGAAAATGCCTTGAACAAAACTGATAAATTTCCATTTTCATTTCATCGATTCTCCCTAACCATAAGTGATCTTGAAGACTTCCTTGACATTTTGGAAAGCTTGTAACATTCTATACAATTCATATTTGAAATGCAACTTGAGATACCTCTTGGAACTAGGTGAAAAGTTTCCATGAAGTTAGGTCAAAAACGTGCCTAAACTAGGGCAAAATTTCACTAAGTTAAAAAGTTTATGGACCCTTATTCACAAAATCATACCTTGATATCCAAGCATATTTTTGGAAAACTTTGTGAATCAAAGTTGTATATTTCATGGAGGACTACAACTTTCATGTTGGAAGTTTTCTTTAAATCCAATTGCATCATGGTGAAACAGTTGTGGAAAGTTGGGAAAAAATAAGAAATTTTCTTAACTTAGAAAATTTCTAATTTATGAAACATTTTCAAATTGAAACCCTAATTTGAAAAATTAGGTTTCTTGGTCAACAAGTTTCACATTTTTACATATCTTGATGAATTATGACCCTTGGCACTTGATTTTGACCAAAAAGTCAAAGTTTGACTTTTCAGTGTACAATTGATTTTTTATCAGTTGACTGGAAAATTCATCTGTCAATCCTATGCTTTTGAGATATTTTGAACTATGTGATTAGGTAAAGATGATGCCATTGAGTCCTTGAAATCATGCTTGAACCCAATTGATCATTGGCTAGGTTAAAAATTAGAAATTGCCCTTTCTCAATCAAAACCCTAATTTTGACCATTTTGCCCTTTTGATGATTTGATCAAATTTCTTGAGGAGTTGTGGTCCAAACTTGATCAAATGGTACATAGGAGCCTAGAATGTTGTTGTGAATCAAAAGTTATGAAGTTTGACTGTAAATTGGCCATGGTTGACTTTTTCCCCAATACAACTGATTTCTAGGTCAACTGTCCAATTGACTGAGCAAAAATGTGATTCAAGGCTTGAAACTTGGTATGAACAATATTAGGGATCCAAGATGGTGTATGAAAGTCACATGAAGCATTAATGGTTAAAAAACCCTTGTGCAAACTCAAACCCTAATTTCAGGTCATCAGTGCAAGATGAGGTCTTGAGTTGAGCAAACCCTAATCCTGTCTGGAATCCAAGAAGTCTTGTGAGGAAAATATTGATAATATGAGAGGGCATATATTGGGGTACAACAATTATCCTCTAGTTAAACAGAAGTTTCGTCGTATACGCCCTGAAATGTCATAGAAAATCAAGGCAGAGCTCATGTAACAGTTCGATACAGGATTCTTAGCTGTCACTTCGTATCCACAGTGGGTTGCTAACGTTGTACAGGTGCCTAAGAGGGACGGTAAGGTACATATGTGTGGTGATTACAGAGATATGAACAGGGTAAGCCCCAAGGATGACTTCCCACTTCATCACATTGATGTTCTGGTCGACAACACCGCGCAGCAACAAATTTTCTACTTCATGGATGGTTTCTCTGGCTACAACCAGATCAAGATGGCTCCTGAAGACATGGAGAAGACAACCTTCGTTACACCGTGGGGCACCTTCTGCTACAAGATGATGCCTTTTGGGTTGAAGAATGTTGGGTCAACCTATCAGCACGCCATGGTCTCTTTCTTTCACGATATGATTCACCATGAGATCGAAGTGTATGTTGATGACATGATAGCCAGGTCTCAGACTGAGGAAGAGCACCTTGATCATCTCCAGAAATTTTTTGACAGGTTGAAGACATACAAGCTGAGGTTGAATCTGAACAAGTGTACTTACGGGGTAAGGTCTGGTAAGCTTCTGGGTTTCGTTGTCAGTGACAAGGGTATTCAGGTAGACCCTACCAAAGTAAAAGCTATACAAGAAATTCCGGTTCCCCGCATAGAGAAGGAAGTTAGAGGTTTCTTGGGACGTCTGAATTACATCGCCAGGTTCATTTCACATGTAACTACTACTTGTGAGCCAATCTTCAAGCTTCTGAAGAAAGATCAAGTGGTAAAGTGGAATGATAAATGCCAGACCCCTTTCAAAAGAATATAGGAATACCTTCAAGAACCGTAAATTTTGATGCCTCGAGTTGAAGGAAGACCTTTGATATTATACTTGACAGTTCTAGACAATTCAATGGGGTGCGTGCTGGGGCAGCATGATGAGTATGGCCGAAAAGAGCACGCCATTTATTACCTTAGCAAAACATTTACCGACTGTGAGACCCGATACTCATTGCTCGAGAAAACTTGTTGCGCTTTGGCATGGGCTGCTCGCCGGCTGAGACAGTATATGATGACTCACACAACCTTGTTGATATCAAAGATGGATCTGATCAAGTATATTTTCGAGACGCCCGCTCTCTCCGGAAGGATAGTAAGGTGGAAAATGATCTTAACTGTGTACGACATACAATATACAACCCAAAAAGCTATAAAGGGGAGTGTATTGGCTGATCATTTGGCTCATCAAGCCGTGGATGACTACCAGTCCATGAATTTTGAGTTCCCGGATGAGAATTTCATGTTAGTAACTGACTACGAAGATCCTAGACTGGATGAAGGACCTGAGGAAGGATCCCAATGGTCTATATATTTTGATGGAGCCTCAAACGCACTGGGTAACGGCATTGGCGCTATAATCATATCTCCCGAGGGCTGTCATACTCCGTTCACCACCCGATAATGTTTCAATTGAACCAACAACATGGCGGAGTATGAGGCATGTATTATGGGTCTTTGAGCTGCTATCGACCTAAGGATCAAGTTTTTGAGTGTATTTGGGGATTCCGCTTTGGTGATAAGTCAGATCAAAGGCGAGTGGGATACAAAGAGTATGTAATGACATTTCTCCCACACTTTGAGGAGGTAACCTTTTAACATTTCCCACAAGAGGAGAACCAGTTGGCGGGCACGCTAGCTACCATGTCTTCTATGTTCAAGGTTAGGTGGGACAAAGAAGCTCCCCAGATTACCATTGAGAAGTTGGATGAACCAGCACACTGATGTGAGATCGATACCGAACAAGTGGAAGACAAACCCTGGTTCCACGAAGTCAAAAGGTATCTCGAGGCGCAAGAGTATCCCGAAGGGGCATCGGTCAATGATAAGAAGTTTTTGAGAAGGTTTTCTGGAAAGTTCTTCCTTAGTAATGGGATCCTCTATAAGTGTAACCATGACTCCACACTATTACGGTGTGTAGACAAGAGCGAAGCCGAGAGGATCATGACAGATCTACATGAATGCACTTTCGGAACCCATTCAAGTGGACATACCATGGCTAAGAAGATCCTACGGGCACGATATTACTGGTCCACTATGGAAGCCGATTGTTATCAGGACTCTTGATCTGTCGATATGGTGTACCAGAGAGAATTATCACTGACAATGGTACGAATCTCAACAACACAATGATCACCGAGATCTGCAAACAGTTCAAGATACAACACCATAATTCGTCTCCTTACCGGCCAAAGAAGAATGGCACTATTGAAGCAGCTAACAAGAACATCAAGAAGATTGTACAGAAGATGACGGTGACATATAGATACTGGCATGAGATGTTACCGTTCACTCTTCATGGGTACCGTACCTCAGCACGGACGTCGACAGGTGAAACACCCTACTCTCTGGTATATGGTATGGAGGTAGTCCTACCCATAGAAGTCTAGATACCTTCTCTTAGGATTATGAAGGATGCGGGTTTGAACAAAGACGACTGGATCCAAACCCGGCTTGATCAGTTAAATCAAATCGATGAAAAGACACTTACTGCTATCTGCCATGGTTAGACTTATCAAAAGTGAATGATCAAGACTTTTAACAAGAAAGTCAGGCGTCAAGAATATCAAGTCAGGGACATAGTGATCAAACGCATCATACTTCCGCAAGGTGATCCCAGGGGAAAATGGACCCCCACGTACGAAGGGCCATTTGTGGTTAAGAACATTTTCTTGGGAGGAGCTATGATTCTAACCAACATGGATGGTGACGACCTTCCTCACCCTGTCAATGTAAACACAGTGAAAAGATACTACGCATAATCAAAGACCCGCTAGGTTGACTGGCCTAGGCAAAAATAAGGGCTTCCCGGTGAACCAAAAGGGTTCGGGCAAAAGTAAGGGATGAAAATGAAAAAAAATATGTACACCCGGCAAGTCAAAAACCCGAAAGGGAGGCTTGGGAAAAAAAGGGTATCCCGGTGGATTGAAAACCCAAAAGGGAAATCCAGGAAAAAAAGTTAGGGATTAAAGTGTATCACTATGTCTCATTGGATCATCTTGCGACCAGACTTCGGTATCAGCTATCAAGCATAAATGGTGCCAATCAATCTGATCAACCTTCGGCCAAGTAGCAAAGTGATGAGACGCTTGAAGATATAAAGACAATAGCAGAGTTGGAACCCAATGGGGTTGTTTCACATAGCTATTTTTATTTCTTTTGCATAAATTGTAATTTCTTTCGGCAACATTATCTTACTAGAACGTCAGCCTCTTGGTACAAAACGCCTATTACAGGCCAATTTCCAAATCAATACAAGTCATTTTTACAAAACTTCAATTTGTTTCTTTTTCTGTTTTGTTTTGCAAGAACGTCCATTGATTTATTTTTGATATATGAATTTGAAAATGATTGCTGCTCATAAATATTTACATAAGAAACAAACT
The DNA here is from genome assembly GCA_948472305.1 of Vicia faba. Lineage (NCBI taxonomy): Eukaryota > Viridiplantae > Streptophyta > Magnoliopsida > Fabales > Fabaceae > Vicia > Vicia faba. The sequence continues at coordinate 925,195,607 of OX451737.1, forward strand.
TCAATTGCACGTAATTCCAGAAAAAGGAAAAATAAGAAGTGCCAAACCCTACAGTTCCTCTGTCCAGCAGGTATCAGGATGGAGTCAGCTTGGGAACATAATTATTGGTATACGCACTCCCCAATGAGTAAAAGTATCCAGAGGCATTTATAGAAGCTTTCCCGAAATAGGACATAACTATCCCCATCCGAGGTTCGTAATCGCATGCGTGTCAATAAATTTAATCCCCCAAGCAGAGTCTATTTCTACGGATACTGAAGCTCAATCTCTAACAGAGATCATCATTGCCAGTGACATAATTTCATCCCAAGTTGAGTTTATTCCTCCAGATCAGCAGGTCTACCAACAGAGTATCTCTTCCCCCAAAGTCGGGTCCCCGCAGAGTTATTCTCCAACATCTCTTCTCGACAGAATATTTGCGAATCTCCAGCAACAGTCAGGGATTTATTTTCCCAGACGCGAGCATACCTCGACAACATTTCATGAACATACATTATGACATACACATACATATCATATACAACATAATCTCATTTATTTTGAGAACATCATCTCACCCTGCATTTCATGCATCGCATACAACTAACCCTGATATCTTTTCAGGAAGAGACGATTAACTTCAACAAATCCAACAGTTATACATATCACATCTACAGACAACTAATGGAAACTCAGTTCCCGAAATCAAATGGGTCAACTAATCTACATCATCAGATCAAAGTAACCTTACCCCGGTTCATCCTGAAGTTTTACACAAACTTATAACCCTACCCCGGTTGATCCTAAAGTTTTACACAAACGTAAAACCTCACCTCGGTTCATCCTGAAGTTTTACACAAACTTATAACCTTACCCCGATTCATCGTGAAGTTTTACACAAACTTATAACCTTACCCCGGTTCCTTATGAAAGACTTATCCTGAAGCAACCTTACCTAGGTTCCTTCTCAGTTCAGATGCAGTTTTACCCAAACTCCTCACAAAATAACCTTACCCAGGCTGTCATATCAAAGTAACCTTACCCAGGTTCCTTTTGAAATTTTACACGAACGTATCACAAAATAACCTTACCCAGGTTCCTTTTGAAGTTTTACACGAACTTATCACAAAGTAATCTTACCCAGGTTCCTTTTGAAGTCTTACATGAACTTATCACGAAGTAACCCTACTACCCAGGTTCCTTCTTACAGCCCTACTATCCAGGCTTTCATATCAAAGTAACCCTACTATCCAGGTTCCTTCTCACAGCACTACTATCTAGGATTTCCATATCGAATTTACCCTATTATCCAGGTCCCTTCTCATAACCTTACTATCCAGGTTCCTTCTCTCTTATCTCCAGACAGCAGTCCACAACACTATAAGACCGGGACCTAATCAAATAGGATTGATTTCGTATTTCCCCAGTAGAGTAACGGAAAACTGAAGCTCCTAAAACTCTATTTCTCGAGACAAATACCAACATTCCTCAACAGATTCCTCCTCAACAACAGCAACAAGAACTCTCGTCAAAGGAATATCTCAGGAAATCCACATTCTCTAGATGGCATCTTTAAGCCCATCTCCGACAATTCTCCTTCGCATCTAGGATGGCATCTTTAAGCCCATATCCGACAATCTTCCATTATCGACCTCCAAATGGCATCTGTAAGCCCATTCCCGATATCACAAATCAAGTGCCACTTCATGCGAGTGCAAATTTCTGGGCACTCTAGTGTTCAATCATCTTCCACCTTCAGATCACGAAAGGCAGGCTAGCCAATCTACATCCTCAGGTTTAAGAGGATTAAACAGGGGCAGCTGTTGTACCCCAAAATATGCCCTCCCATTTTACTCAACAAATGTTAATTGAGGTCCCCAAGTTGCTCAAGGAAGTCCAAGAGTTTACCGGACAAACTCTCTCCTAAGGCACTATACCTCAAATTAGAGTTTCCCTTTTCATCAAGATGTGTGAACCACAAAGGACTCAAATTCTTCCCAAGATCATCCATGTCAAGTTTCATGCCTTGCATAAGAAGTTTGCTCAGTCAACTGCTCGGATGCTTGAGAAATCGACTGTATTAGGTCAAAAGTCAACTGTGGCCCACATAGAGTCAAACCTCAAGATTTTTGATCAACATCGACATTTTAAAGTTACTTTCATCATTTTATCAAGGGTTGATCATGATTCCTCAAGGAATGCTCCAAATTCATCAAAACCCAAAAGTTGCTAAATTAGGGTTTCTCAGTAAAAGTCAACCCAACTTTGACCAAGCATAACTTCCACATGTTTTATCAGAAATTTTCCATCCAAAGATCGTTTTGAAGAGAATTACATTCCCTACAACTCATCTCCAGCTCACAAGTTCAAAATATTCACCCACAAAAAGATATGAATTTCTACATTATGGGTCATTTTGAAAAGTCAACAAAAACACCTTTTGGGTCAAAGATTCATACATGAACATGGAAGATCCAATTGAGATGAAACCAAAACGGTTGTTTAGGGGACATCCTAAGATTTGTAAAAGTCCGAGAACACCCTCCTAGGGTCAAAATTGAGAGAGTGGTGCATTGTCAAATTGGCAATTTTTGGAAAATTGTCAAAAGTCAATATTGATCAAATTTGCATTTTTTCCAAAGGGGGCCATGTTTTCTTGATTGAAACATGTTTCTAATAGGACCAACGACCCCTGAGCTTTTCCACCTAGTATTTTATTACATTTATCATTTATTTTGATTTTTTATTCATTTAAATCAAAATAAATCAAATTAAATGGTAAAATAATGAAAACAAATCAAATCTTTAGATTTTTGTGCATATTTGAAGTCCATATACAGCTAGCATGATGATCAATTCGTGCAAGGATCATTAGGGTTGGAAAAGATTGGATTGAAGCTTGTTTTAGAAAGATATCATACATGAATCAAATCAAATCCAATTTTCATAATTGTCAAAGATATGATACAATTTTATTAACCTAATTCAGTATACTACATATACACAATAATCCCAGACCATAAGCATAAGGATTGGAGGCGTGAAACAGCAAGAAAGAAACCAAAATTTTGTAAGAAAAGTGTGAGACCTGTCTTTGTATACATGCCCATTCAAGCTAGTCCAACATTTCCAATCGATTCCTGGATATCCCAGGAAGCTAACAACATCATTTGCAAGCCTTAAAGCATTCAAAAATCGTCCCCCAAAGCATCACGGTTTGCCATAAAACTCAAACTCAATTTCAATGTTTTACGTATCCTAAACGCATGTTAATCATATATTTGTGTTTATCATCTTGTTTGCAAGCTACCTGTACCCTTTAATTGCATTTACCGCGCAGGAATCCATAGTTGCCATTGTTAGGGTTTATGTTTGTAATTTAGGGCTTTCTTACACAGGTGAAATCAGCCAAAAAAGGGGATACCAAGGTGTTCACGACATCACCACGAATGGAGCTACGTATTTAGATATCATTTATTGTGTGTTTTGTGCATTTTTGAAATTTACAGGGGTTATAGCTATAGACTTGTGTCTGTAGGTAAAAGTTCTTTGCCTAATACGACGATTGCAGCGAAGAACATAGTATGTGGCAGTCCACCATTGGCTCATTTAAAATTTGTGCACTTTTTTGAATTTACTACATTATTTTATTTATTATATTTTGTTCTCCTTGTAGAAACAAGTTAACAACGCAGCTCAGTTGGCAACACATCGTTGGTAGGGAGTACAAGGACCTGGGTTCGATCCCAGGTCCCAACAATTGCTTTGTATTATTTTTTCTCATGTCATCAAGTATACCACACTCTTTACCATCCACCATGCGCTAGAAGTTCCTGACCATTGGATGCACTTCTAACCAGATCCAACGCTTCCAGCCATGAATGTCCATGGTACACGTACAAGTCAACGCTATGCCGGATTCAAAGGTTGATTGGGCTTGGAACTTAATGGGCCTTGGAATTTCAGATTCATACCCCCCGCTCAGCCAGCACAAGCCCATTTGGTTATCTTTTATTATTTTCTTTAATTTCTTTTCTTTATTTCTTTTCCTTTTTTTAATTAATACAAAAATTATTTTTATTAAATTAACAAATCAAAAATCATAAAAAGAGTTTATTTTTCTTAATAAATATTTTTTTGAATTAATTAGTTTAATTTATTTAGGGAAATTTAATTTTCTTTTTATAATGAAAATCAATTAGAATTAGGGTTTGAGATTGTACATAATTTAATTAATTTTATTTAAAAAATACCTCAAAAATCAGTTTTTCTCATAAATATTTATTCCTTTAATTAATTAATTTAGTTATAAAATTAGGTTAATTTAATTTCTTTCATAATTTAAAAAACAATTAGAAATTAGGTTTAATTGATTTGCAATTAAACATTTTCTCAAATAAAATTCAAAAAAATTGTTTTCTCTCAAATTAGGGTTTTAGATTATTTCAATCGTCCTCGCATTTAATTCACCGCGCGCTTGTTAATTATTTGTCCATTATTTTGTAATTGTTCAGGGTTTGTAATAGTTAACTTAGGGTTTCTATTTACTGTTTAAATCCCCGATTTTTGGTTATGCAATTAATCCCCCTCCCCGAAGCCTTGTAATAGCTAGGTTTTATTTCCTCGCACTTTTAATTTCTGCAATCTTTAACTGTCTAGATGTATGGCTAATAGGATTGTATGGAAAAAATGTCTGGAAAATTAAAATGGTAGATCACCTAATGTGCAAAGATTAAATAACTGAAACAAATCATATGCACATATTCACTCCTAGGGTTTACCTCACTTCGGTTGCCTTCGGTAAACAACCATTAAGCATAGGAGATTTTAGTGGTTGCCCTCCAGTCTAATGAGATTAAAGTGTCCCATTCGAATGTTGCCTCAGAAATGTTGTCTCAGAAAGATCTTAAGACTCTAGGGTTATTACTAAAGCTTTCTAACTATTGCTTTGGTGATTGTACTTGTCCCTTTCGAATGTCCCTTACAACTCTAATGACGGTGCTACTTACTCCTTAATAGTAGGATAGTGCTGTCTAAAGGAAATAGAATGAACAATCCTTTTTTCGAGTAGGTAGAATCTTAAGCACTTGCTCAATGAAAACTTTTCACACAAACACTTTTCAAAAAAATATTTCAAAACAACTTCGTCACATCCTTGAGGACTGATACAAGGGTTTTCACGAATTAAAAACCTTTTCAAGACAAACACACACAAGCAATTTGAAAAATGAGCAAGTACCTAAGAGCCCGTAGATAACTACGGAAAGAAAGGGTGCTAACACCTTCCCTTTCTATAATCTACCCCCCGTACTCAGAATATCTCTTAAAAAGGTTTTTTCTGTTCTTTTTCCTTTTCCACGATTGGATGAAATAAAATTCGGTGGCGACTCTTGCTTACCGCGTTGCAAACAAAAAACACAAAACACAAACCAGTATTAAACAGTAGGTTCTTCCACCGTATCACACCAGGTCTCAGACGGAGGAAGATCTTCTTGATCATCTCCAAAAGTTGTTCGACAGGTTGAAGATATATAAGCTGAGGTTGAATCCGAACAAGTGCACCTTCGGGGTAAGGTATGGTAAACTTCTGGGTTTTATTGTCAGCGACAAAGGCATCCAAGTAGATCCTGCAAAGGTAAAAGCTATACAAGAAATGTCAGCTCCCCGTACAGATAAGGAAGTTAGAGGTTTCTTGGGACACCTGAATTATATCGCCAGGTTCATTTCACATCTGACTGATACTTGTGAGCCAATATTCAAGCTTCTGAAGAAAGATCATGTGGTAAAGTGGAATGATGAATGCCAGACAGCTTTCGAAAGAATCAAGGAGTACCTTCAAGAACCACCAATTCGGATGCCTCTAGTTGAAGGAAGACCTTTGATATTGTACTTGACAATGCTAGATAATTCAATGGGGTGTGTGCTGGGGCAGCATGACGAGTCTGGTCGAAAAGAGCACGCAATATACTACCTTAGCAAAAAATTTACCGACTGTGAGACACGATACTCATTGCTCGAGAAAACTTGTTGCACTTTGGCATGGGCTGCTCGCCGACTAAGACAATATATGATGACTCACACTACCTTGTTGATATCGAAGATGGATCCGATCAAGTATATTTTCGAAAAGCCCGCTCTCTCCGAAAGGATAGTAGGATGGCAAATGATCTTAACTGAGTAGACATACAATATACAACCCAAAAAGAAATAAAGGGGAGTGTATTGGCTGATCATTTGTCTCACCAGGTCGTGGATGACTACCAGTCCATGAATTTTGAGTTCCCGGATGAGAATATCATGTTGGTGACTGACTACGAAGAACCTGGACCGGATGAAGGACCTGAGGAGAGATCTCGATGGTCTATGTATTTTGATGCAGTCTCAAACGCATTGGGTAATGGCATTGGAACTGTAATCATATCCCCTGAGGGCTGTCATACTCCATTCACTGCCCGATTATGTTTCAACTACACCAACAACATGGCGGAGTATGAAGCATGCATCATGGGTCTCCAAGCTGCTATTGACCTAATGATCAAGTTCTTGAGTGTATTCGGGAATTCTGCTTTGGTGATAAGTCAGATCAAAGGTGAGTGGGATACGAAACACCTGAATCTCATCCAATACAAAGAGTATGTACTGACATTGCTCCCACACTTTGAGGAGGTAACATTCAAACATTTCCCACGAGAGGAGAATCAGTTAGCGGGCGCGCTAGCTACCATGTCTTCTATGTTCAAGGTTAGGTGGGACAATGAAGCGCCCCAAATTACCATTGATAGGTTGGATGAGCTAGCACACTGCTGTGAAATCGACATCAAAGAAATGGTAGACAAACCCTGGTTTCACGAAGTCAAAAGGTATCTTGAGGCTCAAGAGTATCCCGAAGGCACATATGTCAACGATAAGAAGTTTCTGAGAAGGTTCGCTGCAAAGTTCTTCCTCAGTAATGGAATCCTCCATAAACGCAACCATGACTCCACACTACTATGGTGTGTAGACAAGAGAGAAGCAGAGAGGATCATGACAGATCTATATGAAGGCATCTTCGGAACCCATTCCAGTGTACACACCATGGCTAAGAAGATCCTACGGGTAGGATACTACTGGTCCACTATGGAAGCCGATTGTTATCAGCACTCTCGAACTTGTCATAAGTGCCAAATCTACGCTGATAATGTGCATGTTCCTCTAGTCCCCTTAAACGTCTTGACATCCCTGTAGCCCTTTGCAATGTGGGGCATCGACATGATCGGAGAAATCAGGCCCACTGCTTCTAATGGACATCTCTTCATCCTAGTAGCCATTGATTACTTCACGAAGTGGGTTGAGGCAGCTTCCTTTGCTACAGTAACCAAGAACGTCGTAGCGCGATTTATCCGACATAATCTGATCTGTGAATATGGTGTGCCAGAGATAATTATCACTGACAATGGTACTAATCTCAACAACACGATGATCACCGAGCTCTCTAAGCAACTCAAGATACAGCATCATAACTCTTCTCCCTACTGGCCGAAGATGAATGGCATTGTCGAAGCGCGTAATAAGAACATCAAGAAGATTGTGCTGAAGATGACGGTGACATATAAAGACTGGCATGAGATGTTACCATTTACTCTTCATGGGTACCGTACCTCAGCCCGAATGTCGACAGGGGAAACACCCTACTCTCTGGTATATGGCGTGGAGGCAGTCCTACCCATCGAAGTCCAGATTCCTTCTCTCAGGATTATGAAGGATGCGGGTTAGAATGAAGACGATTGGATCCGAACCCAACTTGATCAGTTAAATCTAATTGACGAAAAGAGACTTACTGCTATCTGTCATGGTCAGACGTACCAAAAGCAAATGATCAAGGCTTTTAACAAGAAAACAAGGCGTCAAGAATATCAAGTCGGGGATCTAGTGATCAAACGCATCATACTTCCGCAAGGAAATCCCAGAGGAAAATGGACCCCCACGTACGAAGGGCCATTTGTGGTTAAGAACATTTTCTCGGGAGGAGCTATGATTCTAACCACCATGGATGGTGACGACCTTCCTCACCCTGTCAATGCAGATATAGTGAAAAGATACTACGCCTAACTAAAAGACACACTAGGTTGACTATCCTAGGCAAAAATAAGGGCTTCCCGGCGAACCAAAAGGGTTCGGGCAAAAGTAAGGGATGAAAATCAAAGAAATTTGTGCACCCGGTAAGTCGAAAACCTGAAAGGGCGGCTTGGGAAAAAAAGGGTATCTCGGTGGACTGAAAACCCGAAAGGACGGTCCAGGAAAAATTTAGGAATTAAAGCATATCACTATGTCTCAGTGGATCATCTTGCGACCAGACTTCGGTATCAACTATCAAGCTCAGACGGCGCCAATCAATCTGATCAACTTTCGGCCAAGAAGCAAAGTGATGAGACGTTTGAAGATATAAAGGCAATAGCATAGTTGGAACCCAATGAGGTTGTTTCACATAGCTGTTTTTCTTTCTTTTACACAAATTTTATAATTTCTATCTTTCGGCGGTGTTCTCTTACTAGAGTGTCAGCCCCTTTGTAGAAAAACGCCTATTACAGGCCAACTTCAAAAATCAATACAAATCATTTTCACAAGAAACTTCAATCTATTTTTTTCTTTTTCTGTTTTGTTTTGCAAGAACGTCCAATGACTTATTTTTTATATATGCATTTGAAAATGATTGCTTCTCATAAACATTTCCATAAGAAATAAAAGTAAATTACTCGTAATTCCAGAAACAGGGCAAAAACAAGAAGTGCCAAACCCTACAGTTACTCTGCCCAACAGGTACCGGGATAGAGCCAACTTGGGAACAAAATTATTGGTTCATACGCTCCCCACATAGTAAAAAAGATCCAAAGGCATTTGATGTCAGCTTTCCTGAAATAGGACGTAACCACCCCCAACTGAGGTTCATAATCGCGGGCGAGTCATTGAAATTCATCCCACAAGTAGAGTTTATTTCTCAAGATACAGAGGCTCAATCCCCGACAAAGTTCATCACTTCAGCTAACAAAAATGAATTTTCTAAGTTCATTCCCCGCATAGTTTATTCTCAAGCAGTATCTCTTCCCGACAGAATATTTACAAATCTCCAGCAACTGTCAAGAATTTATTTTCCCAGACGCGAGCATACCCCGATAGAATTTCATGAACATACATCATGACATACACATACATATCATATACAACATAATCTCATTTATTTTGAGAACATCATCTCACCCTGCATTTCATGCATCGCATATAACTAACCCTGATATCTTTCCATGAAAAGAGGATTAGCTTCAACAAATTCAGCAGTTATGCAGATCACGTCTGCAGATGACTAATGGAAACTCAGTTCCCGAAACCAAACAGGTCAACTAATCTATACTATCACTTTGAAGTAACCCTACTACCCAGGTTCCTTCTCAAAACCCTACTATCCAAGCTTTCATTTCGAAGTAACCCTACGACCCAGGTTCCTTCTCACAGCCATACTATCCAGGATTTTATATCGAAGTAACCCTACTATCAAGATTCCTTCTCACAGCCCTACTATCTAGGCTTTCATATCAAAGTAATCCTACTACCCAGGTTCCTTCTCACAGCCCTACTATCCAGGATTTCATTTCGAAGTAACCCTACTATCCAGGTTCCTTCTCACAGCCCTACTATCTAGGATTTCATTTCAAAGTAACCCTACGACCCAGGTTCCTTCTCACAACCCTACTATCCAGGCTTTCATTTCGAAGTAACCCTACTATCCAGGTTCCTTCTCACAGCCCTACTATCCAGGATTTCATATCGAAGTAACCCTACTACCCATGTTCCTTCTCACAACCCTACTATCCAGGTTCCTTCTCACAACCCTACTATCCAGGTTCCTTCTCATAGCCCTACTATCCAGGCTTCCATACCGAAGTAACCCTACTATCTAGGTTCCTTCTCACAGCCCTGTTATCCAGGCTTTCAATTCTAAGAAACCCTATTATCCAGGTTCCTTCTCATAACCTTACCATTCAGGTCGTCTTTTCTCTTACCTTCAGACAGTAGTCCACAACACTGTAAGACCTGGACCTGATCAAACACGATTGGTTTCGCATTTCCCCAGTAAGTCACGATGCAGCTTGTCCACTGACCAGATATGCAGTCCACCTCCAGAGTTAATTACCTAGTAGAGTAACGGACAACTGAAGCTCCTAAAATTCTATTTCTCCTAAGACAGATACCAACATTCCTCAGCAGATTCCTCCTTAACGACAGGAGTAGGGACTCTCATCAAAGGAATATCTCAGGAAATCAACATCCTCTAGATGGCATCTTTAAGCCCATCTCCGACGGTACTCCGTCACATCTTGGATGGCATATTTAAGCCCATCTCCGACAATTCTCTAGCAAATTCAAAATGGCATCTATAAGCCCATTTCTGATATCACAAATCAAGTATCACTTCATGCGAGCGCAAATTTTTAGGCACTCTAGTGTTCAATCATCTTATACCTTCAGATCACGAATGACAGACAAGCCAATCTACATCCTTAGGTTTAAGAAGATTTAACAGGCGCAGCTGTTGTACACCAAAATGTTCCCTCTCATTTTACTTAAAACACACTCCTAGAGATCCTCAAGTTGCTCAAGTTTTCCCAAGAGTTGACCAGACAAACTCTCTTCTAAGGCAGTGTGTCTCAAATTAGGGTTTCCATTTTCATCAAGATGAGTGAACCACAAAGACCTCATATGCTCTCCATGGTCCTACTATTTTCTCAAGACCCTCCATGTCAAATTTCAAGCACTGCACAAGAAGTTGGCTCAGTCAACTGCTCAGATGCTTGAGAATCAACTGTATTAGGTCAAAAGTCAATTGTGGACGACATACAGTCAAACTCCAAGCTTTTTGGTCAACATCAACATTCTGAAGTGATATACATCATTTGAACAAAGGTTTATCATGATTCCTCAAGGAATGCCCTAAATTCATCAAAACCCAAAAGTTGCTAAATTAGGGTTTCTTAGGAAAAGTTAACCAAACTTTGACCAAGCATAACTTCCACATACTTTATCAGAAATTTTCCATTCAAGGCTAATTTTGAATATGATTCAATTCCCTACAATTTATCTTCATCCCTCAAGTTCAAAATATGCACTCACAAAAAGATATGAATTTTTACATTATGGGTCCTTTTGTAAAGTCAACAAAAGCACCTTTTGGGTCAAATATTCTTACATAAACATGGAAGATCCAATTGAGATGAGAACAAAGGGGTTGCTTAGGGGACATCATAAGCTTTCTAAAAAGTCCAAGAACACCTCTCTAGGGTGAAAATTGGAAGAGATATGTCTTGTCAAAGTTGACCCTTTTTGCAAGATTGCCAAAAGTCAAATATGCTCAAAAGTGCATTTTTTACCAAATGGGCCTAGCATCTCATGATTGCACCTCACTTGTAGCATGGTCCATGACCCAAATATCCATCCACATGTTATTTGCTTCATTTTCCATTTTATTTTGATTTTTTATTAATTAAAATTTCAATTAAATCAAATAATTGGTAAATAATACCGAAGATATGTTTTGATTTGATTTTTTGATAGGATCTCAATCTAAATATGCTGAGATATCAAGACCAAAACGAATCAGGCATGATTGGTACAAAAATAGGATGATTTGAATCAATTTAGCAAGTTTTTATATGGCATGAAAATTAAATCAAATCTTCAAAACTTTCAAAGATTCCAATCAGTTTTATAACCCTAATTCGTTCTAGAATATAAATTGAACATGTACAAGGAATAAGACAAGGGTTAGCAGCAGAGAAAGCACAAGAACAAATTCCAAATTTCTTGCAAAAAAGTGTGATTCGGTTTTCATTCTAGAGGACCTTTCAAAAAAATTTAAGGCCATCAATCGCATCCCAAGACGTTGCTGAAGCTAACTGGATCAATTCCAATTCCCTTCAGCCCAGAAACACCTGGTATGAACATCACGGTTTGTAACATTTTTGAAATTTGATTTCCATGATTTATGCATTATAAACATATTTTGATCATGTATTTTCGTTAGTTATCATGTTTACAATATTTTAGCATACTTTGATTGAAGTTTGGGTGCAGATATGGACATATGCCATAGTTAGGGTTTGAGGTTCCAAATTAGGAACTTCATATACATGCAAAATTGGATCATATAAAGGGTGGATTTGCATTCAGGAGGTCATGACCAATTTACCCATGCCCTTGGTATCAATTATTATTGCTTGTACTTAATTTTGAAAACACACAGGGTTTTAGCTACAGACATGGTTCGTAGGTATAGGTATTATTTCTAAAACGACGGAAGAAGGAAGAAGAAGATCATGTGGCAGCCAACCATTGGGCCATTTGAAATTCCGCGCGCTTTTGTCCACTAACCATTTGTTTTTCCATATTATGTTTTGTTTTCATTATAATAACAACTAAGAAAGTTGGCCCAGTGGAAAAGCGCGTTGGTGGAGAGTATAAGGACCTGGGTTTGATCCCAAGTCCCAGCAAAACTTTATTTTCTTTTCCATTTGCAGATCATGTGCATCACCTGCCCTAACGTTCACCATGCGCTATCAACCATCCATTCTTCAGATTCATAGTCAACCAGATCCAACGCATAGCAATGAAGGACCCATGGTACACCCTCAGGTCAACGCCACATGGAACCAAGCGCTGACTGGGCTTGGATGGCTAATGGGCCTGGGAAATTCAACATTGCACCCCCCATTCAGCACAACACAGGCCCAATTCCTCTCTTTCTCTATTTTTTTAATTTATTTTATTTATTTTCTAAATTACTTTTCTTTTCACAAATAATATCTAAAATCATTTTTTTATTTAATAAAAAAATCACAAAAAAACACCAAAAATCATTTTTTTCATAAAAGAATATTTTTATTTCTTAATTAATTTAGTTTAATTAACTTAGGGCAATTTAATCTTTTTTTATATATAATTAAAAATAATTAGAATTAGGGTTTTAATTGTACATAACTTAATTAATTTTTTCCTCAAAAAATAACTTAAATATTTTTTTCAATTAGATTTTTAGGGTTTTCAATTTTTCTTGCATTTAATTTGCCGCGCGCAATTTAATTCTTTTATTATTATTGTAATTGCTCTTGGATTGTAATAGTAATTAGGGTTTTAAACTTCCGTATTTTTATTTTTGGTCAAGATGATTATGTAACTGCCAAAGCCCTGTAATAGCTAGGTTTATTTTCTCGCACTTTAAATTCTTGCAAATCTTTAACTGTCTAGATGCATGGCTAATAGGTTTGTATGGAAAGAATGCTTGAAATTAAAATGGTAGATCACCTAATGTGCAAAGACTAAATTAACTGAAAAATTCACATTCACATGTTCACTCCTAGAGTTTGCCTCACTTCGATTGCCTTCGGTAAAATAGTCATTTAAGCATAGGAGATTTTAGTGATTGCCCTCTTGTCTAAGAGATCAAATGTCCCATTCAAATGTTGCCTCGGAAATGTTGCCTCGAAAAGATCTTAAGACTCTAGGGTTACTACTAAAGCTTCCAACCCATTGCTTTTGTGGTTGTACTTGTCCCTTTCGAACGTCCCTTACAAACTCCAACGACGGGGCTACCTACTTCTTAATAGTAGGATAGCGCTGTCTAAAGGAAACGAGAACGAACAATTTCTTTCGAGTAGGTAGAATCTTAAGTACTTGCTCAACAAAACTTTTCACATAAACACCTTTTAAAACAATTTTCAAAACAACTTCGTCACACCCTTGAGGACTGATACAAAAGTTATCATGAAGTAAAACTTTTTTTTCAAAACAAGCACACACACAAGCAATTTTAAAAAGATGAGAAAGTACCTAAGAGCCCATGGAAAACCATGGATAGAAAGGGTGATAACACCTTCCCTTTCTATAATCTACCCCCCGTACGCAGAAACATCTCGAAAAAGGTTTTTAATGTTCTTTTTCCTTTTCCACGATTGGATGAAATAAAATTCGGTGGCGACTCTTACTTACCGCGACATTTTGCGAACAAAAAAATGCAAAACACAAACCAGTATAATAGTCGGTTATGCCACCGTATCACACTAGCATTGATCGGTCTCATGCCCGGGACTATTTGAATGATATGCCCACTTGGTATTTGGATTGTATTTAGGTGGGGACGTGTTCGGATTGGACGGAGGATCACGCAGTGTCACCAAGTTAGCCTTTAACAGGTGTTGTAAGGCTTGGGATAACGACATGCCTATCCTTGTGAATTGTCTTCGTGGAGCCTCAAATCGCTGATGATTGGAAGATTGTCTTTGAACAGGAGTCAGGTTGGAAATTAAAACAACATTAACGGAAGAAAGGTTATCCTTCTTGGCACGGGCCCTTTCCCCATACACAGCATTAGTTTCTTTCTTCCCAGTGAAGGGTTTCTTTACGGGATTGGAGGTGGAAGTAGATGCTATGGGAATTTTCCCACTTTTGATACCACTTTCGACCCTTTCACCGGTCAGGATCAGCTCGATGAAACCGGATGAAGAACACTCAACTAATAAGTTGAAAAATGGACCAGATAACGTACCCATAAACATATCAATATGTTCCCTGTCAGTTAATGCTGGTTGGACCCTACTGGCAAGATCCCTCCACTTTTGGGCGTACTCTTTGAACCCTTCATTTTTACCCATTGTCATGTCTTGTAGTTGAACTCTAGTCGGCGCCAGGTCGGTATTGTATTGGTATTGGTGATAGAAAGCATTGGCCAAGTCTTCCCATGTATGGATACGGGAACCCTCCAATTGGTAAAACCACTCAAGTTGAGTCCCAGCCAAGCTTTCTTGAAAGAAGTGGACCCAAAGTTTCTTGTCGGTGGTGTGCGGTTGTATTTTGCACACGTGTGACTTCAGATGAAGCTTTGGACAGAAAACCCCGTTATATTTAATAAAGACTGGTATCTTGAATTTATGGGGAATGATAACCCCAAATATTAAACTCAAATCATCAAAATCCAAACCAGGGATGGCTTGAATCTCAACGGCCTTCAATTTATCCTCTAAATGCTTGTAATTTTCATCAGCAGGAGGATACTACTCGTCAAAATAGTCTTCATCATCAGACACTCGATCATTGATACACCCAGCTTGGGTACTTCTTGCTTCTCCAATTTGATTTTTGTCTTCCTTTGACGAATATTTAACTATTGGCATCTGGCGGATCGACTCTCTGAATATTTTGCCCATGTTGACTAGGGCTTTCCTTTTTGGTTTCTTTTTGGATGCCAACAACGTCATCAACTCTTGTTTCCCCTTGGCCAGGGTAAGTAGAGTCTCTTGAAACTGGGAGTTTTGTGCTTGCAGATCTTTCACTGTTTTCTCGATATCCATCTTGCTGTAATAAACAACAGAAAGTTAAGGAAACTTGTTGTGAAAAACCTGTTATGTTATGATGCATGAAAAATCTGCATGCAAATGATTTCAAGGATTTATGAAATTTAAATTTATCTAGACAAAACGTCAAATTGTATTAATCAGTTCAAGATGGTTACAACGTGCCTCTCGGGATTACAAAATAAATTTCTAAGATAAAAGGTTGAACGCATCCTCTTTGGTCCAAGGTAGGCGTTCAGACATTGTTCTTCATGTAGTTGCTTTGTAAGATCTAAAACCCTTTTGTCGCTTGCGTATAATTGAGCTTTAAAGACATCTTGCTCTTCCTTTATCTAAATCCAACCCTTTGCAGGTATTCAAGAGAAGTAGGCATGTTGGGATGGAGGTCAGTATACGGGACTTCTACTTTAGAAACAGGCTCCACGATAACTGGTAGGATGGAGGGATAAGGCATCATGAGCTTTTGAGCACGAGCTCGTACCCACCTAAGGTAAGGTTCAAGGGGAATAGAATTCTTGCATCCCAGCGTCTCACTATCTGATTTTTTTACCATCATCCAGGCTCGTGCAAACCTCTGACGATAACCTTGATCGTTGCTCTCATAGTCGAACACCAACCCTTAGATGAGCATATCATAAGTACCATCTCTTCGGGCATACCCAAACTGTCGCAGAGCTAAGCAAGGGTTGTAAGTGATACCTCCCCTAATGCCAAGCAAAGGGACATTAGGGAATTCCCTGCAATGGTCAATGATAGGAGTATCTTCCAATGATCTCGAACACCAACGAATATCAGAGTGGGTGAGGGACATCATCCTTTGAGACCATGTCAATCTTTGCTCATTCCTTAATGTTGATCGAGGTAGGTGCAAAGTAAATCACTTGGCGAGTAGGGGAATGCAACACTAGAGAGTACCTCTTTTCTTCGTGGTGCAGGTATGGAAACAATGTAAGATGTCTCCCAACAAGGTAGGTATATGATTATGAGAGAGAACTACTTTAATGGCATTCACATCTATGAATTGGTCCGAGTTGGGAAATAGAACCAAACCGTAGATGAGAAGGGCCAAGACATCTTCAAAGGCTTGGAAATCCATATCTTCCGAGAATGAACGAGCCCTCTCCAAAAAGAATTTGTCTAGGAACCCTTTAACTCCGCTTCTTGTCTCCCAATTTGATATAATGTCGGCTCTCTTCAGATGCAGGGCTTCGGCAATGACTTCAGGTTTTAGAATCCCTTCTAAACTAGTGAACGGTGCTTGATCAAGAACGGACACTCCTAATTGTAGAGAGAATTCTTCTAGTGTTGGCACCAACTGATAGTCATGGAAGGTGAAGCAATGATGTATGGGATCAAAGAATTGGAGGAGCATGCACATCATCTCTTCTTGGAAATTGGAGGTAGCCAAACTGAGGAGCCGACCATATTTCTTGGTGAAAGGAGAGTCTTCAGGAACCCTTGATGCTAATTCTTGGAGTTAAGGGTGTACTTTCACGAAGCTGATTCTGATGGTATTCCTTCGGACGAGATTCATGGCCTACAGAAAAAAACAAAGATAAATTCTTAAATCCTTGAAATGGTTAGTGAGAATGCTTATGATGTTATGATGTTTATGATGTTATGTACAAGTAAGCAAGTTGTTATGTACATATAAAGCAGACAAGTCCTTAGGTTTATGCTTGCATTGAGTTTGATAGGTAAGTACCCTCTTAAAGTTTAGTTGGCTCAACCTGTCCTAGAAAGTAACCGGGTTCTAAAGGATCTCAATATCACTGACCTTTCTTTTAGACATTGTCTCAGCACAATCAATCTTTTCATGAGGCCAAGATATCCCAAAAGTCCAATCTCAATGAGTGTAGTATCGAGTATCAACCAATTTTAAGCTTTCCATCGAAACTGGTTATCTCACTACTTCCTAATGGCCAAGTTGTTCAATTAATGTTCTAAGGTAAGTTAGTGCTTCATGATGCCGCTCAGCGGCCCCGTATTCTCCTCGATTGAACACAAGGGATACTGGTACCAACAAATACATCACACTAACGTAGCTATTGTTTCAACCATATCGGTCTATGCTGTACAGTTTCCATAATCTATTGCTACTTACCTAAAAAAGGTGTCCCAGATCTAGGTAGAAGATCAAAACAAGCCCAAACAAGGAACCAAAATGTAAATCAAACAAGTCAAACAAATAAAATCAAGTAAAGGTGATGTATCCCTAAGGTAACCCCACTTCTTTCTCCCCAGCAGAGTCGCCAGTTCTGTCATACGGTGGGAGAACTAACTTGGGATATTTTGCGTTTGATCGCAATTGTTACGGATAGCAAGAGTCGCCACCGACTTTTTTTATCCAATAAAGGAAAGGGTGAAAAGAACAGGAAAGACCTTTGAGATTATTTTCTTGAGTTCGGGGGGTAGATTATGAAAAGGGAAGGTGTTAGCACCCTTTTCATCCATAATTATCTATGGGCTCTTAGTTGCTTGCTAGATAATTTCTTTTGTTTGAAATGTGCTTTGTGATGGATTTTGAAAGTATTTTTGAAAAGAGCCTTTGTTTAGGCAAACTTTTTAATGATTCTCGTCTCTATGAGAATGTATACAAAGTGTTGGACTTTTGAAAATATTTCATGGAAAGTGTTGGTGCATGTGAAGAGATGTTTGTTTTGAAAATGAGCAAGAAACTAAGAAAGTTTCTACCTACTCAAAAGTCTTTGTTCTTTTCCTCCTCCTTTAGATGTTACTATCTTACTATTGATTGGTAAGAAGCTTTATCTTTGGATGTAAAGGGACGAGTGTGGTTCATCGTATAGTCATGATAGCAATGTTGTGAGATATCTTAGCATTTGAGGGACTAAAATCATTTGTAAGGCAACATTCGAAGCATCATCGAGGGACTATGATCTTGTATTTTTGGTTATTTTTGCTAAGATGTCTCACATGCATAACATGACCATTTTTAGGCAAGAAGTGGAGTTAACCCTAGGGGTGCAAGTGTGCAAGTGTTTGTATTTCATGATTGGTTTATCTTGGATTAATGTTTTATAAGATTTATTTTATCTTCCCATACAAATCCTAATTTACTAGCATTTATATGAAAGGGATAAATTGCGAAAAGTAAATATCCTACACTATTACAATCATTAGGGGGATGGGGTGTACAAATTTACAAATGGGGATTGCAAGAAATTAAAGTCCTAATCATCTATTACAACCATATTGAAATAATGTACAAGAAATGTAAAATAAACTTGTTTTGTTTTTGTTAAGAGAAGAAATAAATTTGCTTAAGAGAATATTTTCAGTCTTTTTGTTTTTAAAAGAAATAAGGATAAGTGTATAAATATAAAGTGTTTTTTGTGTTTTTTTATTAAACAAAATAGAAGTGATGATAAAAATAATAAGAGAAAAAAAGAATCAGAGTCAGCGCATTACTGAAAGGATAGAAATAAGGAGAAGACGTTCTGACTCTGGTGTGCTGCAAGTTAGAAAGAAAATGTTAGCAAAAATGGGGAAGGCCAGAAGTTCTGGATCCGGACACACTAAAGTTCCGGGGTTGCTGGGAACAAGGGAAAACCTAGAAGTTCTGATTGTTTAAGGAAGCCTAGAAGATCTAATGTTACTGGAAGGTTGGAAGTTATGGTTGTTGAGGGAGTCTGGAAGTTCTTGTGTTATTGGAAGGTTGGGAGTTATGGTTGTTAAGAGAGTCTAGAAGTTCTGATGTAGCTGGAAACCTAGAAGTTCTAGTGTTACTGGCAAGCTAGAAGTTCCGGTAACGGGTAAGTGAGGGGTCAATGTTATTGGATGGGAATATCTAGAAGTTTTGGTCCAGTATCACCGCTTTGACAAACCACTGAAGGGGGGGGGGGGGGGTTATCTAGAAGTTCTGGTCCAGGATCACTATTTGAAAAATAATGGGGAAAAATATCAAGAAGTAAATATAAAAAGGTGTTTCTGGGGCTAGAACTCAGGACCCTTAACACTAATGTCTTATACGCGCACTCTCTACCACTGAGGTGGCTATACATCCGGTATTAGAAGCAAAAACATAAACATATATTACAAAGTATACTCTGATGATGAACTTCATCCTTTTATTCGCGCCAACTAGAGTATCTGCATATTAGTCATTTCTCAACAAAAAATAGAAACTGTAAACATAGTAGTTATGGCTGATTTCATAAAGGTTTTAGAAATACAAAGCATCAAAACTATAAACCAGCAGCAAGCATGAGTTTTGCTAATCCTAATTTTGAACCCTAATTTCTTCAAGAAGTTATGATCTGAAATTCCCTCTACTTAGGCCACATAAATGAAATCTATAAATATGTACAAAATCAGAGTAATGATATCTACATTATGTTTTTGAAAATGCAAGCCTAACAATGCCTAAGTAATGAGATAAAAGTCAGAAGAAATTTACCTTCCAGCTGGAATTATTCTGTGAACTAGAGCCTGGTTCAGATTGTTGTGATGTTCTGGGCAGCTTCCTCATGTTCCCATAAAGCTAAAACAACTCTTAACTTGAGCTATGAATGGTTGGAATGTTTTGGAGCAGTCAAGGTGCAAAATTCTGGTTTTTGAAGTAGAGAGTGGTGAATATTGTTTTACAGTTTGAAAACAGGAGTAGGGAAAGCTTCTATGTGTATTATGGAAACTGTATCGATGATTTGGTCAAGAAACACACGAGAAAAATTAGAGTTTGGATGCAAAAAATCAGAAACTAGCAGGTTTTGTGTTTATGTTTGCAGTTTCAGGTTCTTGGAATTTTCAGCAAAGTTTCAAGACTTTTTTCAATGTTTCTCCGACCTCTTTAACAATTGTAAAAGAAGTTCAATTTATAGGCAAATGATTTAGGAGCTTGGATAAGTCAAGATTACAATAATCATGTGTTATGGATAGTTGACTTGTTTTTGAAGCAAGTTTGGACAAGTATGGTTCAAGGAAAAATAGAGTGGTTAGCAGCTTTAGCCACGCCTAATCTGATTTTGTAGGCATGATTTATGGAGAAGTACGCTCAACAGCAAAAGTAAGGTATGGGCCTAGCATAAACTTTGTACAAAAGTTTACTTTCTAAGGACAACAATGGTAATTCTATGCCACGCGTGGGAAAATCCTTTGGATAAAGACTCAGAAGTGGGTGTGAGCATTAAATAATGATGAGATTTAACAATCAAGAAGACCTGTAACCTGAGATTATATAGCCTAGCTTGAAACTGGATCAGAAGTTCAGCACAAACGTAAATTATATTAAGAACAAATGTCCAACTTATGATCTTTAATTCTCCCTGCTCCAGCATGATCTGAAGGAGTTCTTAGACTTTTCAGAAAGATTGCAACATGATTTGTAAACCCTCTTTGAATTACTCTTGTAAACTCTGATCGTACCTTCATGAAAACTAGCACAGAAGTTCTAACCAAATTCTGACTTGGAAAGGCTCAGAGTTTACTAAGTGCTTTAGTTCCATGGGTGTGTCTTCAAGAACTTTTAACTTGAAAACCCATCACTTTTAAGAGAAGTTTTGTTATGCAATATTTAGATCTCATTGAGATCTACAACTCTTGTGTCAAAAAAATTTCCTGAATCAAATCGCATCATGATGAAAATCTGACCAGAAGTTCTGAACTTATTATACTTTCTTAACACTTAGAAAAAATTCTAAGTGTTTAGAACTTTGACTTTTCCAAAGCAAATTTGACTTTTGATATTCTTAATGAAACAAACTTCATATTCTAACATGTCTTGAGGAAATATGATTCTTGAAACTTGATTTTGATCCAAAGTCAAAGTTTGACTTCTCAATGTGTATTTTGACCATTTTTCCCTTGTGCCAATTCCAAACCCAAATTGAGGTATCAGTGCTGCAAACTTGAGTCATGAAAAATCTTGTGGGAAATTCTTGAGAAATGAGAGGGCAAATTTTTGGGTACAACACACCTCCTAAATCCTGCCCCCTCATGAAGGCACACAAGGCACACCTCTCACTTCTTCTGGGAAAGCAAAGGTCGACTCACCTAATACACCAAAACACTTGGGAGTCAAGCGTTCTGCTCTAAAAGTAATTGCTAGTGTGATACGGTGGCAGAACCGACTGTTTAATACTGGTTATATTTTTTGTTCGCAAATGTCGCGGTAAGCAAGAGACGCCACCGACTTTTCTTTTATCCAATAAGGAAAGGGTGAAAATATAAGAAAAATACTTATTTTCGATATTTCTGAGTACGGGGGGGGGGGGGGGGGGGGGGTGTATACTATGGAAGGGGAAGGTGCTAGCACCCTTTCCATCCATGGTTTTCCATGGGCTCTTAGGTACTTGCTCATTTTTAAAATTTCTTTCGTGTTTGTGTGGTTTGAAAAGCTTTGAAAATTAACTTAGTGCGGTGATTCACTTTATGGTAACTCTTGTATCAGCCCTCAAGAGTGTGATAAAGTATTTTGAAAACTTTTTTTTGAAAAGTATGTTTAAAAGTGTATGGAGTAAAAAGGATTATTTGAGCAAGTACCTAACAGTTATCTACCTACTCGAAAAAAAGGCGTTCTTTTCCTCCTATCCTTTAGATCGTGTTATCCTACTATTAGTGAGTAGGTAACCCTAGTCGTTGGATGTTTTAAGGGACATTCGAAGGGACAATTACGATCACTAAAGCAATGGTTAGGAAACCTTAGTAGTTACCCTAGAGTCCTAAAGATCTTTTCAATGCAACATTCGAATGGGTCATTTTTTATCTTTTGGGACCAGAGGGCAACCACTAAAACTCCCTATACTTCATGACCGTTTACCGAAGGCAACCAGAGTGGTGATACCCTAGGGGTGCGTATGTGCGTGTGATTGTTTTTTAGTTATTTATCTTTGCACAGTTATGGTTTTCTACTGTTTCAAATTATTGATTTTTTGCATACAATCCTACGCATATATCTAAACAATTTATAAATTTGCAGAACGTAAAAGTAGAAAAGGAAATCTAATTATTACAAGGCTTCGGGCAATGTGGATTACATGGCCAACAACTTTGGGGATTAAATAGTAAATAGGGAACGACATTAAATAACCTAATTAAAACTATTACAATCTCGAAGCAATTACAATAATTTTAAAAAAGTAATGGAAAAAGAATACATGCGACAAAATTAAATACATGGAATTAACAATTAAATTCAAAGACATCTAATTAGTGAATAAAGAAAAATAATTTTTTTGGATTTTGAGGAATAAATTAATTTAACAAATTAACCTAATTTCTAATTAATTTTAATTATGAAAAATGAATTTAAATTATCCTAATTAACCTAATTAATTAATGAAATTAAATAGTTTTATGAAAAAAACCTAATTCTAATGTTTTTGTGTTTTTATTGATTTTATGATTTAATTAAAAAATAATAATGATTTTTTTTTGTAAAAATAATTAAAACAAATAATTAAAACAAATAAAAGAAATTAAAAAAAGAATTAAAGTGGGCCTGATGTGATGAGCAAAATTGGGGGGTGTATTGCTGGAATTTGACAAAGCCCAAAGTTGATGGCCCATCTGCCTGCGTGTGAATCCAGTGATGCTGATTTCTGTAGTGCGCACCATGGACTGCCTTTGTTGGACTATTCTGATGGCTGGATCTAGGAGTTGCATGATAACATGTAGGAGGCAGGGATCGAACCCTTGACCTCCTACACGCGCACCTTGAAAAGCCTTGCCTCTTTCCACTGGACCATTTGTTTCAATCTTTTATATAATGCAAACAATATATTATATAAGATTAAAAGCCAGTGCAACAATTAAAACGCGCGAGATTCAAATGGGCCACTCACGCCTCGCCATGCAACTTCTTGGCTGAGACTGTTGTCTTAGGCAAAGACTTTTACCTACGGACGTCGTCTGTAGCTATAACTTGTGAATCTCAAAAATCATGATTAAGCAACATAAATTAGATTCAAGACCATGGATCAATTGGGTTTGATCCTCTGATCATGATGGTATCCATCTTTAGAGCCAATTGTTCCTGAATTTGAAAGCCCTAAAACGACCTTATAAACCCTAGCAATGGCGTTTCATCAAAAAGACATCAAAACACGTAATTAAATATGCAAACACATTCTAAAGGATGATACAAACATGAATATATGCTTAGAAATCATTTATCAAGCATGAATTGTAAAAATCAAATTCAAGAATATGTGTGCAAACCGTGAATCTGTAAGGAGTGATTCTGGGTGTTTCGATGCGTGCAAATGATGTTGTTAGTTTTAGGAGATTGCCAGGAATGGATTGTTGGCCTTGAAACACTTTGAATCACCCAATAGAACGAAATTTGATTCTCACTTTTTGTCTAAAAATTGAGTTTTTATTCTTGCAGTTTACACGACCAATCCTCTTTTTATGCTTTGGCAATGTTGTGTACTTATAATAGACTGATTTAGGTTAACAAAATTGGACTATATCTTCACAAATTGTTGAGATTTGATTTGATTTTGTTCCTTTCATTATTTGTTTCTAAAACAAGCCAAATCATGATCTTTTCCAATCAATTAGCCTTTGCACAAATTTTTCTGATTTGCTAGGTGTTCATGGACTCATGATGTGCTCATAAAATCCAATCTTTGATTTTATTTGATTATTCCACTATTTAAATTGATTTATTTTGATTTAAATGGATAAAAAATCAAAATAAATAATAAAAATAATAAAATAATATATGGATAAGCTCAGGGGTCGTGGGCCATCTTAGGAATGAGTTTCAAACAAGAAAACATGGGCCCATTTGAAAGAAAAAAAAACATTTTGATCAATATTGACTTCATGCACATTTCCAAAAATTGGTCAACTTTAGCTATGCATATCTCTCATTTTTAACCCTAGGAGGGTGTTCTTGGACTTTTTAGAAACCTTAGGATATCCTATAAACAACCCTTTTGGTTTCATCTCAATTGGATCTTTCAAGTTCATGTAATAAGCTTTGACCCAAAAGGTGTTTTTGTTGACTTTTTGAAATGACCTATAATGTATGAACTTGTATCTTTTGATTGAAGAATTTCATGACTTTGAGGGATGAAGAGGAGTTGTAGGTAATTGGATTCTATTCAAAATGAGGCTTGGTTGGAAACTTTCTGATAAAGTATGAGAAAGTTATGCTTGGTCAAAGTTTGGTTACTTTTCCTATAGAAACCCTAAATTGCCATTTTTGACTTTTGATGAGTTGGGAGAATTTCTTGAGGAATCATGATCAACCCTTGATAAAATGATGTATATTACTCCAAAATGTTGATGTTGACCAAAAATCTTGAAGTTTTACTGTATATAGGCCACAGTTGAATTTTGACTTAGTACAATTGATTTTCAGGCATTTGAACAATTGATTGAGAAAACTTGTTGTGCAAGGCATGAAAATTGGCATAGATGATCTTGAGGACATATTAGGACATTGGAGACCATTTGGGACCCTTGGGACTCAACCATCTTGTTTGAAATTGCAACCGTAGTTTGGGGCTTATTATTTTAAGAGGAGGATTTGTCTGGTCAATCCTTAGTCAACTTGAGCCATTGAGGACCTCTAGGAGTATGTCTTATGTGAAAATGGGAGGGGAAATTTTAGGGTACAACAGCTGCCCCTGTTCAATCTTCTTAAACCTGAGGATTTAGATTGGCTTGTTCGCCTTTCGTGATCTGAGGGTGGAAGATTATTGAACATTAGAGTGCCCAGAAATTTGCACTCGCATGAAGTAATATTAATGGTCGATGACGTCGGGGATGGGCTTACAGATGCCATTTGGAGAAGATAACTGAAAGTCATCAGAGATGGGCTTAAAGATGCCATCCATAGTAATGATGATTTCGTGAGATATTCCTTCATGGGAATTCCTGTTCTCGTTGCTAGGGAGGAATTTGCTGAGGAATGTTGGTCTTTGTCTTGGGGAATAGAGTCTAGGAGTTTGAGTTTGTCCATTACTCTACTGGGGAGTCATCTCTTGATTGAAGAGACGGAAGTGAACTGTCATCTGGTCAAGATCCATGCTTCACAGTGACTTGTTGAGGATGATAAGGTTGACTGCTATCTGGTCGTATTCTAGGCTTCACAGTGACTTACCGGGGAAATGTGATTAAACTATTATCCGGTCAGGATCCGAGCTTCACAGTGTCTTGAATTGTCGATTGAATATTATCTGGTCAATTTCCGGGCTTCATAGCTTCTTTAATTGGAATAGAAATCTTAGTATCGGTTTGACTAATCCAGAGAAAATCTTAGGTTGACTTTGACTGGCATAGTAATCAGGAGCATCTTAGCAGTGATTCAACTGACCCAGGCGAAAGTCTTGGAATCTCTTCTACCGGCATAGTAAGTAAAGAGATCTTGGGATAACTTTGACTGGCATAGTAATCAGGAGGATCTTGGTAGCGATTCAACTGACCCAGATGAAAGTCTTGGAATCTCTTATATCGACATAGTAAGTTGAGAGATATTAGGTTAACTTTGGATGGCATAGCTATCAAGAGAATCTTAGTAGCGATTCAACTGACCCAGACGAAAGTCTTGGAGTCTCTTCCACCAGCATAGTGAGCGGAGAGATCTTAGGTTAACTTTGGCTGGCATAGCTATCAAGAGAATCTTAGTAGCGATTCAACTGACCCAGATGAAAGTCTTGGAGTCTCTTCCACCTACATAGTGAGCGGAGAGATCTTAGGATTATCTTTCTGAGGAAAATCCTGGAATAGTCTTTGGTTAGACGTAGCTTGCTGATTTGGTCCTTTCCTGAAAGTAAAGAGTTAGTCGTATGCAATGTCATGATGTATGAAATGCATTGTGATGATGTTCTCAAAATAAATGAGATTGTATTGTATGCAATATGTATGCACATGCCATGATGCATGAACAATGGATGCTATTGCAGTACTTCTTAGTCGGGGAAAATAAATCTCGGATTGCTGCTGAACGGAGATGACTATTCTATGGAATTACTCCTTGTTCCCGAATATTCTGCCAGGGAGAGACTCTGCTTGAGAATAACTCTGCGGGGGAATAGCTCTGCTTGTGATAGGATATGCTTGGTGGGAAGATTTTGCCGATTCAGAGAAATAAAATCTGTTGGGGGATGAACTTCAGTAGCCAGAGAAATATACTCTGTTGGGGATTAAGCTTCTGTATTCAGAGAAATAAACTCTGCTCTGGAGAAAACTTTATGAACCGCTTGCCATTATAAAATTCGGCTGGGGAATGCAGATATCGACTCTCCGAAGGAACTTTGCTGGGGAACGTATCTCCTATTTGGGGAAGCCGATGTCAAAGCTTTTGGGTTGCCTCAAACTGTCCCTGCCCCTGTACCATGCTAAACATAGTAACTGTCGAGATTGAGATGTTTTTTTAGTCTTTACCCATGTTCCTTAAGTTATAAGCAATTGTCTTTCCGTTTCTTATGCAAATATTTGTGAATAGAAATCATATTAAAATGCATATGTCAAGAATAAATCGTTGGACATTTTTGCAAAACAAACCAAAAAAAGAAAAACAAATGGTTTTGTAAAAATGACTTGTATTAATTTCGAAGTTGGCCTATAACAGGCTTTTTTGTAAAAGGAAGCTGACGCTGTAGTAAGAGAACACCTCAGTGAAAATGAAAGATATACAATATTGTGTACAAAGAGAATAAAATAGATATGTGTAATAATTCCATTGAGTTTCAATTCTTCTATTGCCGCTATGTGTTCGAGCGTCTCATCACTTTGATGCTTGTTCGAAGCTGACTGGATTGATTGGTGCCTTTTTGAGCTTGATAGATGATGCTGAAGTCTGGTCGCAAGGTGATCTAATGGGACATAGTGATACGCTTTAAATCCCTAACTTTTTCCTAGACCTCGCTTTCAGTTTTTCAGTCCACCGTGATACCCTTTTTTGCCCAAGCCACCTTTTCAGTTTTCGACTTGCCGGGTGTACAAATTTATTTTTGTTTTCATCTCTAATTTTTGCCCAAACCCTTTTGGTTCGCCGGGAAGCCCTTATTTTTGCCTAGGACAGTCAACCTAGCGGGTCTTATTTATGCGTAGTATCTTTTCACTATGTCTGCATTGACAGGTTGAGGAAGGTCGTCACCGTCCATGGTGGTCAGAATAATGGCTCCACCAGAAAAAATTCTTTTGATCACAAATGGCCCTTCATATGTGGGAGTACATTTGCCCCTGGGATCACCTTGCGGCAATATGATGCGCTTGATCACTAGATCCCCGACTTAATATACTTGGCATCTGACCTTTTTGTTGAAAGCCTTGATTATTCGTTTTTGATACATTTAACCATGACAGACAATAATAAGTCTCTTTTCATTGATCAGATTTAGTTGATCAAGTCGAGTATGGATCCAATCATCTTCATTCAGACCTGCATCCTTCATGATTCTCAGAGAAGGTATCTGGACCTCAATAGGCAGGACAACCTCCATGCCATATACCAGAGAGTAGGGTGTTGCCCCTGTCGACTTTCGTGCGGAGGTGCGATAACCATGAAGAGAAAATGGTAACATCGCATGCCAGTCTTTGTATGTCACCGTCATCTTCTGTACGATTTTCTTGATGTTCTTGTTAGTAGCCTCCACAACACCATTCATCTTCGGTCGGTAAGGGGAAGAATTATGGTGCTAGATCTTGAACTGTTTATAGAGTTTGGTGATCATCGTGTTATTGAGATTCGTACCATTATCAGTGATGATTATCTCTGACACACCGTATCGATAGATCAGGTTATACTTGATAAACCGCACCATTACATTTTTGGTAATAGTAGCAAAAGAGGAAGCTTCAACCCGCTTCATGAAGTAATCAATGGCCACCAGGATGAAGCGATGCCCATTGGAAGCAGTAGGTCTAATCTCTCTGATCATGTCAGTGCCCCACATTGCAAAGGGCCAGGGAGCTGTCAGGACGTTCAACGGAACTGGAGGAACATGCACCTTATCAGCATAAATCTGGCATTTGTGACAAGTTCGGGAATGTTGGTAGCAGTCTGCTTCCATAGTGGACCAATAGTATCATGCCCGTAGGATCTTTTTAGCCATGGTATGTCCACTCGAATGGGTTCCGAAGTTACCTTCGTTTAGATCTGTCATAATCCTCTCCGCTTCGCTCTTGTCTACGCATCGAAGTAAAGTAGAGTCATGGTTGCGCTTGTAGAGGATTCCATTACTGAGGAAGAATTTTGCAGCGAACCTTCTCAAAAACTTATTATCATTGATAAATTCCCCCCTCGGGATACTCTTGAGCCTCGAGATATCTCTTCACTTCATAGAACCAAGGTTTGTTTGCTACTCCTTCTGTGTCAATCTCATAGAAGTATGTTGTTTCATCCAACCTCTCAATAGTGATCCGAGGAGCCTCGTTTTCCCACCTGACCTTAAACATAGAGGACATGGTAGCTAGCGCATCCTCTAACTAATTCTCTTCTCGTTGAAAATGTTCAAAGGTGACTTCCTCAAAGTGTGGAAGCAATGCCAGCACGTGTTCTTTGTACGGGACGAGATTCAGGTGCTTCATGTCCCACTGTCCTTTGATTTAACTTATCACCAAGGCCGAATCCCCGAAAATGCTCAAGAACTTGATCCTCAGGTCAATAACAGCTTTGAGGCCCATGATGCATGCTTCATACTCCGCCATACTGTTGATACAATTGAAGCATAGTCGGGCAGTGAAAGGAGTATGACAACCCTCAGGGGATACGATTACAGCACCAATTCCATTGTCGAGTGCGTCCGAGGCTCTGTCAAAACCCATGGTCCATCGGGATCCTTCTTCAGGTCCTTTATCCTGTCCAGGTTCATCATAGTCAGTTACTAGCATAATATTCTCGTCCGGGAACTCAAAATTCATGGACTGGTAGTCATCCACGGCCTGATGAGCCAAATGATCAGCTAATACACTTCCCTTGATTGCTTTATGGGTCGTGTATTAGATATCTTATTCAATTAAGATCATCTTCCATCTCGCTATTCTTCCGGAGAGAGCAGGCTTCTCGAAGATGTACTTGATTGGATCCATCTTAGATATCAGCAAAGTAGTGTGGGTCAACATATATTGTCTCAGTCAGCGAGCAGCCCATGCCAAAGTGCAACAAGTTTTCTCGAGCAGTGAGTATCTTGTCTCACAATTGGTAAATTTTTTGCTAAGGTAGTATATTGCGTGCTCTTTTTGACCAGACTCGTCATGCTGCCCCAACACACACCCTATTGAATTGTCTAACACTGTTAAGTACATTATCAAAGGTCTTCCTTCAATTGGAGGCATCAAAATTTGTGGTTCTTAAAGGTATTCCTTGATTCTTTCGAAGGTAGTCTGGCATTCGTCATTCCATTTTACTACTTGATCTTTCTTCAGGAGCTTGATGATTGGCTCACAAGTAGAAGTTAAATGGGAAATGAACTTGGCAATGTAGTTTATGCGTCCCAAAAAGCCTCTGACCTCCTTCTCAGTGCGAGGAGCCAGCATCTCTTGTATAGCCTTTAGTTTTGCAGGGTCCACCTGAATTCCCTTGTCACTGACAATGAAACCTAGCAGTTTATCAGACCTTACCCCGAAGGTGCACTTGTTCGGATTCAACCTCAGCTTGTACGTCTTCAACCTATCAAACAACTTTTGTAAATTATCAAGGTGCTCTTCCTTAGTTTGAGACCTGGCTATCATGTCATCCACATATACCTCTATCTCATGATGAATCATGTCATGAAACAAGGCGACCATGGCTCACTGATAGGTTGCCCCAGAGTTCTTTAATCCAAACGGTATCACTTTGTAGCAGAAAGTTCCCCATTGAGTGACGAACGTGTCTTCTCCATATCTTCGGGTGCCATCTTGATCTGATTGTAACCAGATAAAACATCCATGAAGGAAAAGATCTTATGTTGTGCGGTATTGTCAACCAAGACGTCAATGTGGGGGAGCGGAAAGTCATCTTTGGGGCTTGCCCTGTTCAGATCTCTGTAGTCCACACACATTCGTACCTTACCATCTTTTTTAGGCATCGACATTACGTTGGCCACCCATTGGGGATAAGAGGTGACAGCTAAGAACCCAATGTTAAACTGCTTCATAACCTCTACTTTGATCTTCTCTGACATTTCAAGGTGCATGCGACGGACCTTCTGCTTTACCGGAGGGAAATCTTCTTTAGTTGGTAGTTGATGAACCACAATATTTGTATCCAGTCCTGGAATTTCTTCATATGACCAGGAAAAGATCTCGACATAGTCATGCAACATTTGTATCAACCGTTGTTTGACATTAGGCCCCAGATTTGCGCCAATCTTGACTTCTTTTATGTCTACCTATGTGCCCAAGTTTATTGTCTCAACTGGCTCTTCATGAGGCTGTATAGCCCTCTCTTCCTGCTGTAACAGTCTAGCAAGTTCTCCAGATACCTCATAATCTTCATCACCTATGTCCTCGGCTTGGTTCATCATATTTTCGAAGTTATAACTGGAAATAGCAGAACTGTTATCAATGTGATCCAGAGTGGACATGGATCTGCAGTTTTATATGTGAGTGTGTGTAAGTGCATAGCTGTATTGATAAAGTAAAAGCAGAAAATAAAAACAGAGAGTGAAAAATTTGTATGCAAAATGTCCAATGCTTTATTGATGCCATATGAAAGTGAAACATGATAACCCTCACAAATAAACCGATGTGCCCCGGGTAAGACACGTGGCCATAAAGTTATATTATTTATTACATATCTAAAAGAACAAGAAAGACAATTGCTTCTTAACAAAAGTAATAGGTACAAAATCCTTTTCCATCCAATTACTAGGTCCATTGTTGGTAGTAGGGAAGATTCAGCTATCCATGTCATTGTCACTATCTCCGTCTTCTACTGCATTGACCCCGTGATTACTGATGCGTAGGGGAGGCTTTCCAGCACGAGCACGTCAAACAGCCCTTTGAGCCCATGAAGAGAAACCCAAACCAAATTTATCAGACTTCTACGAAATAGGGGGTTGACCCCAGATGGTAGACCCACCTTCTTCAATAACAGCTTTGGCATCCTTGAGAGAGGCTATCTTCAAGGGAGGTCTGGTGATCTTCTGTACGTTAGTAATAGTTTTAGTTGTAGCCAGAGTCTGAGGTACCTCTTCGAAATTATGGCACAGATTCTCGATGAACTCACCCTCTATTTCCACATATCTGAATGAATTCAGGTGACTGACCATGTATTCCTCTTCGCCGCGTACAGTGACAATTCTCCCTTTGATCGGGTATTTCATCATCTGATGTAGAGTGGGTGTAATAGCTCCATCCCTATGTATCCAAGGGCGGCCCAACAAACAAGAATAAGATGGCCTGATATCCATCACACAGAAGGTAGAGTCGAAAGTCTGAGAACCAACCTTGATGGGGATGTCCACCTCCCCATGTACCATTCTCTTTGATCCGTCAAAAGACCTCACTACAATATTGCTGGGCTTCAGAGTCAAACCTTCACAGTCTAGTCTATCCAGGGCATTCTTAGGAAACACATTTAGTAACGGACCAGTATCTACAAGGACATGGGCCAAAGTGGTGCCCTTACATTCGACAGAGACATGTAACACATCATTATGCTTCCTCCCCTTAGGTGTCAAGTCAGCATCAGAAAAACCCAACCCATTATCAATAGTCAGACTAGCCATATAATCTTCAAATTGGTCAATAGAAATTTCCTAAGGCACATGGGCAGTTTTCAAAAATTTCACCAAAGCCTTCGCATGAGCTTCGGAGCACAACAACAAGGCTAGCATAGAGATCTTTGAAGGGCTCTGCTCCAGCTGTTCGACCATGTTGTAGTTGCTTTTCTTGATAATTTTTAGGATTTCTTCCATCTCTGTCATGGAAGCCTCTGGAATAGATACTGACTGCGCCTTCGTCTGGACAGGCTCAATCAATATGTCTTTCCCCCGAGTCTCGGTTGACTCAGTGATAGGGGTGTCAGTAGGAGTAATCAAAGGAATTGCAGTAGTAGTAGGAGCAGTTGGAATTATCACAGGACCAGTAACAACTTTTGGAGGAGAAATCTCGGCGGAGAACACTCTTCCACTTCTTGTTATTTTGCTGGTTCCAACAATATTGTCAATGTCGGGATCAGCATTTTCAGATACCTGGTCTTCATCAGCCAGCCAGTCTTGCTTGACACCGTGGTAATAGACGTCACCCCCATAGTTCCAAGGGACAATTTTATCAGAGGAGTACGGGATTGGCCCTGGCGCAGTGATTATCAGCGGAGTAACCTTCAGAGTAGATGTAATCCTGACGGGTCTTTTGGTGGAGACCCTGGGAGGATTGGCAGAAATGGTTATTATTGAAATATCATTGTACAAAATAGTTGGAACGGGAGTCTTCTCAAACAAAATCTCTCCAACATTCATCAGGCGCTGAACACCTGCCTTTAATAAATGACAACCAGTCGGTAGAGATAAACAGAAGTGGAAACCTTCGCCACAACCCGGAAATAAACCGGCCTTCAACAAGTTCCACGCAATGTCCATAAGCGGAGTAACAAGCTCTTCAACAGTAG
Organism: Vicia faba; assembly: GCA_948472305.1. NCBI lineage: Eukaryota > Viridiplantae > Streptophyta > Magnoliopsida > Fabales > Fabaceae > Vicia > Vicia faba. The sequence goes on from OX451737.1 coordinate 925,228,469, forward strand.
TAACAAACATATCATCTTCAATAGTGTTAACACCACGACCATGCTTGGGCATAGAAGCGGTGATAACATTTGGCATCTCAGGGGCGTCAAACTCAATTTCCTTTTCCTTGAGAAGGTCTTATAATTTGTTTTTCAAAGCCCAACAGTTGTTTGTATCATGACCTGGACTTTCCGAATGATAAGCACAACGGGCATTTAGATTGTAGCGTGAAGAGTTAGTGTTGGGATTCTTCGGCACTTCCCACAAGGTTACTAGATTGGAACTCAACAAATTAGGCAAAACCTGAGCCAAAGTAATATTTATCCGGGTGAATTATCTTACCGGCCTTTCTGTTCTCTGCTGATTATTTATCTATTGAGTGGGTGCAGGCTTAGGAATCACAACAGCCCCTACTATTGGACGGCGTTCATTTAAGTTCTGACTCTGTTGATGGTGCACAACACTAACCTCTTTCTTCCCAGCGAATGGTTTTCTCACGTCACTGGAGGATGCGTCCTTTTGGATCTTCCCACTCTTAATTCTAGCTTCCACTCTCTCCCCTGTCAAGATTAATTCAGTGAAACTGGCCTAGGAGCTTCCAATTAGATGATTAAAGAAAGGAACGGACAGGGTACCCAGAAACATGTCCACTAGCTCCCTATCAGACAGGGGAGGCTAGACTCTTCCTACTAAGTCCCTCCACTACTGAGCGTAGTCTTTGAAACCCTTTCTCGAACCCATATCCAGACTCTGGAGTTGAGTATGGGTGGGAGCAAGGTTTGCATTATACTGATACTGCTTATAAAAAGCAGTGGCCAGGTCTACCCAATTATGGATATTGGCCCTCTCTAGTTGATAGAACCAATCTAGCTGAGTCCCGGATAGACTATCCTGAAAGAAGTGGACCCATACATCTCTATCAACAGTGTGAGGCTGTATTTTCCTCACATAAGATCGGAGGTGCATCTTGGGACACGAAACCCCGTCGTACTTAGAAAACACTGGTGTCTTGAACTTTGGAGGAATAACAATCCCATACACCAAACCCAACTCTTCAAAGTCCAACCCGGGAACTTTCTCAATCTCCATTGCACTTAGACGCTCTTCCAGCTACTTGTACTTCTCATCAGCCAGAGGATATTGCTCTTCATTGTAATCAGTGTCATTATCAGATTCCTTTGGACTAGGGTCTTCCTCTCTTGTCTCACCCTCTTGATTCTCTCCTTCCTTGGATGAAGAGGTCAGATCAACCATTTGCTTCAACGGTCCCTTGAATCTTCTTCCTAGGTTTACCACACCAGCTGCCCTTCTAGGCTTCTTGGCCTTGTCTTTAACAATCAAGGCTTTCAGTTCCTCCTGCCCTTTGGCTGGAGCCATGATCATCTGTTGGAATTGTGCGTTATGAGTCTGTAAGTCTTTCACAGTTTGTTCAAGAGCTATTTCTTGCTGAAATAAACAGCGAAGAAGATGAGAAACCTGTTATGAAACCTGTTTATGCATTTATATGTATGACATGTGTATGCAATGATTTCAAGGATTCTTAAAGACTCAAATTTTCTAAAACAAAAGAAACACACATTAACTGTATTAATAAGTTCGAATTGTTACAAATAGTTCCCTTTAGGCTTACAATCAAACAGAATAAAACTTAAACCAAAAATAAAATTAGGTTTCCCATAAGCGCATCCTCTTTGGTGCAATGTAGGCGTTTATATTCCTCTATTCATGAAGTAGCCTAGTGAATTCCAGGACTTTCTTCTCGCTGGCGTAGAATTGATCTTCAAACGTATCCCCTCCTTCTTAAGTTGAACCCAGGATTTTTGTAACTCCTCGTGATCAGTTGGCATGTCAGTATGAAGAACAAGATAAGGAGTGTCTCCTTCAGCAATCGGTTCCATAATCATAGGTAGGATGGTGGGGTAAAGCATCATAAGACTTTGAGCACGGGCTCGTACCCATTTGAGATAAGGCTCAAGAGGGATGGAATTCTTGTGCCCCAGTGTCTTGCTATCAACTCTATGTACCATGCCCCAAGCTTGAATGAACCTTTTACGGTAACCCTGAGCATCATTCTCATAGTCGAAGGAGATTCCTTGGATAAGTGTATCATGAGGACCATCCCTTCTCTCATATCTAAACTGTCGCAGTGCCAAACAAGGATTGTAAGTGATTCCTCCCCTAATGCCTAAGAGACGGAAATTAGGGAATTCTCGGCATCGATCAATGATGGTAACATTCTCCGAGGATCGAGGACACCAATGAATACCTGAATGTGTAAGAGTTATTAGCCTATGATACCATCTCAAACCCTATTCATTCTTGAAGAAGGATCGGAGTTGGTGCGAAATAAACCACCTAGCCAAAATACGAGTGTAACACAGAAGGATCCCTCTTTTCTTTATAGTGCGAGTATGTAGAGAATGTAGGATATCTCCAAGCAGAGTAGGTACCAAATTACGTGATAGGAAAAACTTAACCACATTCACGTCTATGAGCTGGTCCGGATTAGGAAACAACACAACCCATAGATGAGAAGGGCCAACACCTCTTCAAAAGCTTGTAAGTCCAGGGTATCCCAAAAATGATGAGCTTTCTCAAACAAGAACTTAGCCAAAAACCCTTGACGCCTCTCCTAGTTTCCCAATTTGCTACTACGTCAGACCGTTGTAAGGACAGAGCTTTAGAAATATCTTCAAGCTTAGGGTCTCTTTCCATACCATTGAAAGGTACCTTGTTAAGGATAGGCACCCCCAATAACAGAGAAAAATCCTCCATAGTAGGCACTAACTGGTAATCTGGAAAAGTGAAGCAGTGATGTAGAGGGTCAAAGAATTGAAAGAACACTTTTAAAATTTCTTCATCAGGGTTTGAGGTGACCAAGCTGAGAAGTCGACCATGTCTTTCTGTGAAGGGAGAGATTTCAGGAACCGTTGATACTAACTCCTTAAGCTGAGGAGGTACCTTTACCAGACTGACTTGGATAGTGAATCTGCGGGCGAGGGCCGTGTCCTACAAAACAAGACAAAAATAAACCCTAAGAATCCTTGAAATGGTTAGTATGATATGCTATGTTATGATGTCACGATTATGCTCAGATATAGCAGATATAGAAAACACAAGCAAATCACACAAAGACCTTAGGTTTAAGGCTTGCATGGTTTTTAAGGTAATACCCTCTTGAAGTTGGGTTGGTTCAACCTGTCCTAAGTATAGTAATCAGGTTCTAAGGGATCTCAATATCATCGATATTTCCCCCAAATTTCGTTCTGATAGACAATTGACTTGCCACCAAACAAAACTAAAGAGTCAAACCTCAATAAGTGTAGCATCGAGTATCAACCAACTTTAGGTTTACACCAAAGACGACTATCTCACTACGTCTTAAAAAGCCAAGTTTGTCAATTAAGGTGCTAAGGTCAGTTGACGCTTTATGATACCATGCAGCGGCCCTGTATTCTTCTTGATTACTCAAGGTCTACCGGTACACACCAAAGTATCGCATCAATATAGCTACTGTTTCAACCGTGTAGGTCTACCCCACACAGCTCCCTCACAGTTTATTGCTACTTACCTAAAAGGAATTCCTCGATATGGGTTAAAGATCCAAACAACCCAAACAGATACCCTTAAAAGTAAATCAAATAAGACAAGCCAAAGAAGCGATTAAAATGACCTAGATCCTAAGGTAAACCCCCACTTTATAAATCATAATTCCCCAGCAGAGTCGCCAGTTTTGTAATACGGTGGAAGAACCGACTATTTAATACTGGTTTGCGTTTTTTGTTCGCAAATGTCGTGGTAAGAAAGAGTCGCCACAGACTTTTCTTTTATCCAATAAGGAAAGAGTGAAAAGAACAGAAAAAAACCTTTTTTTTCGAGATTTCTGAGTACGGGGGGTAGGTTATGGAAAGGAAAGGTGTTAGCACCCTTTCTATCCATGGTTTTCCATGGGCTCTTAGGTACTTGCTCATTTTTAAAATTGCTTTCGTGTTTGTGTGGTTTGAAAAGTTTTGAAAATTGCCTTAGTGCGGCGATTCACTTTATGGTAACTCTTGTATCAGTCCTCAAGAGTGTGATAAAGTGTTTTGAAAACTTTAGTTTGAAAAGTATGTTTAAAAGTGTATGGTGTAAAAAGGATTATTTGAGCAAGTACCTAACAATTATCTACCTACTCGAAAAAAAGGGTTCTTTTCCTCCTATCCTTTAGACTGTGTTATCCTACTATTAGTGAGCAGGTAACCCTAGTCGTTGGATGTTTTAAGGGACATTTGAAGGGACAATTACGATCACTAAAGTGATGGTTAGGAAACCATAGTAGTTACCCTAGAGTCCTAAAGATCTTTCGGAGGCAACATTCGAATGGGTCATTTTTGATCTTTTGGGACCAGAGGGAAACCACTAAAACTCCGTATACTTCATGACCGTTTACCAAAGGCAACCGGAGTGGTGATACCCTAGGGGTGCGCAAGTGCGTGTGATTGTTTTTCAGTTATTTATCTTTGCACAGTTATGGTTTTCTACTGTTTCAAATTATTGATCTTTTGCATACAATCCTACGCATACATCTAAACAGTTTATATATTTACAGAAAGTAAAAGCGGAAAAGGAAATCTATATATTACAAGTCTTCGGGGAATGGGGATTACATGACCAAAAACTTTGGGGATTAAACAGTAAATATGGAACGAGAGTAAATAACCTAATTAAAACTATTACAATCTCGAAGCAATTACAATAATTTTAAAAAAGTAATGGAAAAAGAATACGCGCGACAAAATAAAATATGGGGAATTAACAATTAAATTCAAAGACATCTAATTAGTGAATAAAGAAAAATATTTTTATGAAAAAGGAATTTAAATTATGAAAAAGGAATTTAAATTATGAAAAAGGAATTTAAATTATGAAAAAGGAATTTAAATTATCTTAATTAACCTATATAATTAATGAAATTAAATATTTTTATGAAAAAAACCTAATTCTAATGTTTTTGTGTTTTTATTGATTTTATGATTTAATTAAAAAAATAATGATTTTTTTTTGTAAAAATAATTAAAACAAATAAAATAATTTAAAAAAGAATTAAAGTGGGCCTGATGTGATGAGCAAAACTGGGGGGTGTATTGCTGGAATTTGACAAAGCCCAAAGCTGATGGCCCATCTGCCTGCGTGTGAATCCAGTGATGTTGATTTCTGTAGTGCGCACCATGGAATGCCTTTGCTGGACCATTGGATCTGGATTGAAGATTATCTGATGGCTGGATCTAGGAGTTGCATGATACTCCTCTTTGGATGCTGCGCGCTAGATCCTGTGGAAAATATTGAGAAAAATAACATGTAGGAGGCATGGATTGAACCCCTGACCTCCTACACGTGCACTTTGCAAAGCCTTGACTCTTACCACTGGACCATTTCTTTCAATAGTTTATATAAGACAAACAATATATTATATGGAATGAAAATCCAGTGCAATAATTAAAATGCGCGAGATTCAAATGGGCAACTCACGCCTCGCCATGCAATCGTCTTCTTGGCTGAGATTGTTGTCTTAGGAAAAGACTTTTACATACGGGCGTTGTCTATAGCTATAACCTATGCATCTCAAAAATCATGATTAAGCAACATAAATTAGATTAAAGACCATGGATCAATTGGGTTTGATCCTCTGATCATGCTGGTATCCATCTTTAGAGCCAATTGTTCCTGCATTTGATAGCCCTAAAACAACCTTATAAACCCTAGCAATGGCAATTCATCAAACTGGCATCAAAACACGTAATTAAATATGCAAACACATTCTAAAGGATGATACAAACATGAATATATGCTTAGAAATCATTTATCATGCGCAAATTGTAAAAATCAAATTCAAGAATATGTGTGCAAACCGTGAATCTGTAAGGAGTGATTCTGGGTGTTTTGATGCGTGCAAATGATGTTGTTAGCTTCAGGAGACTTCCAGGAATTGATTACTGGCCTTGAAACACTTTTAATCACCCTGTAGCACGAAATCCGATTCTCACTTTTTATCCAAAAATTGAGTTTTTATTCTTGCAGTTTACACGACCAATCCTCTTTTTATTCTTTGGCAATGTTGTGTACTTATAATAGACTGATTTAGGTTAACAAAATTGGATTGTATCTTCACAAATTGTTGAGATTTGATTTGATTTTGTTCCTTGCATTATTTGTTTCTAAAACAAGACAAATCATGATCTTTTCCAATCAATTAGCCTTTGCACGAATTTTTCTGATTTGCTAGTTGTTCATGGACTCGTGATGTGCTTATAAAATCCAATCTTTGATTTTATTTGATTATTCCACTATTTAAATTGATTTATTTTGATTTAAATGGATAAAAAATCAAAATAAATAATAAAAATAATAAAATAATAGATGGATAAGCTCAGGGGTCGTGGGCCATCTTAGGAACGAGTTTTAAACAAGAAAACATGGGCTCATTTGGAAGAAAAAAAATCTTTTTGATCAATATTGACTTCATGCACATTTTCAAAAATTGGTCAACTTTACCAATGCATATCTCTATCATTTTTAACCCTAGGAGGGTGTTCTTGGACTTCTTAGAAAGCTTAGGATGTCCCCTAGACAACCCTTTTGGTTTCATCTCAATTGGATCTTCCATGTTCATGTAAGAAGCTTTGACCCAAAAGGTGTTTTTGTTGACTTTTTAAATGACATATAATGTATGAACTTGTATCTTTTGATTGAGGAATTTCTTGACTCTGAGGGATGAAGAGGAGTTTTAGGGAATTGGATTCTATTCAAAATTAGCCTTGGTTGGAAAATTTCTGATAAAGTATGAGAAAGTTATGCTTGGTCAAAGTTTGGTTGACTTTTCCTATAGAAACCCTAAATTGCCATTTTTGACTTTTGATGAGTTGGGAGCATTTCTTGAGGAATCATGATCAACCCTTGATCAAATGATGGATATTACTTCAAAATGTTGATGTTGACCAAAAATATTGATGTTTGACTGTATATAGGCCACATTTGACTTTTGACCTAGTATAGTTGATTTCCAGGCATTTGAACAGTTGACTGAGCAAACTTGTTGTGCAAGGCATGAAACTTGGCATAGATGATCTTGAGGACATATTAGGACATTGGAGACCATTTGGAACCATTGGGACTCAACCATATTGCTTGAAATTTCAACCCTAGTTTGGGGCTTATTGTTTTAAGAGGATGATTTGTCTGGTCAATCCTTAGTCAACTTGAGCCATTGAGGACCTCTAGGAGTATGTCTTGTGTGAAAATGGAAGGGAAAATTTTGGGGTACAACAGCTAGGTTGCATCGCTTCGTGAGTTCTCGCATTGTTTCTTCTGACTCTAACCAATCTCAAGCACACAATGACAATATAAGTCCTGAAGCAATCAAAGCCAAAAATCTAATGACTAAAATTCAGACTCATGCTTTAAATCCTGATTTGCCTCACCTGCTTCATTTTGATCCAACTCTTGGCCCATAACTTTCATACGCCTTCACTCAAATGAAATATCTCAACACTTCTGAATCAACCACGTTTATGATAACAACATTTAAGAAATTCTTTATTCCTCTACTCCAAAATGTCAAAAGTATTAGGGCAAATGAGGAAGTGGTTGAGTCTTAGAAAGCTTTTGTTAAAGATAATTTGGATACGATGGTACAAGCCACTAAAGAAATCACTAATTTATTAGCAATGATTGGAAAGAAAAAGTAGGAACTGGGTCCCAAACATAAAAGAGCTGCTGAAATACGTGACCAGATTTCTGCTCTTAACAAGGTATTAGAATTCGATTGCCAAGCAAGAGGAAGAGATTAATAACGTTATTAATCCAGCTCAAGCAAAGGCTGACCAAATAGCCGTGGATTTTGTGGCCATAAGTGAAGTAATTTCTTCTGTCGAAATGAAACTTAAAACACTTAGGACTCAAGCAGAAGATTTTGAATATCAGATCGCAAACCTCCATGGTGAACTGCGGTCATTCCAAAACAGATTTAAACACTTTTAATCATTGTATCAATGATCTTGCGATTTCTTTATGGCTTTAAGCCAAATTTTAATGTCACCTTTCTTTATCTGTCTTATATATATCTTCCTCTATTGTACACATTTTTTGCATGTTTTGAATTTGCTGGTTTCGAACACAATTTTTCCAGCTTGTTGATTCAACGAATATTCATTATGTCGAAATTCTGACTTCTTGAAGAATGGGCGTATGCTTTTTTAAGTACTTACCATTTACCCTTAAGATACGCTGATCTGGGGCTAACTCCTCAATTTCATAGGCATTATTTGAAAAAACATGCATCACCTTAAAAGGCCCTTCCCAATTTGGGGATAATTTCCCTAAGACTATATCATTATTTTCCATAGTTAATATTACTTTCCATACTAAATCGTCGCCAGCAAATACTTTATCTTTTCTTTTTTATTATAAGCTATGGCAACTCTTTCTTTCTGTCTTATTAACGAATCAAGGGCCAACATTCTTTCTTCATCTAAGTAGATAAGCCCGTCCGCCATCATATTCCAGTAATCCTCATATGGTATTTCATGTTGTCTTTGGATTCTTATTGATTGAACATGTATCTCCACTAGTAACATTTCATCATGCCCATATGCAAGTCGAAATGGAGTAGTTTTTGTTGCTTCTTTAGGGGAAGTTCTACATTCCCATAAGGCTTGATCTAGTGTTTTATGCCAATTCCTTGGCTTCTTTCCTACATGCTTCTTAATTAGGATAATTATTATGTTATTGGAAGCTTCGACTTGGCCATTTTCATGAGCATAGTAAGGAGTAGAAGTTAACCATTTAATTCCAACTTCTTACGTAAATTCTTTCATTTTTCGTCCAGTAAACACTTATCCTTGGTCGGTTGTAATTGTTTCTGGAATCCCAAACCGACATATGATGTGAATTTGTATAAAATCAATAACATCTTCTTGATCGACATTTGTTAAGACTACTGCCTCGACCCATTTTGTAAAATAATCAATACCAACTAAAATATACCTTTGTTATTTTGATGACGCTGTTTTTATTTCTCCAATCACATCTAAAGCCCGTCCTCTGAATGGCCAGGGTTTTATTATTGCATGTAACTTACTTGCAGGAACATGTTGTATGCCCCCATGCACTTGGCATTCTTGACAACCTTTAGCAAATTCGATGCAATATTTTAGCATTGAAGGCCAATAGACACTTGAACGCACCAAAAGCCATTTCATTTTGTGTCCTTCTTGATGTGCGCCACATGCTCCACTATGCACATTTGACACTGCTACATATGCCTCCCTTTCTCCAAGGCATTTAAGCAATATTCCTTCAGCGGTTTTCTTAAATAATTCATTCTCTATCAAAACATAATTGAGGGCGCGATACTTGATCTTACAATATGTCGATCCCATAGGGATGCACATATAGTCTGCCAATGGCTTTCGCCAATCATTCTCTTTCCCATTGTCAACAGTTAAAATTTGAAAATGTTCAACATCTACAGCCCCTAACTTTATTAGTGACAAATCTGAAGGAGATAACCAAGTTATTCGAACTTTCTCTCTTACCTGAATAAGTTCTTCATTTTTGTCTTTCCTGTATCCTGAAGCTTCTTGTGCTAGGTAATTATCCTCTTCATTCTCTCTTCGAGGTATGTTTCGAATACTCACTTGTTCAAATTGCTTTAACAATCTAATAGTAATAACAAAATACATGAATACATTTTCTTTAACACATCTGTATTCTTTTGATACTTGTTTAATTACTATTTCAGAGTCTCCCATAATTTCAACGTTCCTTTCCCCCAATTCTAGAAGTAGTTCAAGTCCTGTTATTAAAGACTCGTATTTTGCTTCATTATTTGTACATATACCATCGATTCTATACTTGAACTCTGTTGGAATTCCACTGGGGGAAATTATAATTCCTCCTATTCCAACTCCATTTTTATAGCTAGAACCATCAAAGTATAATTTCCATGGCACTAGATCTACATAATTCTGAGGCATACCAACCATTGAATGGTTGACCAAGAAATTTGCCACCCCTTGTCCCTTCATTTCTTTTAATGGCACATAAGTCAGAGAATACTCTGTTAATGCTAAAGCCCATTTACCAATTCGACTATGTAAAATCAGTTTGGACAACATGTGCTTAATAATATCGAAATGAGAAGATACATACACATCAACGGGATTTATTATATATTGCTTTAATTTAATACAAGAGAAATACAGGTAAGGCATAGTTTTTCTATATCACTATACCTATTTTCATGATCATTAAGCATTCGACTAAGATAATATATAGGTCTCTCGACACCTTTTTCGTCCTGTTGGACTAACATACTTCCTATAGTCGAATCTGAGGCTGCAATATATAACCTCATAGGCCTATGTCTAACAGGAGGTGCCAATATTGGAGGCTTCATTAAGTAGTATTTGATTTTGTTGAAAGCCTCTTGATGCTCCTCTTGCCAAACAAAATCCTCATTCTTCAATCGAAGTAGTGGTGAAAATACTTTGGTTTTTCCACTTAAGTTGGATATGAACCTCCTTAGGAAATTTATCTTGCCCAACAAAGACTGATGTTCCTTTTTGGTCAATGGAGGTTTGACGTCCATGATGGCTTTGGTCTTGCTTTGATTCACTTCTATGCCTTTTTTATGCACCACAAAGCCAAGAAAATCACCTGCCTGCACACAAAAAGCACATTTTAATGGATTCATTTTTAATCCATATTTCCTCATCCTTTCAAAAGACTCTCGAAGGAGTTGCAGATGAATCGATTTAATATTTGAATTTATTACAATATCATCAATATAAACTTGCATGAAATCTTCAATAAAATCATGGAATATCAAATTCATTACCCTATTCAAACTGGCATGATAACCCATTCATAGATTCCCAATGCCCCTGGACAGCGAAACACCGTCTTCGGAACATCTTCATCTGCAATCAAAATTTGGTTATAACAAAAATAACCATCAAGCATACTTAAATATTCAAAACCGGCAGCAGATTCAACCAACATTCCCGCCATAGGCATAACATATTCATATTTAGGAGTGGCAACATTTAAATCTCTAAAATTGATGCACACTCTTAATTTTCAATTTTTATTAATTACTGGCACTATGTTTGCCAACCAGTCGATATACCTTGCAGTTCTTATGAATATGCTTTTGAGGAGTCTTTCTATCTCCTCTTTGATTTTCGAAATTATTGCTAGAGCGAAGCGTCTGGGAGTTTGCTTCACTAGTTTCTTTCCAGCTTTTATTGGTAACTTTAGTTCGACCAAATCCCTGCTTAAACCTGGCATTTCATTATAGTCTCAAGCAAAACAATCTTTAAGTTATTTTAATAAAGATATTACCTCAGACTTTAACTTTTGGTCGATGTTGGTGCTGATATAAGTTGGTCTTTTATCCCCCTTTTCACCAAGATCTATTTCTTCTAAAGGGTCTTGTGGCTGCATTATTTCTGGTGCCATCAGATCCTTTTTGAAGCCTAAGGGTTCTTCATTATATATGCAGTCCAGATGCTGCTTATCGATGTTTTCTTTGACCACTTCTTTTTTATCTGGTGGCTTTGGCTCAATAGCCAAACTAGCTCCTTAATTCATAATTTGTGTCTTATTGGCTTTGACAACCATATTTTCTTCATCCTCTAGCGCCGAATTTATTTTTCTTTCGGCAATATATGCTGAATTCCTTTTCAGAGCATCTAGCTCAGACATCATGATTGATGTCTGCCCAGCCTGTCGGCCGGTTATCACAGTATGGATCCTCAAGACGTTCCACATCCCATATAATACCATGAGTCTCATGTAACTTCAACGAAACAAATGCCTCGTCAAGGTTGGCATACACATCTTCAGCAGGTTGACATGGGGAAATGTTATCTAATTTCCTGTCAAATTGCTTCTTGTCGAGATTGTTCACCTCTGCCCTGAAATATCCTTGATAATCTTCAATGTTCTCGACAATACCATCTTCCATCCAAATCACCAAACGCTAGTACATAGAAGATATTACAACCCCTACACTGTGCAGCCATTCCCTCCCTACTAAGAGGTTGTAACTTGGCTTGCCTTGAATCACCATTAATATAGTCGGCCTAGTAACAGAGCTGACAGTAATATCAACTTGGATCACACCCATAGTGTTTCTAGTCCTTCCTTCGTAGTCTGATAAGACCATGTTATAAGATTTAACATTGGTGTCATATTTACCAATTTTATGTAATAGGTGGTGTGGCATAATGTTTATCGTAGCACCACAGTATACCAACACCTTGTTGATAGCCACCCCTTCAAGCTTAGCCATTATTAAAAGAGGCTTCAAATGGCTCCTCGTGGCCATATCTGGTCTTTCAAAGAACGCATCTTGGTTCTCAATTGAACCATTATTCATCATAAAGTAATATGTTGGTTTATGTAAAGCCATCTCCTCAGCATCAACGTCTGTTAAATCTTCCACTTCAGTTAAGCAATCATATTCTGCTAGTAGAATTGATACCACATTAACTAAGATATTCAAACTATCTTCATACTCGGACTCAAAATTGTCAGTAGCTTCTTCATAACACTTAGAAACTGGTCGACTCACGAACTCTTTGATTTGTTCTTTTGTAGAGGAATTGACCTTCACTTTATACTGCTTCTGATTTCCAACTTTGTTTGCAGAAATCTGGCCAGCAGATGCTTGGCTCTCAGCCTGCTTTCGACGCTGGAAGCGTCTCCATTGGGGTCGAGTCATGGGATTCTTCCCCATGTAATTTTCAGAAATATGACTTTTCCTCTCAGACTTAAACTCGCGTCGATAGTTAATAGCCGACATTCCTTTGTTTGGGTCTCTAGAAATAGAACCATTAATTGGTTCCCTCCTTCTCTCTTGAGGCTTAATCCAAGTATCGTTAGGAGCTTTTTCTAAAGGAATATAATTTCTTGGTTTGGCATGGGAGTTTCCCACAGTTCTTCTTGGGTCCCTTGGTGTAGGGAACCTTTGATTGTACGGCTTGCCCTTGTTCTTTTCTAACTGCAAATTGTGGAAATTTTTAGCAGCTATTTTTTCAGTCAAGGCGCCACATCTAGGACACAACCAAGCTTGCAAACCTTTTTTCTTACAACGGTAAATGAAGTCTAGCAAGTCCTCCTCAGGCCTTGGGCACACATCAGCTAAGTCGACATGAGGACTTTCTCCAGTACCCTCTTCGACCATATCATCACTAGGAAACTCAGTAATTTCTACCATGTTGATGTCAACAGGGTAAAGAAACAAAGCCTCCTCTTGCCTAAGAGGATCAGTATCAATCTTCATTTTCCGTGCAACAAATTTCAATCTACCCTCCTGCAGCGATTTTTGTACGAGATCCCTGAAAAGATAACATTGAGAGGTTGTGTGACCAAGATAATTATGAAATTTACAAAAACCTCTTTTCTGTCGTTGTTCTAATGGTGGTGTGATCGGTGGATCTGGAACTGACTGTTTAACGCTGGTTCGCGAAATGTCGCGGTAAGCAAGAGTCGCCACCGTCTTTTATTTTCTCCAAATGGAAAGGACAAAAGCACAGAAAAATTCCTTATAGAGATTGCTCTCGGTTCGGGAGGTAGATTATAGAAAGGGAAGGTGTTAGCACCCTTTCTATCCATGGTTATCCATGGGCTCTTAGATACTTGCTCATTTGTGTTTTCAAAATGGTTTGTTTGCTTTTCAACTGTGGGTTTTTAAAAAAGGTTTCTTTGAAAATTCCAGTTCGACTCTTGTATCGGTCCTCAAGAGTGTTTGAAAAATTGCTTTCGAAAGCTTTTTGAAAAGGTGTCGGTGTGAAAAGTATTTTTTTTTATTTGTTTTGGAATTTAGAGCAAGTATCTAGAGTCGTCTACCTACCCTAAGGAATTCGTCTATGTAAATGTCCTTGAAGTAGTGCCATCCCACCATTGAGAGGTAGGTAGCACCACCATTGGAGGTATTCGGGTCAATTCGAAGGTTCGGGACATGGTGATCACTGGAGCAATGGGAAGATACCTTAGAAGCTACCCTCATGCCAGGTTCCTGGATCATGAGGACTTACTAAAACATCCTCTACTCGACGATCACCTTTCGAGGGGCAAGGCAACAGTGAGGAGTACCCTAGGGGTGGTGTGTGATTTGTGTGTCATGTGCATTTGCATTTATCTTGTTCATGTCGTGGGTGATCTACGCGTTGCTTTTATTTTGACATTCATTCTTTCATGCAATAGTTAACAGTTTAAAAGATGCGAGAATTAAATTCCTACGCTATTACAAAGGCGCGGGTCCACATCGCCAAATTTAATCCAGGACCCGATTTGAAAATAAAGTGCGAGAAATATAAATGTCTAATTTACATGGCTTTGGGAGAATTACATGAATATTATAAGAAAGGAAATAAATGCGCGAAACGAACTGATAATCGAAAGCGAGGGCGTTGGACCCTTTTTAATGAAATTAAATTACGATTAACAAATTAATTAAATTAAAATAAAAAGAAAAGATTTTTTTGGAGTTTTTTTGGTATTTATGGAATTTTAGTGAGAAGATTATGGAATTTAAACCTAATTCTAGCTATTTTAATTTATTAAAAAAAATGTTAAAATTAAACCTAAAGCTAACCTAATTAATTAATATAATTTGATTTACAAAAATAAATAATTAGTTATTAATAATGATAAAAGAAAAGAAAAAGATGAAAGTGATTAAAACCCTAATTCTATAATTTTTAAGTTTATAAAAAAAATGTTTAAGATTTAAACCTAAAATTAAGACTAAATTAATTAATAAGATTTATTTACAAAAAATATTAAATCAAATATATTTTATTTTTTTTTGTCTTTTCTGATTTTTATTATTTTTTATATTAAAGGAAAAATATTAATTTAAATATTTAAGAGGAAATAATTAAATTAAACAAATAATACAAAAAGATAGAAAAAGAAAAGAAACACAAACCCTAGGGGGTGTTGACCCCAGTTTGGAGGTATCTCCAGCATTTTTGGCCCAATGTTTAAGGCCTTCAGTTGACTTTTCAGGGCCATGTACCTATGCGTTGACTGGTGCCCATGGTGTTCATCAGATCAGAGCCCTTGGATTGAGGTCATTGGCCATGTGGCAAGCTGGGATATTGAGTGTACATTGAACCTCTAGAAGCGAGCTACATAGGAACATGGTTAGAAAAATAATATAGAGAAAGGGAGGGGGACCTAGGATTCGAACCCAGGTCCCAAGGCTCACCCATCCTTATGCCTGCCAACTGAGTTGCTTAGCGTGTTTATCATTATAGTGGAAAAGAAATAAAATATAAAACAACAATGTCCACTATGCTGGAACACTCAAAAACGCGCCAACTTTTAAATGGACCACTCAGAAGCCTACACGCATTTTCTTCCCCACCTGTTCTTCGTTTTGGCCTGAAAAACAAACTAGTTAGCGGGGGTTTTAAACCCCCACTAAGTGCTGCATACAAAAATAGCGATTAGCACCCTGTTAATCATAAATTAATCGCGAGGTATGGAAACGATTCACATGAAGCTTCTGAATCCAACAGTCCTGGTCTTAGGGTCTAATTTTTCTGGACGAGGAAACCCCTAATTTTGCAACTCTGAAACCCTAGAGAGCTTCAATGGTGATTTTGCATATAAGGCACGAAAATCCAATTAGAGGGCACAGTTAGCTTTAGAATGATTAACTGAATACAAACCAAACATTAAAATTTGAAAATAATGCATGAATCATGATACATGAATATGAAAAAAATCATGAACAGGACAAGGTCGTTCTACCAATTTCCTGTGTTAGGGACAATCGTTTTGATCCAGACACCTTCCTTGAAGCCTCAGGAATGCAATGGGATAGTTATTTGGCCTTGAAACGCCTTAGAATCGTGGTTTCGGTTTTGAAAAATTTCACAAAAAGTGCAAAGTTGTTTATGGTTTTGGGCGCAGCTTAGAGGTCTTTTGCACTAGGGTTTGCTTCTGACTTATATGAGGGATGGATTAGGGTAAAGATTTGGATCCAAAACCCTTTGCATTGATGTATGGAATATTTGATTTTCATGCATATTTTTTCATATCTTTTCCATGTGATTTTGGTTCCAATCATGGCCAATCTTTCCAATTTTAGTATGCACGAAATCTTGAGTATCCAATGAATGATTACACTGCATAAAAAGATTCAAATGCATTGGTTTAGTATTTTTCCATATTTTATTTAATTTAAATGAATTAATTGTAATTAAAAATTCAAATAAATAAATAAAAATGATGAAATAAATCCCCTTTGGGCCAAATGGTCGTGCATAGTCTTTGGATGATGAATCTTGGAAGAAAATGTGGCCCATTAGCAATTTTAAGGCATTTGAAGCAAAGTTGACTTTCCAAAATTTCCAAACATTTCCCAACTTCCACAAGGCATATCTTGCTCAATTTTTAAGCTTTGATCATGTTCTTGGTCATTTTGGAAAGGTCTTGAAGTCCTCTAACCAATGCCTTTGGTCCCATGTCATTTTCATTTACCAATCGCAAGTTATGGCCTTTGACTTAAAGTCCCTTTTTGTTGACTTTTGAAAATGACCTATAATGTTGAAATTGATAACTTTTTGTGAGAGAATTTCTTGGACTTGAAGTGTGAAGAGGAGTTGTAGGAAATGTCTTTCTCTTCAAAATGAGCTTTGGATGGAATTTTTCTGATAAACCATGTGGAAGTTATGCCTTGGTCAAGTTACAGTTGACTTTTTCAACGGTCCAAATATGGAAACTTTTGCATCTTGAGACTTTTTGAGCCATGCTTTGGGAATCATGATCAAGAATTGATCAAATGATGTTTATGGCTTCAAAATGAGATGTTGACCAAAAATTTGAACTTTTGACTATCAAATGACCATTTTGCCCCTACAGTTGACTGTAGGGCAATTAGGGTTTTTGACTGTGCAATTTTGTGTTGTAAGTCTTTGAAACTTGGTATGAGGATGCTTGACCATGTTTGTAGGCATGTGGGACTTGATTGGACCCTTGGAAACTTCATTTTCTTTGTCAGAACCAAAACCCTAGTTTTTGACTGTTAGGAGGCCCTTGAACTGTGCAACCCTTGGGGAGATTTTGAAGCATGCTCTTTGCAAATCTTGAAGAATATGGGAGGGCAAATTTTGGGGTACAACAGGTGGTAACATAGCACCTGGGGGTACTAAAATTTGACCATCTTTAACTAACAAATCAAAAATTTCATCACATTTAGTGATATCAAACGTATAAGTTTTCGTTGGAAATTTTGGATTGTTTTCGATCGTATTTTTTCCTCTAGCAGGAAATAGTGATTTACATTCATATGCTGGCCCTGGCTTCATTTCAGCCACGTCGACCTCTGCCTCTGTTGGTGAGGTATAGTCGGCTCACAAATGGGATTTGTGACATCATAATCTATGAAGGCTACTTTTTCTTTCTTAGTCCTAGCCTTAGTACGTCTGACCTTTTCTAGTTGCAGACGCTCTAGTCGAACTCTATCAGCTAACTGTGACATACTCTTCACGAAGGTCTGATCTATTTTCTTCCTAATGGAATAATCTAAACCTCTAGTAGCCATTTGAACAAGCTCATGTTCTGATACTTGAGTAAAGCATTTTGCTTTCAATAACCTAAATCTATTTAGATAATTATTAATGGTTTTAGCAAACCTTCTTTTAATGTTTGACAATTCAACCAAACTAATTTTCGAATGACCCTCATAAAACTGTTCATGGAAAAGTTTTTCCAACTTAGTCCATGAGTCAATCGAGTTTGGAGGCAAACTGGTAAACCACGTGAAAGCTGCCTTAGTAAGGGAAGAAGGAAAATGTTTTACCCTTAATTTTTCATTATTCGACATATCCCCAGATTCAGTCAAATACCTAGTAATATGTTCCACCGCGACTCACTAGATTTTCCCCCGAATTTTGTATACTTAGGAATTTTCCATCCTCTAGGGTTTTCAACCTGTAAGATATATTCAGACAATGGGGAAGAATATGTTGGCCTCTGAAGTGTGGTATTCATACCATTCCTAGCAATAATTCTTTCAACAATGGTGGTTATATTATTTTCTACGGCTAAATCCTCTTGTCGAATTTGTTCAACAATTTGATCAGCCTCTTGATGTCGATGTACTAATTCCCTAGGTGGATCGACAATCAAATTCCTTTGAGGTACTAGAACTTGTCCCTGATGGACAGTTTCATCCTGTATTTCCCCCATGTCCATTTGACCAGGGGCATCTAGTCGAACAAGTGGCGCCTGTCGAATAGGTGCTGGGGGAGCACCTAAAAAATTACACAAACGTGTTAATTGGGAAATCACCTATCGATTTGTTTCAGCAGACTGCCTATTAGTCTCATCTGACTCTTGTAATATAGGATTAAATACATTACCCATTTAGTTAGTTAACATATTAACCAACTCATGGTTACTATCATCCATTTGTTGCCTTAACACTGCTACTGAAGTATTAGTGAGAGGCGGTACTATTGGTTGGTAAGGCATTCCTCTAATTTGGTTGCCTCTGTTATTTCCTCCTGGCGCAGATCCTTGTAAAGGGGAGATCAAATTTTGAACATTATCTGACACCACTGTTGCATTTGATGTTGACTGGTATCCTGGCATCATGGAATAAGGTAATCTATAAACAAGATCCACATTACCAAAACGAGGCACATTAGGTATGGTGGTCATAGTCATTACAGGCCTTGGGCTTCCTGGTGGAGCTTGAGAAATTTGTGCGGAACCTACTGCAGTTGACCCGACTGGAGGAAAAGGTCAACTTGAGAAACTACTAGATCAGTAGTAGTTAACGTTCGTGACGGTATTTCGTCTACATTTGGATTATCAAGAATTGTCATTCTTAATATATGCTTCCTAGATGATGGTTTATTATACTCTTTGGTTAACTTTCCATTTCTAGGTTGCATACACTTAAGACAAATTCTTAGCATTGCGTCCCACCGGGTGTGCCAATTTGTTTACTGTGGTAAATGGTAAACAACCACTGGTCCTCCCAAAGTCCTAAAACTAAGGGTAACTCGCAAGATCAACCAGTTGATCTTAAGACATGTGCTAAGAGTTTTATTATTATACTTATTCTATCGAAATCCTTATCACGGGAAACAGTTTTCCGTGATTAAGGGAACAAGTATAACAACTTTCCACACTATGAATCGATCGACTGACTGGTGACTCGTGACCGACATAAGGTATTCATATGAAAATGAGATTCAATAAACTAACTAACTGGTGACTCGTGACCGACAGAGAGCATTGAATTGTTTACCCGAAGTAGAAAATAACGTAAAAAGTTTGTTTGACAGTACATAGAAAGCGAATAAAGTATTCGAAAGAGATAATTGAAGAATAAAGGATTTGCATTGAAATGGAAGTGGTGATTCACCTACTTTAAGTACTTCTTCACTCTTTGTTTCCTAAAGCTCGGAATGACAGAGTTTTGACAATTGATTTGAGCATACAAGTGAACACACCAAAAAACTAGACTAAATCTGCTTATTTATAATATTTACAATGTAACCGCCTAGATGAAATCTACGAACAATATTAAAATCTTGAGACAATCGCTTCATTGGATGTCGCCACCTATTTGGCGCTTAAACAAATTGTAAACCGCTGGCAACTGCGGATGACTTTGAAATTTAAATCTTCCCGCTCCTAGCTTCTGAAAGTAAACCGCTTCTGACTCGCTTCAACACTTTCCCTTTGGCAAGATTTAAAAATCAACAACAATTCCTCTAAGTCCAGAAACCCTTTTGGTTGATAAAAACCAATTTTGACCATTTTTCTTGTCTTTCACCCTTTGGTAGACTAAACCAATTCCGACCATTTCTTAACATATATTCTTTTATTTCCTTTTGGTTGACCTAGCTCAGTTTTGACAGTTTGGCGTGACATTCCCTTTAAACAATAAATCTAGTTTAATAAAACCAAATTTTCAAACACTTTGCTCCAATTTCCCAAAAACTCCTACTTTAGAGGATGGCCCTTAGCTTATGAGAATATCCTCATTTAATACACGTGCTTGAATACCTTAAGATTTTTTAAGGTAACACTAGATCACTTTAAAAATGCTTTTTTTGTGTAAGTGTATTTGAAAATATTTTGAAAAAGATGCCTAAGTGCGGCGAACATTGTAATGTTTCTCGTTTCAACGAGAACGTGTACAAAGTGTTTTATCTTTGAAAATATTTTAGAGAAGAGTTTGTGTATGTGCGAAAAATTGTTTTGTTTGTTTTTATGAGCAAGCAACTAAGAGTTATCTACCTACTCGAAATATTTATTCTTTTCCTATTTTCCTTTAGATAGTTCTATCATACTATTAGTCAGTAGGTATCCCTATCGTTGCATGTTTTGAGGGACAAGTGAGGGTCATCGTACAGTCACGAAAGCAACTCATAAGATACTTTAGTAATTACCCTAAGGTTTTAAGATCGTTTTACCGAGGCAACATCGAAAGGGTCATCGAGGGACTTCTGATCTTATAACCAAAAGGTCACTGCTAATGTCTCATACGTTCGAGACACGTGACTGTTTGTTTTTCCGAAGGCAACAAGTGGAGGTATCTTAGAGGTGCGCGTGTGCGAGTGTGTTGTGTTTCAGTTATTTATATTTAAACATTTAGGTTTTTCTACCGTTTTTTTCCAGATCTTATCATGCACACCTATTAACATTCATCTAGCAATTAATATATGTACAGAAAATAAAAATGCGAGAATTTAAACTACGTTATTATAAGGCTTCAGGTGGGGGATTTACAAACCAAAAACGGGGGAAAGAAAAGTAAAGGTCCTAATTAAAACTATTACATCTTTTATGCAGTTACATAATTCAAAATAAAATGCCAATAAGATAAATTACTACGCAGAGAAGAGAAATTTCTAACAATATCAAATTAACAAAAGAAAGAAATATTTTTGCTTGTTTTTGTTGTTTTTTTATATTGTTTTTTGAGAAAAAAGTAAATAAAGTGATTAAAAAGAAATTAAGATCTACTCAATTCTAAATTATTTAAGAAAATTGAGTTAATGATAATAAAAAACCAAATGTCTAATTGATTTTAATTAATAAAACTAAGATTAATTTTTTTTGTGTTTTTATGATTTTTATGATTTTTTATGTTCTTAAAAAGAAAAAAAAATGTTTAAAGAAAATTAAATAAATAAACAACAAAAAAAGAAAAAAAAATGAAATGGGTCAGGCATTGCAAGAAGTAGTTAGCGGGTGTGAAATAGAAAAAAAATTCCAGGCCCATTAACAATAGGGCCCAGGCGCCTAGAGATCTAATGAGGGACACTACTTGGGGGTCATTATGGAGACGCACATTTGAGGCTTTGGATCTAGACTGATGAAATATGATGGTCATGAACTCGAGGTGCATAATACGCACATTTGGTCCCACTCGTAACTGATCTATAGATTCATATAAACTCAAACAAATGTTAGCATACCATGAAATATGATTAAAATCAGAGATTCTAAATTTAGGGGTCCTTTAGTAAGTCATAAATATATTTGAATCCTACAAAATAGGTCTATGAACTTAAAAGTGCATTTTTTCTCAAAGTTGACTTTTTTGCATTTTCACCAATTTGCCCAATTTGTATTGATCATAACTTGCTCAATTTTTATCTTTTGGAGATGATCTTAGACTTTTTATAAATATCAAGATGTCCACTACAATATCTATATTTACCATTTTTGCATTTGGAGAAATTATCTTGATGTAACTTGCCTTGACAAAAAATGACTTTTTGTTGATTTTCAAAAAGACCTGTAATGTATTGGCTCATATCTTTCCAATGATGCATTTTTTGAACATGAGGAAAAGAGAAAGGTTGTATGGAATTTAATTTTCTTCACAATGGGATTTTTTTGGGGAAAAGTTGATGAAGCATGTGAAAGTTATGCCTGGTCAAAGTTCAGTTGACTTCTCCTATAGAAACCCTAATTTAGCAATTTTTTATTCTCGATGATTTAAGAGTATTCCTTGAGGAATCATGATCAACCATTGATCAAATTATGAATATCACTTGAAAATGTTGATGTTGACCAAAAATCTTGAAGTTTGTCTGTATATTGACCACAGTTGACTTTTTGACCAATATAGTTGATTTTTAAACATTTGAGCCATTGATTGAGCAAACGTGTGATGCAAGGCGTGAAACTTGGCATGGATATTCTTGAGGACATATTAGGAACCATGGAAATCACTTGAGGCCTTTGAAACCCAAAATTCCTTGTGAAAAATGAAACCCTAGTTGGAGATTTATTGCTTAGGGGGAGAATTTGTCTGGCCAATTCTTAGTCAACCATGAGCATTTAGGGACCTCTATGAGTATGTCTTGAATAAAATGAGAGGGCATATTTTGGGTACAACAGTAGACAACCAATCTAAATCTTCAGGTTTAATAAGATTGAATAGGGGCAGTTGTTGTACCCCAAAATTTTCCCTCTCACTTTATTTAAAACATACTCATAGAGGTCCTCAAGTGCTCAAGGTTGACCAAGAATTGACCAGACATATTCTCCTCCTAAGCAATGGATTTATAACTAGGGTTTCATTTTTCACAAAGAAGTTTGGGTTTCAAAGGCCTCAAGTGATTTCCATGTCTCATAATATGTCCTAAATAATGCTCATGCCAACTTTCATGCCTTGCATCATGAGTTTGCTCAGTCAATTGCTCAGATGATTGAAAATCAACTGTATTAGGTCAAAAGTCAATTGTGGTCAACATACAGTCAAACTTCAATATTTTTGGTCAACATAAATATTTTTAAGTGATATTCACCATTTGATCAAGGGTTGATCATTATTCCTTAAGGAATTCCCTCAAATCATCAAGAATCAAAAGTTACTATACTTTAACCAATGCTTCATCCATTTTCCCCAACCAAAACTCATTTTGAAGAGAATCCAATCCTCCACAACTTTTTTTATTCTCAAATCCAAAAAATGCATCATTGGAAAGATATGAGCCAATACATTAAAGGTCTTTTTGAAAGTCAACAAAAAGAAATTTTTTGTCAAGATAAGTTACATCAAGATAAATTTTCCAAATCCAAAACTGATTAAAAGAGTGATTATAGGGGACATCTTGAGCTTTCTAAAAAGTCAAAGATCGTCTTCAAAAGATGAAAATTGAGCAAGTTATGACTAGTGCAAATTGGGTAAATTGGTGAAAATGCAAGAAGTCATTTTTGAGAAAAAATGCATCTTTAAGTTAATGGACCTATTTTTTGGGGTACAAGCATGTTTATGACATACCCAAAGACCTATAAACCTATTCATATACTTTTATTATTTTTATTTTTATTTATTTGAATTTTTATTCATTTAAAGCAAATAAAATAAAAAACAAATGGTAAATTAATGGGCCAAGGCGTGTGATTGGTGTTGGACCAAGTTTGAAGCCCAAAAATCTTGCTAGATGTACAAGAAGGCGTGAGAAATCAAGTTTGAGAAAGAATCTCCAAAATTGGAAATTTTGTAAAGATATTTGATTTGGTTTTGATAACCATTACAAATCAATGATCCCTTTCCATATTTGTTGACCTAAATTGATACCACATATAAACACAAGCTTCACACCTCAAAAGGACACGAGTTGCTGCCTCAATATTACCCTAAAGTGTTCAAATTTGTTTCAAAGAGTGCAAGCCCAGATCACACGATCCAGTCGCTTCCAGACCAAACCAATTACCCTATCCGTTTCCTGAAGGTCCCAAGAACCTGCTGTAACCCTCCCTGAAGCAGATCTACGTCCAAAACGACCATATCAAGTGGAACCGGTTTGGTAGTTTTCATAAAATTCAAACTCTTTATTCATGCAATTTCAATTGATTTTATGCATACATACGTGCTCATGAACATGTTTAGATTTTTTTTGACCTATTGTTTGCAAGTTCTAACGCAAGGATAACGAAACACCATGATTAGGGCATAAAGTTCAGTTTGGTTCGTACCTCATGATACAGTCGCTCTCAGACCAATTTAAGGCCAGAATCGGACTCATGGTTCGATTTTTTGTAGGATAGGTTTTTTTACCATTCACTAATCTCTTGTTTTTGCAGGTTTAGATTTTTGGGTTGCCCGTAGAAGGTGACCGGAGTTTTACTCTGGCACCTTTGACTTCCATTGCATCTGGTGGCCCAAATGTATCACCTATTGGTCCGTTTGAATCTTCTAGCGCGCGTTTGAAAATATGGAAATCTAACTGAGTTCTCATTATATTATTTTTGTTTTGTTATATTCACGATTGATTTGAATGACCCAACAGTAGAAGCGGCGTGTGTAAAGGTGTTGATATGGGCAAGGGAAGGGGTTCGATCCCTGCCTCTTGCCTATTTATTTTTCTAATTTCTGCTTGCAGATCCAGTGTTCCAAGGGTAAGTGCATGCACCATGCATTTGCATATTGTCACTATCAAATTATCACAACATCAGATCTAACACTCCAGATAGGGGAGTTCATGATAGGCCTCACAAGAGCCAGCAGTACTGGATCACGCGCGGGACCCTGGGCTTCCTCTTATTGGGCCTAAAACGAAATTCTAGATGCATACCCCCAATCGCTTCTCACATCAGGCCCATTTTCTAATTTCTTTATTTTAGATTTATGTATTTAATTGTTCTATATTATTTTTAAAACCAGTTTTATTTTTATGACAAAAATAAATAAAAAATCACAAAAATGATAGATTTAAGATGTTGCTAATTAATTTAATTTTGGTGAATTAAAGTTAATTAATTTAATTATTTTGACTTATTTTGATTAATTTAAAATCAATTAGAATTAGGTTTAATCACTTCAAATCTTTTTCTCAAATAAAAATACCAAAAATATTAGAATTAGTTTTCATTCTTGATTAAATTTAATTTCAATTAATAATCACTTTCTTTTTTATTTATTTAATTAAGATTAGATTTAGTTTAATTTAAGTATTTTCTTAAAACAAATAAAAACAAAAAAATATTCTAAATGTTTAGGAGTTTTAGGGTTTTTACTTCGCTTTCCATCTTCGCGCACTTATTTTAAATTTCACATTTTTATTCTTTCATATTGATATAAATGCAAA
Organism: Vicia faba; assembly: GCA_948472305.1. Lineage (NCBI taxonomy): Eukaryota > Viridiplantae > Streptophyta > Magnoliopsida > Fabales > Fabaceae > Vicia > Vicia faba. Next base: position 925,253,576 of record OX451737.1, read on the forward strand.
AGGATGTAATAGCTGTAAATTTAGGACTTTACTTTTATTTCCTCATTTAATTTGTAATTCCCCCTCCCCGAAGCCTTGTAATAGTGTGGATTTAAATTCTCGCATCTTTATTTTCGTTCTGATATTAACTGTTAGATGTATGCTAGTAGGCTTGTATGGAAAGATAAAAGTAAACGCTAGCAAACTTAACCTCCAAAGATAAATAACTGAAACACAACATACTCACACACGCGCACCTCTAGGATATCTCCACTTGTTGCCTTCAGAATAAATAGTCACGACTCTCAAACGTAAGAGATTTTAGTGGTGACCATTTGGTTTAAAGATCATAAGTCCATCAATGACCATTTCGATGTTGCCTCGGTATATGATCTTAAAAAATTAGGGTAATTACTAAAGTATCTTACTAGTTGCTTTCGTGACTGTACAATGACCCTCGCCCGTCCCTCAAAAATCCAACGATAGGGCTACCTACTCACTAATAGTAGGATATTAATGTCTAAAGGAAAATAGGAAAAGAACAAACCTTTCGAGTAGGTGGATAGCTCCTAGTTGCTTGCTCATAAAAACAATCAAAAACAATTTTTTCACACATGCACAAACTCTTTTCTAAATATTTTCAGAAAATAAATCTCTAAATGTCTTTCCTGTTCATTTCACCCTTTCCTTTATTGGATAAAATAAAAGTCAGTGGCGACTCTTTATAACCGCAACATTGCAAATAAAAATGCAAAACCAGTAAAAGTCATTTCTCTCACCGTATTACAGAATGTCTCCGAGCAAGGTAGGCACAAGATTACGAGCGAGAAAAATCTTGACGACATTCACATATATGAGTTGGTATGGAGTAAGGAATAGTATCAACCTATAGATTAAAAGAGCCAAGATATCCTCAAAATCCTGGAAACTCATAGCATATAGGAATAGTTGAGACTTCTCCAACAGGAATTTAACCAGAAAACCTTTGACTCCACTTCTCGTTTCCCAGTTGGATACAATGTCGGACCACTTCATATGTAAAGATGATGCAATAACTTTTGGCTTTAGAGCTTCCTCTAAACCGGTGAAGGGCATCTGATCAAGAACAGGTACTCCCAGTAATTGAGAGAACTCCTCCATAGTGGGTACCAACTGATAATTGGGAAAGGTGAAGCAGTGATGTGCATGGTCAAAGAACTGGAATAGGACACTCATCATATCTTCATCAAGACCCGGAGTAACCAAACTGATCAGTCGACCATGCCTCTTAATAAATGAAGAATTTTCGGGAACCATTGTGACTAACTCTTTAAGTTGAGGGGGTAACCTTACAAAGTTGACCTGGATAGTGTTTCTGCAAACGGAGGCCATAGTCTGCAAAACAGAACAAAGATAAACTCTCTGGTCCTTGAAATGGTTAGTAGAAATGAAATGGTATGAATGTTATGATGCATGGTTTTATGTTCGAACAATTTAATCATACACAAGCAAAACACATAAGGCCTTAGGTTAAATCTTGCATGGAGTTGTAGGTAAGTACCCTCTTGAAGTTTTAATTGGCTCAACCTATCCTAAAATAAAGTAACTGGGTTCTAGGAGTCTCAATATCACCGATCTTTCTCTTGGGCATTATTTTAGCACAAGCATCTGATTTGCGACAAAAATATCCCGAGAGTTCTACATCAATGAGTGTAGCATCGAGTATCAACCAACTTTAGTCTACACCAAAGCCGACTATCTCGGTACCTTCTAATGGATAAGTTGTGTCAACTAAGGTTCTACGGTCAGTTAGTGCTTTATGACACCACAAAGTAGCCCAACATTCTCCTTAACTTAACTCAAGGGACACTGATACAAACCAATGTGTCTCACCAATGTAGCCATCACTTCAATCGTATCAGTGTATGCTGTACAGTTTTCAAGATCTATTGCTATATATAGGATCTTTACAAGAATATCCCAAACAACCATTTAAGAATAAATCAGGCAAGTCAAATAATGAAAGCATTTAAATGTGAACTATCTCTAAGATAAGCCCACTATATTGTTCTCCCCAACAGAGTTTCCAGTTCTATCATACGGTGGGAGAACTGACTTTTGGTGTCTGCGGTTTATCGCAAATGTTGCGGATAGCAAGAGTCGCCACCAACTTTTCTTTTATCAAATAAATAAAAGGGTGAAAAGAACAGGAAAGACCTTTTGAGAATTTTTCTGAGTTCGGAGGGTAGGTTATGAAACGGGAAGGTTTTAGCACCCTTTTCATTTGTAGTTATCTACCGGCTCTTAGTTGCTATCTCACTTTGAAAATTCTTTTTTATGTAAGTGTATTTGAAAATATTTTTGAAAATATGACTTAGTGTGGCAAACTTTGAAATGATTCTCGTATCGTTGAGAATGCATACAAAGTGTTTCATCTTTGAATATATTTAGAAAAGGGAGTGTAGGTGTGGGAAATTGTTTTGTTTTACGAGAAAGCAACCATAATCCATCTACCTACTCAAAATGTCTATGTTATTTTCCTCTTTTCCTTTAGATAATGCTATCCTACCATTAGTTAGTAGGTAGCCCTATCATTGGATGTTTTGAGGGACAGACGCGGGTCATCATACAGTCACGAAAGCAGGTCATAAGATACTTTAGAAATTATCCTAAGGTACTAAGATCTTTTACCGAGGCAACATCAAAGGGTCATCGAGGGACTACGATCTTTTAACTAAAGGATCTTTGCTAAAACATCCCACGTTCGAGAGACATGATTGTTGTTTTCCAAAGGTCACAAGTGGGGGTACCCTAAAGGTGCGTGTGTGTGAAGTGTGTTATGTTTCAGTTATTTTTATCTTGGATGTTATGTTTTCTAGCATTTTCTTTTAAGTCTTACCATGCACGCCTATTAAGCTAGTAGTGAAATATATACAAGCATTCATACAGTAGTGCGGAAAGTAAAAATGCGGGAAATTGAATATACACTATTACAGTGCTTCGGGGATGGGGAGTACAGAACTTCAAATGGGGGAAAGAAAAATAAACCCTAAATTAAACTATTACATTCCTTCGACAGTTACAAAATTAAATAAATGTGAAAGATAAACAAATGTGCGGAGATTGAAGAGATGTCAAAAACCCTAAAAATTCCTAAATGTTTAAGAAAATATTTTTTGTCGTTTTTGTTATGGAAAAATAATTGAAGTGATTAATGAAAATTAAACCTAATTCTAATTAATTAATTAATTGACAAGAATTAAATATGCTTTAAATTAAATTTATTTTATTTTATAAAAAAAACAAATTAATTAAACCAAAACCTAAATCTACCTTTTTTTATGATTTTATGATTTTATGATTTAATTTTAAAAAGAAAAATGGTTTAAAAGAAAAAACAAATAAATTAAAACAAAACAAAAACAAGAAAAAAAAAAGAAACGGGTTGCGCTGTAAAAGCAAATTAGAGGGTGTGAGGAAAGCCACAGATCCTTAGGCCCAAACACTATCCCAACGGTTGCATGATCCAGGGGGGACTATCTCTGGAGGCACACCATGGTCCTGGATGTCTTGGAGCACCGGATCTGGAATGTGATGACCTAATGGTGGTTAAGAGACGATGCATCATGCGCGTTGTAGGCCTGTTCGCACTAGATCTGCAAGGAAAACATGGAAAAAATAATTTTGTCCCACGATTGGATCGAACCCAAGACCTAGCATAGCAATGCCTTAAGAACGTGCGCGCTACCATTGGGATGGCTATATATCTGGTATAAAACCTGAAGCAATAAAAAGAAAAGGCAAATAAAATGATAATGGTCGGAGAAGTGCCAGAGCCTTAACTTCGGTCGTCTTCTCCAGAGACCTGTAACACACAAACATGCAAAAACTCAGTTTTTTATGTTTTAAAATGACATATTCCCCAAAAATCGACACTCCTGGATTCAAATTTTGCATTATTTTTGGATAAAAAACTCTTGAATCATGCATTTTGATTCAAAATCATCGATCGGAGAAAAAAAGGCACCTACTCATTCTGCATGCATGAGATTGTATTAAGGGTCAAAATCTATTCAGGAAGGGCTCAGGAACATGTTAGTGATAATCATGACGCTCAAAAAAATATGAAATAAAAGAACATGAATTTCAAAATGTTGTGTGACCGGAGATGCATGTCATGCTTTTCTCGTGCATTTTTGGACCATGGTATCTAGTCCAAACATACCTTTCAATGTTCAGGGAGAGAATAAGACTGGAATTATGGAATTAGAGGGCTTATGGACAGAGTTTTTAGGCTCGAGGGTTTTGAGAAATTTTTGGATAATTTGCTAGCTTTTGATGCAGTGATTTCATGTGCTTCCTGGCAGAGCTTGCTTGCATTATATAGAGAAATGAATTGTCTCAACAAATATGGCATGAATCAAATTATTAAGCCATGCTTTAAAACAAAAATCACAATTTTGAAAACTTTTCATTTTGAATGATTCTTGCCTCTCTTGGACCTCACACGAATTTGGCAAGTACAAACAGGCTTGCATGAGTTGTATGGGCCTGAAAAATGACTCATCGTATGATTGGCCTATTTGTTTTCTATTTTATTTATTTATTTTGAGTTTATTTGAATAAAAACAAAATAAAATAAAAATAAAATAATGAGAAAAAATAGGGCAAGGTGTGAGTGAGCTCAAAAGTCTCGCATGAGGTCATGAACATGTTTGAAGCTCAAAAAGTTAGGCCACAAATCCAAAATTTCAAATTTGCATGTTTTGCATTTCATGAATTTCCTCAAAATTTCCCAACTTGTGAAAATCATAACATGCTCAAATTTTATCTTTTTAAGGTGATGTTTGACTTTTTGGAAAGATCAAGATGTCCTCTACACTTTCTATTTTAATCATTTTTGCATTTGGAGTTATTAACTTGATGTAAGTTGCCTTGACAAAAAGTGTCTTTTGTTGACTTTTAAAAATGACCTATAATGTATTAGATCATATCTTTTTAATGAAGCATTTTTTGGACTTAAGTGCTAAAATGAAGTTGTAGAGAATTTAATTTTATTCAAAATGGGCTTTGGTTGGGGAAAAGTTGATGAATCATGTGAAAGTTATGCTTGGTTAATTCTTGACTTTTGATGATTTGAGAGCTTTCCTTGGGGAATCATGATCAACCCTTGATCAAATGATGAATATCACTTCAAAATATTGATGTTGACAAAAAATATTGAAGTTTGACTGTATGTTGACCATAGTTGACTTTTTACCCTACAAAGTTGATTTTCAATCATCTGAGTCAATGACTGAGCAAACTTCTGATGTAGGACTTGAAACTGGACATGAACATATTTGAATACCTATGGAGAACCATGGAAACCAATTGAGGCCTTTGCAACCCAAATTTACTTGAGTAAATCAAAACCCTAGTTGTAGACCTTTGGCTTAGGAGGAGCATTTGACTGGTCATCCCTTGAGATTCTTGAGTATTTGAGAAGCCTTGAAAAAATGTCTTAAAGAAAATGGGAGGGAAAATTTTGGGGTACAACAATCGCCTACCTCGATCTTCTATATCTTAGTTAGGTGTTCAGTCGCTTTGGATATCACATTTTTATTTTACATCCCATTTCCGCTTGTTTGCTTCAGGTGATCCGCTCCCCTTAACTAAAGCCTTTCTCTTCTTTTATATTTCACTCTCGCTTGTTTGTCTCGGGTGATCCACTTTGACTAAATAATTTCACTTCTTTTCTTTACCACTTCTTTTCTTTATCAAAGGAGAATGGGAAACGAAGCACCCTAATATCATCCCCTACAAAGAACATGTGTTGACATTAATCCCACATTTCGAGGAAATTACCTTTGAGCATTTTCCACGAGAGGAAAATCAACTAGCGGACACGCTAGCCACTATGCCATCCATGTTTAAACTCAAGTGGGGTAACGAGGCTCCCCAGATCACCATTGAGAGAATGGATGAACTAGTTTATTGTCACGAGATCGATACTGAAGAGATAGTGGACAAGCCTTGGGTCCATGAAGTCAAGAGGTATCTCGAGGCCCAAGATTATCCGGAGGGAGCTTCAGTCAATGATAAGAAGTTCTTGAGAAGATTCTCTACTAAGTTCTTCCTCAGTAATCGCATTCTTTACAAGCACAACCACGACTCTACTTTGCTTCGTTGCATAGACAAGTTTTAGGCAGATAAGATCATGGTTGATCTATATGAAGGAACTTTTGGCACCCATTCTAGTGGGCACACGATGACTAAAAAGATCCTACGGGCGGGGTACTACTGGTCTACCATGGAAGCAGATTTCCATCAGCATTCACGAACCTGTCACAAATGTCAGATCTATGCTGATAAAGTACATGTGCCTCCAATTCCTCTAAACGTCCTGACTGCTCCCTGGCCATTCGCGATGTGGGGCATCGACATGATTGGGGAAGTCAAACCTACAGCTTCTAAAGGACACCGCTTCATCTTGGTGGCCATTGACTATTTCGTGAAGTGGGTTGAGGCAGCTTCTTTCGCCTCTGTGACCAAGAACATTGTGGCACGATTCATCAAACAAAATCTCATCTGTCGGTACGGTATCCCAGAGAGAATCATCACAGACAATGGTATGAATCTCAACAATACTATGATTACCCTACTATGCATGCAATTCAAGATCCAACACCATAATTCTTCTCCTTATTGGCCAATATGAATGGCGCTATCGAAGCCGCAAATAAGAACATCAAGAAGATCATACAAAAAAATGACAGTGACCTACAAGGACTAGCATGAGATGTTACCATTTTCTCTCCATGGTTATTGTACCACGAGGTGCACGTCAACAGGGGAAACTCCTTTCTTTTTGGTATACGATATGGAAGTCGTCCTACCAATTGAAGTCCAAATACCTACTCTAAGAATCATAAAGGATGCAGGGCTGAATGAAGATGAATGGATTCAAACTCGACTTAACTAGTTAAACTTGATTGATGAGAAGAGGCTTAAGGTTGTCTGTCATGGTCAGATGTACCAAAAACGTATGATCAAAACTTTTAACAAAAAGGTCAGACGCCAGGTATATCAGGTTGGTGATTTGGTAATCAAGCGTATCATATTGCCACAAGGTGATCCCAGGGGAAAATGGACTCCTACATACGAGGGACCATTTGTGATTAAAAGCATATTCTATGGTGGAGAAATGATCTTAACCACTGTGGATGGCGACGACCTTCTGCACCCTGTGAATGCAGACATAGTCAAAAGATATTATGCATGAATAAAGACCCGCTAGGTCGACTGGCCTAGGCAAAAATTAGGGAATCCTAGCGAACCAGAAAGGTTCGGGAAAAAATTAGGGATAAAATACAAAAAAAAAATTGTACACCCGGTAAGCTGAAAACCCAAAAGCGCGGCTTGGGCAAAAAAGGGTATCCCGGTGGACTGAAAACCCGAAAGGGCAGTCCAGGAAAAAGTTAGGGAATTAAAGCGTATGACTATGTCCCATTGGATCACCTTATAGACAACCTTTGGCATCGACTGCCAAACTCAAACGGGTCTAATCAATCCAATCAACTTCGGACAAGGCAACAAGTGGATGAGGTGCTCAGAGACATAAAGGCTATAACAGAATGGGAACCCCATGGGATTATTTCACATAGCTATCTTTTCTTTGTATCAGTTTTTGTATTCTACGACGACATTCTCTTACTAGAATGTTCGTCTCGTTGTACAAAAAATACTTATTCAAGTTAATACAAAGATATCCCTTTGAAAGTGCAAAACTATATGTTTTTCTTTTATTTCCGTGTTTTGTTTGCGAAAACGTCCAATGATTATTTTTGAACATGTGCATTTGAATGTGATTACTGTTTACAAATGAACAAAAAAAAAGGAACATAAAATAAAAAGACAATCACTAATGGCTTTAAGAAATAGGATGATATCTTTAGACCATTCCATAAAGTCCCCCGCAGGTACTTTTCCAGCAATAGCAGAAGCTGAGACATCCCAATACAAGATCACTAACATATCTCCAGTATACAGCCTAATGGTGTCAAGTGCTCTCTTATCCCCGACGAAACAAAAACTTCTGGTTACCGCTCCAAAGATTCTCCAATGAAAGTCGCCCAGTTTTCTCAGGGTTACCCAGCAGGATTTCACGAGGTCCACAAGCAATGCACGACATTTCCCTTACACAAGAGTTTATTTCTCAAACAAATGGAAACTCGTCAACACTTCAATTTCAAAATATGAAGACTTACACTCCTCATTTTCAGCAGTTCTCAGGGATTTATTTTCCCCAACTCCAACAACATTGCGGCATAACAATTAACGTGTCCATACATTATATCCATACATCATAGCATTGACAACACAAATGCATACAGTGCGATCTCATTTATTTTGAGAAACAACATCATACCATGCATTTCATACATCATGCCATTGCATGCAACTAACCTTTCATCTTTTCAAGAAAGATCAATCAACAGAAAATTAGCATCAAATTTTCAACAAGTCAATTACAGATTAGTTCCCGAGAAAGGACTGGTCAACTATCTATATAACAGATATTTCTTTCAGACCCCTGCGGTTCAGCTTAGATCTCTCAAAGATTTATTCTTATTCTTTCCCACAGACGTTTCTTCCGGTTCAGATAAATCTCTCAACGATTTATTTTGATTCTTCTCCAGATCCCTATCGGTTCAGTTTAAATCTCTCAACGGTTTATTCTGATTCTTCCCCGCAGATGTTTTCTCTAGTTCAGATAAATCTCAACGATTTATTATGATTCTTCTCCAGATCCTTGCCGGTTCAGCTTAGATCTCTCAATGGATTATTCTGATTCTTTCCCGCAGACGTTTTCTCTGGTTCAGATAAGTCTCTCAATGATTTGTTCTGATTCTTCTCTAGATCCCTACCGGTTCAGTTTGAATATCTCAATGGTTTATTCTCATTCTTTCCCGCAGACGTCTTCTCTGGTTCAGATAAATCTCTCAATAATTTATTCTGATTCTTCTCCAGATCCCAGCCGTTTCAGTTTAAATCTCTCAACGATTTATTCTGATTCTTTCCTAGTAGACATTTTCTTTGGTTCAGATAAATCTCTCAATGATTTGTTCTGATTCTTCTCCAAATCCCTGCTAGTTCAGATAAATCTCTCAACAATCTATTCTGATTCTTTCCTAGTAGGCATTTTCTCTGGTTCAGATAAATCTCTCAATGATTTATTCTTATTCTTCTCTAGATCCCTTTCAGTTTAGCTTAGATCTCTCAACGATTTATTATGATTCTTTCCCGCGGACGTTTTCTCTGGTTCATATAAGTCTCTCAATTATTTGTTCTTATTCTTCTCCAGATCCCTATTTGTTCAGTTTGAATCTCTCAATGGTTTATTCTGATTCTTTCCAGAAGACGTCTTCTCTGGTTCAGATAAATCTCTCAATGATTTATTCTGATTCTTCTCCAGATCCCAGCCGTTTCAGTTTAAATCTCAACGATTTATTCTGATTCTTTCCCAGTAGACGTTTTCTTTGGTTCAGATAAATCTCTCAATAATTTGTTCTGATTCTTCTCCAAATCCCTGCTGGTTCAGATAAATCTCTCAACAATTTATTCTGATTCTTTCCTAGTAGGCACTTTCTCTTGTTCAGATAAATCGCTCAAAGATCTGCTATGATTCTCTCAAGTTAAAGAATATTCAAGACCTCTTTTGGTTCAGTTTAAACCTCTCAACGGTTTATCCTGATACTTTCCAAATGAACGTTTCTGGTTCAGATAAATCGCTCCAATATTTATTTTGATTCTTCCTAGTCAAATAACATACGAGACTTCTTCTAATTTCAGATAAATCGCTCCCAAGATTTATTCTGATTCTTTTCCAGTTGAAATCAAGTCCGGAATTCTCCATTATCTGTCAATAGTCACCTTTGGATGGCATCTACAAGCCCATCTCCTTCAAATATCCATCATTCCTCCAAATTGCATCTATAAGCCCATTCACAATTCATCTTCGAGTGCAAATTTCTGGGCACTCTAGTGTTCAATCATCTTCCACCTTCAAGTCACGAATGATGGATCCGCCAATCTAACTCTTCAGGTTTAAGAAGATTGAACAGGGTCAGCTGTTGTACCCCAAAATTTTCCCTCTCATTTATCAAGTATTTTCTCACAAGATCTCCTTTGGTTCAAGACTAGACTAGGGATGATCAGCTCAAGACACCTCCTTAAGCATCGATGACTGAAATTAGGGTTTGAGATTACACAAGGATAATTGAACTTTTAATGCCTCATATGACTTTAATGGACCATTATGGACCCTCAAGATTGCTCATGTCAAGTTTCAAGTCTTGGATCACATTTTTGCTTAGTCAATTGATCAGTTGACCTAAAAACCAGCTGTATTAGGAAAAAGTCAACTGTGGCCAATTTACAGTCAAAATTCATAATTTTATATCCATATCAACATTGTGAACTCATATATGTCATTTGATCAAGTTTGGACCACAATTCCTCAAGAAATATGATCAGATCATCAAAAGGGAAAAATGGTCAAAATTAGGGTTTTGACTAAGAAAGGACATTTTTTTATTTTTGACCTAGCAAATGGTTAATTGGTTTGAGACATGATCTCAAGGTTTCAAATTCATCATTGACCTAATGGTATGACTCAAAACTTCCCTCAATATAAATTGATTGATAGTTGATTTTCAATCAACTGATCAAAAGTCAACTGATACAATGAAAAGTCAAACTTTGACTTTTTGGTCAAAATCAAGTGTCAAAGATCATAATTCATCAAAAAATGTCAAAATATGAAAATTTTTCATCAAGAAATCAAAAAGTCAAGATTTCATTTTGAAAAGTCAAAGTTTCCAAACTTAGAAATTTTTCTAAGTGTTGAAAACTTCATATTTTTTCACAACTTTGAGCCAATTTTTCACCATGATATAAGATGATTCAAAGGAAAACTTTCAACATGAAAGTTGTAGATCTCAATGAGATCTAAAAAATATCTTTACAAAACTTCTCCTAGAAATGCTTGGATTTCAAGTTATTAATCCATGAAATCATGGTCATGAAACTAAACACTTAGTGAAAATTTTGCCCTAGTTAGGAAGATTTTTGGTACCAACTTCATAGCAACTTTTCACATAGCTCCATTTGGAATTTGAAAAAGTGATTCAAAGAGGAGTTGTAGAGCATGTTACAAGATTTCCAAAATGTCAAATAACTCATTAAGATCATGTTTGAGTAAGGAGAATCAAAGAGATAAAGTTAGGGTTTTCAAACTTGAATTACGAGCCATTTCTTGATGAACAAAAATTTAATTCCAAGCCTAGGCTGCATAATATTTGATTTTTAGGCCTCAAACTTGTTTGTCACTCCTTAATTTAATGTTTACACAACTGATTGATCAATTTTCCAATTGATTCAAGCATTGTCCAAAGCATTTTGCCATTTTAGGGAGAAAGTCACCATTTCCATTCTTGTAAAGCAAGCTTTATGCACAAAGTCAGCTTCTTGAGCTCCTAACTTGTCCTCTTTAAGTATACTCCATCCACAAAGTCAGAAGAAAGCTTGCTAAAAGTCCAACCACTCTACAATAGCAAGTACAAAGGCATGGAAACTTATTTTGTCAAAAAAATCACATGTTGAGCTTAAACATGTAAATTCAAATTCTGACTTGTTGTAGAAAACAAAACCTCTTGCCTATAAATACATACACTATTTGCAAGAGAAGGCACGAGAAAAAAGCACCTTGAAACACGCCCAAACTCCCTCAAGCCAGAAATTGCACAAAAAACTCCATTGATGCACAATTCTGACCTTAAACTTATATCTCTCATTTCCCTCGTGTGTTTTCCTTCCTAATAAATCACAAAGCTCCTACACATCAAATATAACCTATCCCTGACCCTGTTTGATAACTGTAACTCCATCTTCATCAACCTCCATAACCAAAAACAAAGTTCTTCAAGTTGACTTCTCTAGACCATTTCAGCCATCCATTGCTCAAGCTAATCATTGCATTAGCTTCCTGGGAACTTGAGGAAGCTAACCTGATCATTGAAGCACCTTGAATCAAGCTCATTTGCATTTCACGATTTCCAATTTTGAGGTATTTTTCTTGAACTTCTATCTCATTACTTAGGTGTTGTTAGGCTTGCATTTATGAAGATAAAATGTAGACATCATTGCCCTGAAACTGTACATATCCATAGATTTAATTTATATAGATTGAGCTTAGAGAATTTTAGGTTTGAATCTCTGAAAATATTTAGCTCAAAATTTGGTACTTTTAGAAATTCTCACTCTTCGAAAAATGGAGCAACTTTCATGTTTGCATCTTTTATTTTTGTTGAGAAATGAGCAAGTTACAGGAACTATGGATGGAGGTTGAAGATGAAATTCATTTCTGGAACTTGTTTTGTATTATGTATTTATTATTTCAGTTATATCAATGGATGTACAACCATCCTAGTGGCAAAGGTAGCGCGCGTATATGCATAAGGTCAGGGGTTCAACACCCAGCACTACCTTTTGGTTCTATTTTTTACATTTTCACTCTTTTTTGTTTCCAAATAGCACGCCTGGGCCTCCAACTTGGGCCTTTTCCTTTTTTTACTTCAACACCTCCTAGCCCATTTTATTATTTTTATTATTATTATTTATTTTGTTTTCTATTCCATACTTTCTTCATATATTTTTTTACTATTTTTATTTTTATCATTATTATTATTATTTTTACTAAAAAAATAAAAAAAAATATTTATTTAGTTTATTTTTCTTCATAAAACAAAAGAATAAAAAACATTTTCTTTAGTAAATTAATTTCCTTTTTTAAATACTTAGATAATTAGTTTTAATTATTATATCATTATTTTCTTGCAAATTAAATAATTTAGAACTTAGGTTTTCTTTTTAATTAATTAATTTTCATATTATTATTATTAATTTAAAACCTTTTCATAAAAAAACCTAAAAAATATTTTTTAACTTAATTTTTTTCTTAATTAATTTATGTTTAAGTTTTTGTTAATTTTTTTAATTAATCATTGTCTAAATTATGTCAAGACTAAACCCTTTCATAAAAACCAAACAAAATCATTCCTTTTTTTATTTACATTCTTGCATTTTTATTTATTCAATTCTTGTATAATATTCAATATGGTTGTAATAATTATTTATATTTAATTTTCTTGTAATTTCCCCATTTGTAAATTTGTACACCCCCTCCCCTATTGATGTAATAGCTTAGTATTTTTATTTTCCGCAATTTAATGTTTTATATTAAATGCTAGTAAATTAGGGTTTGTATGGAAAGATAAAATCAATGCTTAGAAAACCCTAATCAAGACAAAAATAATGCATGTAAATCAATACACTTGCACACTTACACCCTTAGGGTAAATCCACTTTGTTTCCTTATAAAAATGGCCATATTATGCATGTGGCGTATCTTAGCAAAAGCAATTAAAATACAAGATCATAGTCCCTCGATGACGCTATCAAAGTTGCCTTTCAAAAATGATCTTAGTCCCTTAAGGAAAATGCTAAGATATCTTACAACATTGCTAATCATGGTTATACGATGACCCATGCCCGTCCCCTTTTACATCCAAAGATAGGGTTTTCTTACCAAATCAATGGTAAGATAACAATGTCAAAGGAAAGAGGAAATAAACATGAAATACTTTTGAGTAGGTAGAATGTTCTTAGTTGCTTGCTCATTTTCAAACCAAAACATCCTTGCTATTTTCAAAACAAACACCAACACTTTCAAAACATCTTTCAAACTTGAAACATTTTCAATAGATCAACACTTTGAATACATTCTTACGAACGAGAATTATTACAAAGTTTGCCTAAACGATGGCGCCTTTTCAAAATACTTTCAAAAAATGACACAAACCACATTTTCAAACAAAAGCTAGTGATCTAGCAAGCAACTAAGAGCCCGTAGATAACTATGGATAAAAAGGGTGATAATACCTTCCCTTTTCATAATCTACCCCCGGAACTCAAGAAAATATCTCAAAGGTCTTTCCTGTTCTTTTCAGCCTTTCCTTTTGGATAAAAGAAAAGTCGGTGGCGACTCTTGCTAACCGCAACATTTGCGATTAAACACAAAACAACCAAGTCAGTTCTCCCACCATATCATAATGTTGCTTACAGTCAAAGAAATCAGGGCAGAACCGAACATCGTCCAACGGTATGGGCTGTAATGATATACAAGCATGCTGCTACTCAATAGCAGAACAATTATCCCAGAGCAGAAAGGCCTATGAGACAGTTTACCCGGATTAATATGACTTTGTCTCAAGTTTTGCCACACTTATTGAAGTCCAATTTGGTAACTTTGAGGGAAGCTCCGAAGAATCCTAATACTTCCTCTCCTCACTATAACCCAAAGGCTCAGTGCACCTACCATTCTGAAAGTCCGAGCCATGATAAAATGACTGCTGGGCTATAAAGAACAAGGTGCACAATCTGATCGAGGCAAAGGAGATTGAATTCGATGCTCCAGAAACTCCTAATTTTATAACTGCTCCCATGCCCAAGCACAACCATGATGTTAATGTTGTTGCCAATGATATGTTTATTGCTTCCATTGAGGAACCTTTTACTCCTCTCATGACTATTAAGAGGAATTTGTTGCAAGTCGGTTTATTTCCGGGTTATGGTGAAGGTTGCCACTTGTGTTTATCTCTACCAACTGGTTGCTATTTGTTGAAAGTAGGTATTCAGCACCTGATGGATGATAAACAGATTCTATTTGAGAAGACTCCCGTCACAACTATTTCATGTAAATATGTTTCTATTATAACCATTTTCGTCAATCCTCCTAGGGTCTCCACCAAAATACCCGTCAGGATTATATCTGCTCCAAAGTTGGCTCCCCTGATCATCATTATGCCAGGGCCAATACCATATTCCTCGGACAAAGATGTTCCCTAGAATTATGGGGCTGACGTCTATTACCATGGTGTCAAGCAAGACTTGTTGGCTGCTGAAGACAAAATTACTGGAAATACTGATCCTTACGTCGGTAGTATCGTTGGGACCAGTAAAATAACAAGAAGCAGAAGAGTGTTCTCTCCATAGATTTCTCCTCCTAAAGTTGTTACTATTCCTGTGATCATTCCTGCTGCTAATACTACCACTACTACTCATGTGGTTATCCCTGTTGTCACCCCTATCACCAAGTCGGCCGAGACTCAGGGCAAAGAGATATTGGTTGAGCCTGTCCAAAAGAAGGCGCATTCAGAATCCATTCCGGAGGTGTCTAAGAAAGAAATGGAAGAAATATTGAAAATAATTAAAAAGAGCTACTACAATGTGGCCGAACAGCTGGGGAAGACCCCTTCCATGATTTCAATGTTGGCCCTATTGTTATGCTCTGAAGCTCATGCAATGGCTTTGGTAAAGTTCCTCAAGACTGCTCATGTGCCGCAGGAAACCTCCACTGGTCAATTTGAAGATTGTGTGGCTAGTTTGACTGTTGATAATGGACTGGGTTTTTCTGATGTTGATTTGACACCCAGGGGAAGAAAACACAATGATGCGTTGTATGTCTCCATGAATGCAGGGGCAACACATTGGACCACGTTTTAGTGGATATCGGATCATCATTGAATGTTCTGCCCAAGAAGGCTCTTGACAGATTAGACTGCAAAGGTTTGACTCTGAAGCCCGGCAACATTGTGGTGAGGGCTTTCGATGATTTAAAAATAATGGTGCACGGGGAGGTGGACATCCATATCAAAGTTGGTTCTCATACCTTTGACTCCACCTTCTACGTGATGGACATCCTACCATCTTACTTCTGCTTGTTCGGAAGCCCTTGGATCCATGGGGATGGAGCTGTTACTTCCACTCTGCATCAGATGTTGAAGTACCCGGTGAAGGGAAATATTGTCACGGTGCATGGTGAGGAGGAGTACATGGTAAGCCACCTGAACTCTTTCATATATATGGAAATGGACAGCGACTTCATCGAGACTCCTTGTCAGAAATTTAAAGAGCTACCTCAGACCATGGCTGAAACTGAGACTGTTACCAGTATGCCAAAGATCACCAGACCTCCATTGAAGATGGCTTCACTCAAGGATGCCAAGGCAGTCATTGAAGAAGGTGGGTGTACCATTTAGGGCCAGCTCCCTTACATTCCATACAAATCTGATAAGTTTGGCTTGGGTTTCACTTCAGGGGATCAAAGGGTTATTCGTCGTGCTCGCGTCGGAGGACCTCCCATACGCATCAACAATCATGGGATCAATGCTTTAGAAGACAGTGATGGTGACTACGACATGGACATCTGGATCTTCCCTACTACCAATGGTGGACCCAGTAACTGGACAGCTAAAGACTTCATACCGATTACTTTTATTCAGGAGTAATTGTCTTTTGTTTTTTCGAATATGTAATAAATAAAAAATATAAACTCTATGGCCTTGTGTATTACCCGAGGCACAATGGTTTATTTGTGAGGGTTATCATTTTCAATCTCATATGTCATTAATAAAGTATTGGATGTTTTACATACAAATTTTGCGCTCTCTGTCTTTCTTTTATTCTTTATTACTTTATCAATATAGCTATGCTCTTACACAAACTCACGTATCAAACTTCAGATCCATATCCACTTTGGATCTCATTGGTAACGGTTCTGCTATTACCGGTTATGACTTTGAAAATCTGATCAACCAAGCCGAGGACGAAGGTGAGGAAGATTGTGAGGTACCGGGAGAGCTGGCTAGGCTATTACAACAGGAACAAAGGGCTATACGGCCTCATGAAGAACCAGTTGAAACAGTGAACTTGGGAACAGAAGAGGACAAAAAATAAGTCAAGATAGGTGCAACTTTGGAGCTTAGTGTCAAACAACGGTTGATACAGATGTTGCATGATTATATCGAGATCTTTGCTTCGTCATATGAAAGCATGTCAGGGATAGACACTGATATTGTGGTTCATCGTCTGCCAACTAAAGAAGACTGCCCTCCAGTAAAGCAGAAGGTTCGTTGTATGCGACCTGAAATGTCAGAGAAGATCAAAGCAAAAGTTATGAAATAGTTCAACATTGGGTTCTTAGTTGTCACCTTTTATCCATAATGGGTTGCTAACGTAGTTCTGGTTCCTAAAAAGGACGTAAAAGTATGGATGTGTGTGGACTACAGAGATTTAAACAGGGCAAGCCCCAAGGATGACTTCCCGCTTCCCCACATTGACGTTCTGGTTGACAACACCGCACAACATAAGATCTTTTCCTTCTTGGATGGTTTCTATGGTTACAATCAAATAAAGATGGCACCTGAAGACATGGAGAAGACCACTTTCGTCACACAATGGGGCACTTTCTGTTACAAAGTGATTCCATTTGGATTAAAGAATGCTGAGGCAACCTATCAGCGAGCCATGGTAGCTTTATTCCATGACATGATTCACCATGAGGTAGAGGTTTATGTTGACGACATGATAGCCAGATATCAAAAGAAAGAAGAGCACCTTGACCACTTGTAAAAGTTGTTTGATAGGTTGAAGACGTACAAGTTGAGGCTAAATCCGAACAAGTGCACCTTTGGGGTAAGGTCTGGTAAACTCTTAGGTTTCATTGTCAGTGACAAGGGTATTCAAGTAGACCCTGCAAAGGTAAAAGCTATATAAGAGATGCCGGCTCCTCGCACTGAGAAGGAGGTTAGAGGTTTCTTGGGACATTTAAATTATATTTCCAGGTTTATCTCCCATCTAACTGATACTCGTGAGCCAATCTTCAAACTCCTGAAGAAGGATCAAGTGGTAAAATGGAATGACGAATGCCAGACTTCTTTCGATAGAATCAAGGAATACCATCAAGAGCCTCCAATTTTGATGCCTCTGATTGAAGGAATACCTTTGATAATGTACTTAACAGTGTTAGATAATTCAATGCGGTGTGTGTTGGGGCAGCATGACGAGTCTGGTCGAAAAGAGCATGCAATATACTACCTTAGCAAAAAGTTTACTGAATGTGAAACAAGATACTCACTGCTGGAGAAAACTTGTTGCACTTTGGCATGGGCTTCTTGCCGACTGAGACAGTATATGTTGCCCCACACTACTTTATTGATATCTAAGATGGACCCGATCAAGTACACCTTCGAGAAGCCCGCTCTCTCCGAAAGAACAGCGAGATGGAAAATGATCCTGACCGAATACAATATTCAATACACAACCCATAAAGAAATCAAGGGAAGTGTATTAGCTAATCATTTATCTCATCAGGCCGTGGACGACTACCAATCCATGAACTTTGAATTCTCGGATGAGAATATCATATTAGTGACGGATTGTGAAGAACCTGGACCGGATGAAGGACCTGAGAAAGGATCCAGATGGACTATGTTTTTTGACGGAGCTTCCAACACACTTGGTAATGGCATTGGTGTTGTAATCATATGTTTCACCGCCAGAATATGTTTCAACTGTACCAATAACATGGCTGAGTATGAAGCATGCATCATGGGTCTCAAAGCTACCATTGACCTGAGGATCAAGTTCTTGAGTGTTTTCGGAGATTCTGCCTTGGTAATAAGTCAAATCAAAGGAGAGTGGGACACGAAGCACCCTAATTTCATCCCCTACAAAGAACATGTGCTGAAATTGCTTCCACACTTTAAAGAAGTCACCTTTGAACATTTTCCACGAGAAGAGAATCAGTTAGCGGACGCGCTAGATACTATGTCATCCATGTTCAAGGTCAGATGGGACAACGAATCTCCTCAGATCACTATTGAGAGATTGGATGAACCAACCTACTTCTATGAGATTGATACTGAAGAAGTAATGGACAAACCTTGGTTCCATGAATTGAAAAGGTATCTCGAAGCTCAAGAATACCCTGAGGGGACATCGGTTAATGACAAGAAGTTTCTGAGAAGGTTCTTTCCTAAGTTCTTCCTCAGTAATGGAACCCTCTACAAGCGTAACCATGACTCTAATTTACTTCGGTGTGTAGACAAGAGCGAAGCAGAGAGGATTATGGCAGATTTACACGAAGGTACCTTTGGCACCCATTCTAGTGGACACACCATGGCTAAAAGATCCTACAGGAAGGATACTACTGGTCCACTATGGAAGTAGACTGTTATCAGCATTCCAAAACTTGTCACAAATGCCAGATCTAGGCTGACAAAGTACATGTGCCTCCGGTTCCTCTGAATGTCTTGACTAATCCTTGGCATTTTTCAATGTGGGGCATCGACATGATCAGAGAAATCAGACCTACTGCTTCAAACGTGCATCACTTTATTCTTGTTGCCATTGATTACTTCACGAAGTGGGTAGAGTCTGCCTCATTTTCTTTTGTTACCAAGAATGTGGTCGCGTGGTTCATCAAGCATAACCTCATATGTCGGTATGGTATCCCCGAAAGAATCATTACAGATAACGGTACAAATCTCAACAACATTATGATCAACGAACTCTATAAACAATTCAAGATCCAGTATCATAATTATTCCCCTTACCGGCCAAAGATGAATGGCATTGTGGAGGCTGCTAACAAAAATATTAAGAAGATCATCCAGAAGATGACATTGACATACAAAGACTAGCATGAGATGTTACCATTTGCTCTTCATGGTTACCACACCTCAGCACATACGTCAACAGGAGCAACACCTTTCTCTCGGGTGTATGGTATGGAGGTTGTCCTACCTATTGAGGTCCAGATGCCTTCTTTGAGAATCATAAAGGATGCAGGCTTGAACGAAGATGAATGGATCCAGACCCGACTTGACCAACTGAACCTAATTGATGAAAAAAGGCTCGCGGCTGTTTGTCATGGTCAGATGTACCAGAAGCGTATGGTCAAGGCTTTTAACAAGAAGGTCAGACGATAGGTATATCAAGTTGGTGATCTGGTAATCAAGCGCATCATTTTGCCACAAGGTGATCCCAGGGGAAAATGGACTCCCACATACGAATGGCCATTTGTGATCAAGAACATATTTTCTGGTGGAGCCATGATGTTGACCTATGGATGGTGACGACCTTCCTCGCCTTGTGAATGCGGACATAGTTAAAAGATACTACACATGAATGAAGACCCGCTAGGTTGACTGGCCTAGGAAAAAATAAGGGCATCCCGGCGAACCAAAAGGGTTCGGGCAAAATTTAGGGATAAATACAAAAAAAAAATATGTACACCCGGCAAGTCGAAAACCTGAAAAGGTAGCTTGGGCAAAAAAGGGTATCCCGGTGGACTGAAAACCAGAAAGGGCGGTCTAGGAAAAAGTTAGGGATTTAAATTATATAACTATGTCCCATTGGATCACCTTGCGACCAGACTTCAGTATCAACTATCAAGCTCAAACGATACCAATCAATCTAGTCAGCTTCTGACAAGTAGCAAAGTGATGAGACGCTCAAGGACATAAGGCCAATAGAAAAATTGAAACTCAATGGGATTATTACACGTAGCTATTTTCTCTTTGTACACTATTTTGTATAGTTTTCATTTTCACGACGGTGATCTTCTACTAGAATGTCAGTCTCTTTGTACAAAAAATTCCTGTTATAGGCAAATTTCTTCAAGTCAATACAAATCATTTCTTTGAAAGTACAAAACTATTTTGTTTTCTATTTTACTGTTTTGTTTTGCAAAAACATCCAGTGATGACATATGCTTTTGAATATGATTATTGTTTACAGATACTTGCATAAATACAAAAAGACAGTCACTAATGACTTTAAGAAACGACACAAAGTCCACAAGATCATTTGTAGTCCCCGAAGTTACTTTCTCCAGTAGGTACAAAGGCAGAGACGTCCTACTGCAAAGTCACCGCTACATCTTCAGCATACATCCTAATGATGTCTATGTCCCCACAGAGTGAAAATAACCAAAGTTTTGACCTCTTCTCCCCCAAGCAGGAATTACCTCCTCCAGTGAAATTCCCTCAGAGAGCTGAAATCCATGTTCCCCAGCTAAGTTTTATAATCTCAAACAGTTTATAAAGCCTCATCCCCGATAGAGTTTATTTCCATAGTTGCAGAAGTTCATCCCCTAATGGAGTTTATTTCTCTACATTGGTAAGATTTTCCAACAGAGCATCTTCTCCCCAGCGGAGCATTCTCAAGTAGAAGTCAAAGATCCCCAGCAAATCATCTCCATTCATCATCCCCGGCGAAAATAAGAGAATCACTTTCCTCATCTACCAAACAGTAGTCCGAGAGTCAACTTCCCAGTACTCTCCAGCAAGCAGTCAAGGATTTATTTTCCCAGACAGGAAATTTTGCAACAGAATTTCATATTCACACATCATGGCATGCACATACATATTGCATACAACACAATCTCATTTATTTTGATAACATCATTACACGGTGCAGTTCATACATCATGATGTTGCATACGACTAACTCTTTATCTTTTCAGGTAAGATCAATCAACAAACACCATTAACTACTTATATGGCCTGACAGTCTTCTCAAAGGCTACATCTGATGAAGGGCTATTTTAGCATTTTCCTCAGAAAAATCATTCTCAAGACCTTTCTCTGGTTCATTCAAATCGACCCTAAGATTTTTCTGATTCTTATCCAGTTGAAGATAATTCAATACCTCTACTGGTTCAGTTTAAATCGACCATTGATTTGTTCTGATTCTTTTTCGGTAGATGCTTTCTCTGGTTCAGTCAAATCGACCCTAAGATTTCTCTGATTCTATTCCAATTAAAGATAACTCAAGGCATCTACTAGTTCAGTTTAAATCGACCAATGATTTATTCTGATTCATTTCCGGTGGATACGTTCTCTAGTTCAGTCAAATCGACCCTAATATTTTTCAGATTCTTATCCAGTTGAAGATAACTCAAGGCCTCTACTGGTTAAGTTTAAATCGATCAATGATTTATTATGATTCATTTCCGGTAGATACTTTATTTAGTTCAGTCAAATCAGCCCTAATATTTTTATGATTCTTATCCAGTTAAAGATAATTCAATACCTTTGTTGGTTCAGTTTAAATCGACCAATGATTTATTCTGATTCATTTTCGGTGGATACTTTCTTTGGTTCAGTCAAATTGACCCTAAGGTTTCTATGATTCTATTCCAGTTAAATATAACTCAAGACCTCTACTGGTTCAGTTAAATCGACACTAAGATTTTTCTGATTCTTATCCAGTTAAGAATACTAAAGCCTGGATACGACCAAATAACAGTTCAATGTCTACAATTATTGCAAAGCCTGGAGCCGACCAGATAGCAGTTAATTTCATATTCCCCGATAAGTTGTTGTAAAGCCTGGAATACGACCAGATAGCAGACAATCTTATTATCCTCAGCAAGTCGTTGTGAAGCCTGGATCCCAACCAGATAATAGCTTGCTGTCGTCTCTCCAATAAAGATATAACTCCCTAGTAGAGTAACGAACAACCGAAGCTCCTAGACTATATTCCCCTAAAACATTTCCCAGCGGACTCCTCCTCAGACAGCAGGAACAGGAATCCCCACAAATATATTTCTTATGAAGTCAGCATCTACTTTGGATGGCATCTTTAAGCCCATCTCTGACGACTCTCCGTCATGTTCTGTGGATGGCATCTTTAAGCCCATCTCTGACGACTCTCCATCATATTCCTTGGATGGAATCTTTAAGCCCATCTTCGACAGTCTTCTGTCATCTTTTCCAAATGGAATTTGTAAGCCCATTCCCAATATTATTCACCAACAGTATCACTTCGGACGAGTGCCAATTTCTGGGCACTCTAGTGTTCAATCATCTTCCACCTTCAGATCACGAAAGGAACACAAGCCAATTTACATCCTCGGGTCCAAGAAGATTGAATAGGGGAAGTTGTTGTACCCAAAAATTTGCTCTCCCTTTTTACTCAACACATGCCCATTGAGGTCCCCAACTTGCCCAGGGATGACCAAGAATTGACCAGACAAATTCTCCTTCTAAGGAAATGAACCTCTAACTAGGGTTTCAATTTTCATCAAGATGTGTGAGATCCAATGGTATCAAATGTTTTCCATGGTCCTAATATGTCCTCAAGATTATCCATGCAAAATTTCATGTCTTGCACAATAAGTTTTCTCAGTCAATTGCTCAAATGCTTGAAAGTCAACTGTATTTGGTCAAAAGTCAAATGTGGCCTATATACAGTCAAACTTCAAGATTTTTGGTCAACATAAACATTTTGAATTAATATCCATCATTTGATCAAGGGTTGATCATGATTTCTGAAGAAATGCTCCTAATTCTTCAAAAGTCAAAAATTGCTAATTAGGGTTTCTATAGGAAAAGTCAACCAAACTTTGACCAGGCATAACTTTCTCATACTTTATCAGAATTTTTCCACCAAATCTCATTTTGAATAGAATCCAATTCCCTACAACTTCTCTTCATCCCTCAAGTTCAAGAAATTCCCCAGTTAAGAGATACAAGCTCAGAAATTATGGGTCCTTTCAAAAAGCCAACAAAAACATATTTTGGGTCAAAGTTCCTTAAATGAACATGGAAGATCCAATTGAGATGAAACCAAAAGGGTTCTTTAGAGGACATTCTAAGTTCTCTAAAAAGTCAAAGAACACCCTTATAGAGTTAAAATTGAAAGAGATATGCAATGCTAAAGTTGACCAATTTTTGGAAAAGTGCATTAAGTAAATAATGACCAAACTTGGATTTTTTTTCCAAATGGGCCTATATTTTTTTGTTTGAAACTTGTTTCTAGCTTGGCCCAGGACCTTTCAACCCATTTTCGCTTGACCATGATTTTTCTTGTATTTTATTTTGATTTTATTTGATTTAAAATTAAATAAAATGGGAGAAATACTAGAAAATATGGGCCATGACATTTAGGCCTGACTTGGCCCATTAAGAGGACCCATTTTTTGTACAAGCTTCATCACAAGTGTCCAGATACATTGTCTTGATCAAAAGAGGCAAGAATATGCAATTATGGCATTTTTTCAAGATGTTTGATTTTGCTTTCATGGACTATGATTAAGATTGATTCTTACAATAATATCTTGTCCTCTCCATCTCCTCTATATAAGGAGCATGTTAGCAAGCCAAACTCATGCCCATACAGCCTGAAAGAAGCCATACCAAATTGCAAAAAAAATATCTCAAAGTTGTGAAATTCCAAACTGCGGATTCCAGTCGTATTTAACCCTTTCCAAGCATTCTATCAACCCCCTGGAGACTCCAGGGATCTATTCTAATCTTTACACAAGCCTTAACGTGTCCAGGACTTGTGAATCTCATTGCTCTGGTTGGTATGAATTTTTGACTCTTGATCTTTAATTCTATATGTTATAAACTGCTTATAAACATCCATACAGATTTATACTAATGCTAGGAATGATTTAGGATCTTTTCTTTTAAGTTTAAATGCAGGAAACACCAAATGCCATTGTTAGGGCATCCATGGCCGTGGAGCTTTGTTCTCATGGATACCATGAATTTAAGACTGAACTGATCCTTCCATCGGATTCGCAAGCATCCATTTAGTCTAGTAGGGTTTTTAGTTTGCTGGTTTTCATTAATTTATGCAGGATTTATTTATAGGGCCATCAGAGAAGATGACAGAATTCTGATTCCGGCCAAGTCAATTTGTCAACCTCCAGCACCCAGGTGTCACCCTCCTACTGGTGCATCTATTCTGCGCGCGTTTTGTCAATATAAATAATTGGATGTGTTTTGTTTAAATATTACATTATGGTGTTCATTCGTGTCAATACATGATTGGTTGGCTGGACGGTAGAGCGTACGCATGCGATGAGAGAGGACCTAGGTTCGATACCCAGGTCTAGATGTTGGTTTTATTTTTCTTAACATTTCTCTTTTGCATGGTTTTTTTTGTTTGAGCGTTGGGCTCGTTACCATGGGCCAAGCAAGTTTCAAAAGCACCCCCCCCTGTTTTCTTAGACATCCGGCCTAAGCCTCTTTATTTTTCTTTATTTGTTCATTTAAATTTTTTTTATCAAATCATATAAAATCAAAAAAATTTAAAAAAACAATAGACTTAGGATTTTACTAATTAATTTAAATTTTGGAAATTAATTAGATTAATTATTTTAACTTTATTTTATTAATTTTAAAATCAATTAGACTTAGGTTATCTTCATCCAAATATATTCTTAAATAAAAATGAAAAAAAACTTTAGAACTAGGTTAATTTCCATTTAATATTTATTTTTCTTAATTAAATTTAGGGTTAATTTATTTTAAGCATTTTTTTAATCAAAAATAAATAAAAACCAACAAAGATATTCTCTTGTTTACCTAGCATTTTCTTTGGGTTTTAGATGTTCGTTTTTATTTCGCGCGCGTTATTTTATTCTCGCATTTTATATAAATAATGTAACTGCTTATGGGATGTAATAGTCTAGGTTTAAAATTCCGCATTTTATTTTCTTGCACTTTTAATGTAATTATCCCGAAGCGTGGTGATAGTCTAGGTTTAAAATTCCACATTTTATTTTCTTGAACATTTTATGTAACTGTCCGGAAGCATTGTAATAGCCTAGGATTTAAATTTTTGCACTTTAAATTTCTGCAACATATTAACTGTTAGTAACTAGGCTTGTGTGGAAAGACTAATAACAAAATGCTAGCAAACTTAAATTCAAAGACTAAAGTAACTGAACATAACACACATGCACATATACACCTCTAAGGTACACCCACTTTGGTTACCTTCGGAAAAACAGTCATGTCCCTCAAACGGGGACACTTTAGCAAAGACCCGTAAATCAAAAAGATCATAGTCCCTCGTTGACCCTACAATTTCCTTTCGGTAAATGATCTAGTCCTTAAACAAAATTGCTAAAGTGTCTCTACATGTTTCCTTTATGACTGTAAACGTCACTTCGATTGTCCCTCAAACATCCAACGATGGGGCTACCTACTCACTAATAGTAGGATAGCATTGTCTAAAGGATAAGAGGAAAAGGACGACCCTTTTCGAGTATAAAAGTAGATAGCTGTTAGAAGTTTGCTCAAACATTTTGTACTTACACAAAAACTACTTTTCAAAAGGCATTTCAAAACACTTTGTATACTTTCTCCACTACCCCGAGAAACATTACAAAGTTCGCCGTACTAAGGCGTTTTCAAAACATTTTCAAACAAAAAGCACAAAGGTATTTTAAAATGAGCAAACCTCTAAGATCCCGTGGAAAAACACGGATTGAAAAGGTGCTAACACCTTCCCTTTCCATAATCTACCCCCCTTACTCAGAAAATCTCGAAAAATGTATTTTTCTGTTCTTTTCACCCTTTCCTTTGTTGGATAAAAGAAAAGTCGGTGGCGGCTCTTGCTTACCGCACATTTGAGAATACAAAACACAAACCAGTATAACAGTCAGTTTTGGCACCTATCATAATTACCCTTGACGGTTGTGTCCTCCACGCTCAGATGAGGTTTTAATGAGGTGTTATCATTATCACGTAGGTGTATGATGATAGTATTCTCAAGCGAACCTGTGATTTTGAGTTACCATTTTCTTACCCTGACCTAGTCTTTACCCATGAGTGGGGCGAGAATATTTCTTCACAGGTATTGTTGGAGACTTTCTACAATCCAGAAAATTTCTAGATTTCCATAGCTTTGAGACAGTCTTCCAACTGCTTATACTTGTCATCTACAAGAGGATACTGTTCGTCAGAGTAATCTTCATCTTCGGAACCCTGATTGTTTCCACCTTCAGGCCTGGTGCTTCTTATATCCTCTTCTTGGTTGTCGTCTTCTTAAGAGTAAATGTCGCCCACTTGAACTGGTTGAGCAGGACCATTGAACCTTCTCCCTATATTGAGCATAACAGTCGGCTTCTTAGTCTTCTTTTTCTTGGCGAGGAGCGCTGTCATCTCTTGTTTCCATTTGGCCAGATTCAGAAGAGTCTCTTGAAATTGTGCATGCTGAGCCTGGAGATCCTTGACCGTTTGTTCGAGGGCTATCTTATATTGAAATAATTAGTAAGTAGATGAGAAGACCTGTATTGGAAAACCTGTTTATAAAATGATACATGATATATAGATGAAATGTTTTCAAGGACCTTAGGAGATTTAAATTTTCTAACCGAGAGGAAACAAAAACAAAGATTTTTATTAGTAAATTAAAAATTACAATTGC
The DNA here is from genome assembly GCA_948472305.1 of Vicia faba. NCBI lineage: Eukaryota > Viridiplantae > Streptophyta > Magnoliopsida > Fabales > Fabaceae > Vicia > Vicia faba. The sequence continues at coordinate 925,280,651 of OX451737.1, forward strand.
CTCTTAGGCTTACAATGAAATCAAAAGGGTCTCAAGGAGACAACAATATAAACTCCTAAAACCTAAGACTCAAGTCTCCCACAAATGCTTCCTCTTCGTGTTGATGTATACATTAAGACTCTGCTCTTCATGAAGTTGCTTTGTGAGCTCCAATACTTTCTTCTCACTTGCATAAAACTGAGTCTCAAAGGTGTCCAGATCTTCCTTGAGTTGAATCCAGGACTTCTGCAATTCTTCAAGGTCAGTAGGCATATCTGGATGGAGAATGGTATAAGGAATATCCCTCTCAGCAATAAACTCCATAATTACTGGTAAGACAGTGCGATATGTCATTATAAGGTTTTGAGCACGAGATCGTATCTATCTGATGTAGGGCTCCAAAGGGATGGAATTCTTTTGTCCTAAAGTCTTGCTATCAATATTGTTTACCATGCCCCAAGCACGTATAAACCTTTAACGATAACCTTGAAAATAATTTTCATAATCGAATAAAATACCCTGGATAAGCATGTCATGAGGACCATCTCTTCGAGCATAACCAAATTGGCGTAAAGCTAGAAAAGGGTTGTAGGTAATACCTCCCCTAATGCCAAGGAGTGGAACATTAGGGAATTCCCCGCAGAGGTCAATGATAGTAACATCTCCCAGAGATCAGGAACACCAATAGATATTTGAATGAGAAAGCGACATCATCCTTTGAGACCACCTCAAACCTTGGTCATTCTTCACTACTGATCGGAGAAGGTGAGAAATAAACCACTTGGATAGCAAAGGTATGCAACACATAAGAGTACCTCGCTTCCTCATAGTACGGGTGTGAAGAGAATGCAGAATGTCTCCGAGCAAAGTAGGCACAAGGTTACGAGAAAGAAATATTTTTATGGTGTTCACATCTATGAGTTGGTATGGATTAGGAATATCACCAAACCATAGATAAAAAAAGCCAAGATTTCCTTGAAAGCCTGAAAACTCATAGCATCTAGAAACAACTGAGCCTTCTCTAACAGAAATTTAGCAAGAAAACCCTTGACTCCACTTCTTGTTTCCCAATTAGATACAATGTCGGACCGCTTCAGATGTAAGGCTGCTGCAATTTCTTCAGGTTGTGGATCTTTTTCTAAACTAATGAAAGGTGTCTAATCAAGAACAAATATTCCCAGTAGCTTAGAGAATTCTTCCATTGTGGGTACCAGCTGATAATCTGGAAAGGTGAAACAATGATATGCGGGATCAAAGAATTGGAATAAAACACTCATCATGTCTTCTTCAAAACCCGAGGTAACCAAACTGAGTAGATGACCATGCCTTTCGGTGAATTGAGAGATTTCAGGAACTTTTGAGACTAACTCCTTAAGTTGAGAAGGTATCCTCACAAAACTGATCCAGATAGTATTTCTGCGAGCAGAGGCCATTACCTACAATAAAGAAACGAAGATAAATCCCTAGGTCCTTGAAATGGTTTGTGAAAATGATATGTGTAACAATGTCATGATGTTATGATGTCATGTTTGTAAAATTTTAATCAAACACAATTAAAACACACAAGGCCTTAGGTTCAGGCTTGCATGGAGCTTATAAGTAAGTACCCTCTTGAGTTTAGTTGGCTCAACCTGTCTTAAAAGAAGTAATCGGGTTCTAGGAATCTCAAATCACTGATCTTTTTCTCAGGCATTGTTTCAACTCAAGCATCTGAATTGCGGCCGAAATATCCCGAGAGTCCAATCTAAATGAGTGTAGTATCAAGTATCAACCAACTCCAGTCTGCACCAAATTCGGCCATCTAACTACTTTCTAATGGCTAAGTTGTGTCAACTAAGGTTCTAAGGTCAGTTAGTGCTTATGACACCATGTGGAAGCCCAACATTATCCTTGATGGACTCAAGGGATACTAACACCAACCAATTTGCCGCACTAATGTAGCCACCGTTTCAACCATATCCGTCTATGCCATACAGTCTTCAAGATCTATTACTACTTACCTAAAATGCCCCAGATCCGGGTATAGGATCTTTACAAGAATAACCCAAGCATATCCCGAAATATAAAGCATACAAGGCAAACAAGTAAAGTAATAAAGGTGATCTAGCTCTTAAGGTAACCCCACTTTTAGTTATCATCCCCAGCAGAGTCGCCAGTTTTGTAATACGGTGGGAGAACTGACTTTTGGGTTTTGCGTTTTATCGCAAATGTTGTGTGTTGTACCCAAAAATTTCCCCTCACATTTTTCATTCAAGATATTATCCTAGGGTTTCTCGAATACTCAATTTGGCTCAGAAATTGATCAGACAGATTCTCTTCCTAGGCAGTAAGTCAATATTTAAGGTTTGGTTTTTCTCAAAGAAAATTGAGTCTTCAAGGTTTCAAATGGTCTTCATAGATCTTCATGGATTCTCAAGGATGTTCATGCCAAGTTTCAAACCTTGCATTGTAAGTTTGCACAGTCGATTAGTTCAGATGATTGAAAATCAACTACATTGATCAAAAGTCGACTTTTCAAGATCAAATTAAAACAATTGTATCTTCTTTATTATTCGACATTTTTTTAATGATTCTTTTGAATACGACTCTCCTTGACATCATCTCTAATTTCTCTTTACAAGTCAAGAGCTGATTACGTGCGAAGGATCATCAGAAATTCAAATATTTTAGAGGTCATTTTGAAAATTTGACCTACTCACAAGAAACTCTTGTCCAAATTGCGAGGTTCATAATATCTTCAATTCTCAACAACTTGAGGAGATTCTTTTTGCGAAATATCATAAATAGAATTGTCTATGAAAATTACTTCAAAGATCAGATTCAAAGTGTGCTAAGAAGGTTTTGAAATTTATCGAAACGTTATAAGTCAATTCTTGACTTTGAAAAGTCTGGCTTCTCATTTCAAATCATGAAGGCATTATTGTTATGGTGATTGGACGCAAAACATGACATAAGACATAAGGCAAAGATTTCATTATGATAAAAACTTGGTTGTTCCTGATTGTTTGCAAAGGCAAATTATTTGGAATTTGAGTTTAGTTTTAATTGAGAATTGAAGTAAACTTCATTCGTTTAAAAGATCACTTGATTAAGGTTTAAAGCGTGCTAAGCTTAGAAGTAAGTTTCATTTGGATGTCGTGAAATGTGAGTTTCTTAGAGTTTAAGTCACCATCATCTTTTCAAATTTCATTGTGTGTCACGCAAGTTCGATTAAAGTGTTGAATTAAAATTCAAGAGGCGAGGAATTACAAGGACCTTTCAATCATTTGAAATTTTAAAAGGTGATAAATGGACAAGTATTGACCTAAACATGATTCAAAGTTTACCCTTCAAAGTTCTCAAGTCCATCATCAAGTTTATTCACATAGTAGCCAAAGTTTGATTCAAACTCTTCATTATTCAAAGATTCATTCAAATCTCAAGCTACAAAAATTATAAGTAATAACAAGTTCAATTATTCGAATGTGCAATTAAATTACAAGAAATCATAGTACTACATCAATTTCAAAGTTACAAGTTTGTTTTGTCATGGATAAATTATTCTAAGGTGTTGGCAAATTCTACAAGGTTTCCTAAATCCTAATTTGCAAAACTTTGACGTCTTCTTCAAAAACTACCAAACTCTTTCTGCCAAGCTTCACCACTTCCTTCAAGCCTATCCATGACTTCTCATTGTATGTTGCCTTGCCAAAGAAAAGGAAGATACAGTTAGCATATAAATAATGAAGTTTAAAAAATAGATTTTGTTCTTAATCTCATCATTAGGACTTGTGAGAGGAATCATAAAAAGGGTGGTGTAGCAAAATCATAGTAGACAAATACAAATTCAGAAATAGAAACATCACAAATCAAGGATTTAAGCCCAACAAAAGCGTCAACTTTGTCCTATCATTGGCCCAAAGAAGTATCTTCATTGCAAATCATAAAATATGTAATTTTGGTTCATAAAGAAAACAAATAGCCTACATTACTGTAAGTAAAACAAATACAAAAGGTAAAGTATTGTCAAAGCAGACTGCTGCCCATGACAGTCCAAAAAGAAAATTGTTGCACAAACCTGTACCAAGCTAGTCCAAAATTTGCACAAACTCAACCAAAACCGAAACTATATCAGGAAAGCAGCAAGGCAGTGCATCACAAATGTTCAAACCCCATTTATTTTCCCCCAAAAAAAGTTCCACCCTCATGTTAATATAAGAAAACAGATACCATAACAAAAGGAGAGAGAACGATTATCCATCAAAAAAGAAAAAAGATAACAAAGCAGTTTTACAGTAACCAAGCATGCAAAAAAACCCCAACTATTAGCATCATTTTCCTACACAGAACCCTTCAGATATATTAAGGAAAAGTGAGAAGTTTACAGAAATCAACTTCCCTGTCAAAGAAAACGTGGAGTCCCTATAACAACAATCAACAATCTCTGTAAGTCTCCCTTTCCTTGTCTCATGAATATGCTGTTGTGTTGCATTACTTTGAATGATTGTTGCACTCTTATTATTCAGAAATTAGAGATATAAGTTATTATGTTATTACATGAAACCATTGTTGTTATTTTCTTAATAAAACCATACTTGAGAGTAAATCGGAAAACCAAAATCGGGGCCATTTCAGTTGTCGTTTTTATTATTAATAAATCCATAACCTCTAGCTTTGTAATTTCCAACTCATCTTAACCATCATCAACAACTATCTGAAACTAACAGCAACCCGATCAAACCGTTCAGACGGACATTGAGATCCAAACAGGACCAGCAAACAACTCTCTCCTTCACGCGGCCTCGCCTCCCCATATTTCATCTTCCTCACAACCACTCACAATCCCTTCCGCAAGCATCCTCCACCCTGAAACGTTATTCCTTCCGACTCACCATCTTCTCTAACCGAAAACAACACATTCTCATCCCATTACTCCTCTTTCGTTCTCACCTTCAACAAATCACCAAAAAAACTTACATCTTCCCCTTCGTCTTTTCTTTCCATGATTTCTCAATCATCCTCTTACATATAACCCAATTTGAAGAAAAATAACTACATCACACACTCAACATTGCATGCCATGGCTTCACAAGTTTCAGACCACACAGAGATAAGAAGAGTTTAAGGCTTTACCTACTGGAGAAGAGAAGTGAGGAACTGGAGATAATGTCGTTCGTTGATGCAGGGAGAGGGAGTATTCATGATGAAGAAAGTGATGGAGTTTGGAGATGAAGATCGAATCGAGGGTTCAGAGGATTAAGGGAAGGTAATCATTGATGATGGTGAATGAGAGAAGAAGAATGTTGTTGGAACGGTTAAAGGATGAAGGTGATGATGGTACGGAAGAAAGAGGGTTGTTGTTTTGTTTTGTTTTTACTTTTCCTTGTTAATCGTTTTTTAAAACATGATAATAATAATTAAGCTTTTCTTTTCCAAGACACAGGCTACCAAACAGCGCCTCTTCTGTGCCTAGGGTTACAAAACCCTTCTTTTCCTTTTCCCAGCCGGGTCAGCCCATTGGGCTTGCTGGCCCAATTTCCTCAACCGCTTTCAGCTTATATTTTAATTAAATCATAGATATAACAGATAGAAAACCCAGCTCAGTTGGCAAAGCATACTTCTAACAACCAAGGGGGTCCGAACTCAACCCCTTTTGGGGCCTTATTTTCTATTTTTCTTGATTTTATTTTGATATTTGATAATAAAGTTAGTTTAGTTTTAGTTTTTATTCTTAAAAATTCAATTAAAAAATATATGTAATTATTTCACTAAGTTAGAATCTTGTAAATAACTTCATGAATTTTTCTAAGATAACATTCTTTTAAAGTAGTTAATTTCTCTAAAATAGTTTAGTTAGGATTTTTTTTTTAATTTAACTAATTAATTTTTTTATTTATTTAGTTTTAAATCATTTTGTTTAAATTCTTCATAATAAAAAATACCAAAAGTTTTTATTTCCATACTTTGTTAATTAATTGTTGTGGTTTTAATTAATTATTTGATTTGATTTGATTGTATTGATTGCCTATTTTTGACTTTTAATCGCATTGATCCATCCCCATTTGTAAACTTATTCCCCGTCCCAAAAAACATTGTAATAGCATAGAATTTCAATTTCTGCAATTTACTGTTTTTCTTTATACTATATAGTAATTAGGCGTGTATGGCAAGACGTAAAATTAACCGCTAGATAGCCTAATCAAAGACAAGTTTACTTGAATCAAACACACTTTTCACACGCGCACCTCTAGGGTAACCTCGCTTGTTGCCTCGAAAAAATAGTCATGTCTCTCGAATATGGGACGCTTTAGAAAAGACCCTTCGATAAAAAAATATTGTAGTCCCTCGATGCCCCTCGATGTTGCCTTCGATAAAACGATCTAGTCCCTTACGAAAATTGCTAAAGTATCCCACAAGTTGCCTTCTATGACTGTACGATTGACCCGCGCCTGTCCCTTCACATCCAACGATGGGGATTCTTACCAAATCAATGGTAAGATAGCAACATCTAAAGGAGGAGGAAAAGAAAATTAGACCTTTTGAGTAGGTAGGATGCTCCTAGTTGCTTGTTTGCTCACAACAAAAACATTTTATACACCAACACTTTCATTTGAAACATTTTTAAAAGTTAAAACACTTTGTATGCGGTCTTATAGAAATGAGAACCATTATGTTGTACCCTAAAATTTCCCCTCTCATTTATCAAATAATATCTCACAAGATCTCCTTTGGTTCAAGACTACACAAGGGTTTGATCAGCTCAAGACATATCCTATAGCACTGATGATTGGAAATTAGGGTTTGGGATTGCACAAGGATAAATGGACTTTTAATTCCCCATATGACTTTAATGGATCATTTTGGACCCTCAAGATTGCTCATGTCAAGTTTCAAGTCTTTGATCACATTTTTGCTCAGTCAATTGATCAGTTGACCTAAAATCAGTTGTATTGGAGAGAAAGTCAATTGTGGTCAATTTACAGTAAAACTTCATGATTTTTGACCCATGTCAACATTATGAACTCACATATGTCATTTGATCAAGTTTGGATCACAATTCCTCAAGATATTTGATCAGATCATCAAAGGGGCAAAATGGTCAAAATTAGGGTTTTGACTGAGAATGTGCAATTTCTTATTTTTGACCTAGAAAATGATTGATTGGTTTGAGACATGATCTCAAGGATTCAAAAGCTTCATTTTTACCTAATGGCATGGCTCAAAACATCTCTCGAGATCAATTGGTTGACAGATGAATTTAAGTCAACAGATGAAAAGTTAATTGTACACGGAAAAGTCAAACTTTGACTTTATGGTCAAAATCAAGTATCAAAGGTCACAATTCATCAATACATGTCAAAATATGAAACTTTTTCATCAAGAAATCAAAAAGCCATGCTTGAGCAAAGAGAATCGAAGGCAAGAAGTTATGGTTTCATTCTTGAATTACAAGTCATTTATTCATGAACACATAATTGAACTTCAATGTTAGGCTGCATAATCTTGCTTTGTAGGCCTTCTAACTTGTGTATCTATCCATCATTAATGGATTACACAAAATTTTGAGCTATATTCAAGTGGCTTAAGCTTTATCCAATTCACATTGCCATTTTGGGAAGAAAGTGGAGAATGTCATTCTTGAAAAGTAAGCTTTATGCACAAAGTCAATTCTTGAGCCTCTAACTTGTTCCCTCTGATCACACTCCATCTACAAAGTCATAAGCAAGTGTGTTTAAAGCATAACCACTCTACATTAGCAAGTACACAAGACTTTGAAACTTGGATTTCTCAAAAAATCACATGTTATGCTTAAACTTGTGATTTTGAATTCTGATCAGCAACAAGTCTCCAAACTTGTTGCTTATAAATAGTCACTATTTGTGAGCTAGAACACGAGCTTGAACACCCTGAAACACTCATAAACTCCCTCTAGCCAAAAATTTCTTCGAAATACCATTGTTGGGCAAGTTCTGAGTTTACACATCAAACTTCCATTTCCCTCGTGCATTTATTGGCCTTTCACTTCCAAAAGCTTCTACATATCAAATACAACTCATCCCCATCCTTATTCTAGAACTGTAACACCATTTACATCATCCTCCATAACCAAAAATAGGGATCTGCAACTTGACTTGTCTAGGTCATTTCAGCCACTCTCAACTTAAGCTAAGCATTGCATTAGCTTCCTAGAGACTCAAGGAAGCTAACCTGATCATTTCAGCACCTTGAATCAAGCTCAAACTCATTTCACGATTTCTAGTTTTGAGGTATATTTTTTGAACTTCTATCTTCTCATTTAGGCATTGTTAGGCTTGCATTTGTGAACATAAAATATAGACCTCATTGCCTTGAAACTATACATGTCCATAGATTTCATTTATATTGATTGAGATATGAGAATTTTAGGATTGAACTTTCTGAAATATTTAGGTCAGAATTTGGTACTTTCAAAAATTCTCATTCATCTTTGATTTATAGCTTATGATATTTATATGGTTGGATTCGTGTGGAAAAATGGAGCAACTTTCATGTTTGCACTTTTCACTTTTGTTGAGAAATGGTGAAGTTACAGGATCCATGGCTGGAGGTTGAAGATGAAGTTGTATTCAGGGCATAATTTATGTTACATATTTATTGTTTTGTCAATATTAACGGATGTATAGCCACTCCAGTGGTAAAGCGCGCGCCTGTTAACCTTTGGGACCTGGGTTCGAGCCCTAGTGGTACCCTTTTGTTCTATTTTTTCACATTTTCTCTTATTGTTCCACACGGGCGCCTGGGCCTCGCATTGGGCTTTGTTTTTTTGTTTGCTAGCTTCTGACCCCCTGCCCTATTTTTTACACCCCTGGCCCATTATTTTTCTTTGTTATTTCATTTTATTTTTTTATTTTATTTTCATTTCATATTTTCTTTAGTATTATTATTATTATTATTTTTATTAATGATAAAAAAATCCAAAAATATTATTATTATTATTTTCACACTTATTTATTTTATTTGTAAAAACAAAAAGACCAAAAAACATTTTCTTAAAACAAATTAATTTCTTTTTTTAAATAATTAATATTTAGACTTAGGTTTAATTATTATCTTATTTTCTTTTAAATTAAAATTAACTTAGAACTTAGATTTATTTTAATTGATTAATCTTCATTTTATTTTTATTAATTTAAAACCTTTAAAAAAACCTAAAAAAATACTTTTTTAACCTAATTTTCTTTTCTTAACTAATTTAGGTTTAATTTTATTATCTTTAATTAATTATTTTTCCTTCTTAGACATTAGGGTAAAACCCTTAAAAAAAACCAAAACAAAAATCATTTCTTTTTTCATTTGCATTTATATCCTTGCATTATTTTATTCAATTCTTGTACAATATTCAATATGGTTTTAATAGATAATTAGGTTTAATTTTCTTGCAAAATTCCCCATTTGTAAATTTGTATACCCCCTCCCATAATGATGTAATAGCTTAGTATTTTTACTTTCCGCAATTTATCGCTTTATATAAATGCTAGTAATTAGGGTTTGTATGGAAAGACTAAAATCAACAATTAGAAAATCCTAATTCAAGACAAAATAATGCATGTAAATCAACATACTTGCACACTTAGAACCTTAGGGTAATTCCACTTTGTTGCCTTACAAAAATGTTCATGTTATGCATGTGGGGTATCTTAGCCAAAAGCAATCAAAAATATAAGATCATAGTCCCTTGATGATGCTATCAATGTTGCCTTTCAAAATGATCTTAGTCCCTCAAAGATAAATGCTAAGATATCTCATAACATTGCTATCATGGATATACAATGACCCCCGCCTGTCCATTTACATCCAAAGATAAGGCTTTTTACCAAATCAATGGTAAGATAGCAGTATCAAAGGAAAGGAAGAAATGAACTAAGACTTTTGAGTAGGTATATTGTTCCTAGTTGCTTGCTCATTTTTAAATCAAACATCCTTGCTTATTTTCAAAAACAAACACCAAACACTTTCAAAACATTTTCCAAACATGAAACATTTTCGAAAGATCAACACTTTGTATACGTTCTTACAAATGAGAAATATTACAAAGTTTGCCTAAACGAATGTGCCTTTTCAAAATACTTTCAAAAACCACACAAAGCACATTTTCAAACAAAAGCAAGTGATCTAGCAAGCAACTAAGAGCCCATAGATAACTATGGATGAAAAGGGTGCTAACACCTTCCCTTTTCATAATCTACCCCCCGAACTCAAGAAGTAATATCAAAGGTCTTTCCTGTTCTTTTCAGCCTTTCCTTTTGGATAAAAGAAAAGTCGGTGACGACTCTTGCTAACCGCAATATTTGCGATAAAACGCAAAACACCCAAGTCAGTTCTCCCACCGTATCACAGAACTGGCGACTCTGCTTGGGATAAACTTAAAAGTGGGGTTACCTTAAGGCTAGATCACCTTTACTTGATTTCATTGTTTAATTTGTTTGCTTTACATTTTGGTTCCTTGTTTGGGCTTGTTCTAATCCTCAACCCGGATTTGGGATACCTTATAGGTAAGTAGCAATACGTTATGGAAACTGTGCAGGGTATACCGACATGGTCTAAGAAATAGCTACGTTAGTGTGACATATTTGTGGGTATCGGTAGCCCTTAGTAGTCAAGGAGAATACAGGGTCGTTGAGTGATGTCATGAAACACTAACTGAATTTATAACCTTTACTTGACCAACTTGGCCATTAGGACGTAGTGAGATAACCGGCTTTGGTGCAGTCCAAAGTTGGTTGATACTCGATACTACACTCATTGAGGTTTAATTTTCAGGATATTTCAGTCGCCGTGAAAGAGGCTTGTGCTGAAACAATTCCCGAGAAGACAGATCAGTGATATTGAGTTCTTTTAGAACTCGGTTACTATTTCTAGGACAGGTTGGAGTCAACTAAACTTCAAAAGGGTACTTACCTATGAGACTCCATTCAAGCATAAACCTAAGGACTTGTTTGCCTTGTTTGTATATACTTACTTGTACATGACATCATAAACATCATAACATCATACTCATTCTCACTAACCATTTCAAGGATTATTGGGATTTATCTTTTTACTGTTTTGTAGGATATGGCTTCTATCTGTAGGAATACTATCCAAGTCAATCTCGTAAGAATTCCTCCTCAACTCAAAGAGTTAGCATCAAGGGTTCCCTAGAATTCTCCATTCACCGAAAGACATGGTCGCCTCCTAAACTTGGTTACCCCTAACATTGATGAAGATATGATGAAGGTGTTGTTCCAATTCTTTGATCCTCTACACCATTGCTTCACTTTTCCCGATTATCAACTTGTGCCTACTCTATGAGAATTCTCACAACTCTTTAGGATTCCATTCTCAATCAACTACCCTTCAACGGTACAGAAAGAGATCCAAAACCTGAAGAGATTGCCCAAGCACTACACTTGCAACAATCTGATATCATAACTAATTGGGAAACAGGGAGTGGTGTCAAAGGTTTCTTAGCCAAGTTCTTGTTCGAGAAAGCTCAAGATTGTTGGAACTCCTTAGACTTACAAGCTTTTGAATAAATATTGGCCCTTCTCATCTATGGATTGGTTTTGTTTCTAAACGCTGACCAACTCATAGATGTAAACGCAGTCAAAATCTTCATGTCTTGCAATCCAGTTCCTACTTTGTTGGGAGATATCCTTCAATCTTTTCATTCTCACACTATGAGGAAAATATGGATCCTTATGTGTTGCAATCCTCTCTTAGCAATATGGTTTATTTCACATCTTCCTAGATCTGTATTGAATAACGAGCAAGGTTCGAAATGGTTCCATAGGCTGATGACGCTCATACATTCAGATGTTCATTGGTGTTCCAGATTGTTGTACCCCAAAATTTGCCCTCCCATATTCTTCAAGAATTGCAAAGAGCATGCTTCAAAATTCCCTAAGGGTTGCACAGTTCAAGGGCCTCCTAACAGTCAAGAACTAGGGTTTTGGTCCTGGCAAAGTAATTGAAGTTTCCAAGGGTCCAATCAAGTCCCACATGCCTACTTACATGGTCAAGCATCATCATACCAAGTTTCAAGACTTACAGCACAAAATTGCACATTCAAAAACCCTAATTGCCCTACAGTCAACTGCAGGGGTAAAATGGTCATTTGACAGTCAAAAGTTCAAATTTTTGGTCAACATCTCATTTTGAAGCCATAAACATCATTTAATCAATGCTTGATCATGATTCTCAAAGTATGGCTCAAAAAGTCTCAAGATGCAAAAGTTTCCATATTTGGATAGTTGAAAAAGTCAACTGTAACTTGACCAAGGCATAACTTCCACATGGTTTATCAGAAAAATTCCATCTAAAGCTCATTTTGAAGATAAAGACATTTCCTACAACTCCTCTTCACACTTCAAGTCCAAGAAATGCTCTCACAAAAAGTTATAAATTTAAACATTATAGGTCATTTTCAAAAGTCAACAAAAAGGGACTTTAAGTCAAAGACCATAACTTGAGATTGGTAAATAAAAATGATATGGGACCAAAAGCATTGGTTATAGGACTTCAAGACCTTTCCAAAATGTTCAAGAACATGATCAAAGCTTAAAAATTGAGCAAGATATGCCTTGTGGAAGTTGGGAAATGTTTGGGTATTTTGAAAAGTCAACTTTGCTTCAAATGCCTTAAAACTGCTAATGGGCCACATTTTCTTCCAAGATTCATCATCCAAAGCATATGCACGACCATTTGGCCCAAAGGGGATTTATTCATCATTTTTATTTATTTATTTGAATTTTTAATTACTATTAATTCATTTAATAAATTAAAATATGGAAAAAAATACTAAACAAATGTATGTGAATCTTTTTATGCAGTATAATCACTCATGATTCACTCAAGATTCGTGCACAACTCAAATTGGGAATATTGGCCATGATTGGAATCAAATATTCATGGAAAAGATTTAAAAAAATATGCATGAAAATCAAATATTCATCCCATCAATGCAAAAGGTTTTGGACATATTTTTCAACCCTAATCCATCACTCATATAAGACTGATCAAAACCTAATGCCTGAGGACCTTGAAGCTGCACCACACTTCATAAACGACTTTGCACTTTTTCAAGAAAATTCCAAAACTGAAAACACGATTCCAAGGAGTTTCAAGGCAAAACATTGACTCCATTACATTCCTGAAGCATCAGGGAACATTTCTGGATCAAAGCCACTGGTTCTAATGCAAAGAATTGGTAGAAATATGTCTCACTTTTCATGAAAATATGCATAATCGTGTTTCAATTTATGGGCTTCTTCATACCATTTAATTGTTGTTTTACACTAATCTAATCATGTTGAAGCTAACCATGTATTTTAATTGAGTTTTTGTGCATTGTATGAGAAATCACCATTGAAGCTTGCTAGGGTTTCGTGACTGCAAATTTGGGGTTTCTTTGTTATGGAAAAATTGAGACATGAGACCCACGCCATTAGAACCAGAAGATCATGACCAATGGATTCCATACCTCGCGCCCAATTTATGAGCCACCATATTCTATTCGCTATTTTCGTATGCACTATTTAGTGGGGGTTTAAAACCCCCGCTATCTAACTGTTGTTTTTCAGGTAAAACGCAAACGAGTGGAGAAGAAGATCATGTGGCATGATATGATTGGGCAATTTGAATTCAGCGCGCGTTTTTTTGTTTCTAGACCACTAATGCTAATTTTCTCTTATATGATTTATTCTTTGTTTTACATACAACGCGTTTGAGCAGCACAGATGGTGGAAAGCAACACTGGCAAACCTTGGGACCTGGGTTCGAATCCCAGGTCCCCCCATATTCTTGTTATTTTTCTTTGCAACGCGTTCAGGTACCCCACAAGCCCAGACGTCCACCATACGTTCACCATCTAAGAGTGCCACATGGCCACTAAGATCAAATCAAAAGCCAAGATTCAAGGTCTATGGAATATCTCAGTCAAACATGCCACACGCTTCCAGGAAAAGTCAAAAGGGCCAGGGTTTCAATGGGCCAGAATTGCTGAATCATACCTCCAGTTTGGGGACAACACCCCCATTGGTTTGCTTTTTCATTCTCTTTATATTTTTCTATTTTTATTTGTTTTGTTTAATTTTAATTTAATTCTTCAAATTAATATTTTCATAACATAAAAAATAAAAAAAATCAGAAAGTCACAAAATAAAATATATTTTATTTAAATGTTATTTTGTAAATAAATGTTGTTAATTAATTTAGTTTTAAATTCTAGGCTTAATTTTAAATATTTTTCTTAATAAATTAAAAATTGTAAAATTAGGGTTTTAATCACTTTTATCTTTTTCTTTTCTTCTATCATTATTAATAATTAATTATATATTGTTGTAAATAAAATTGTATTAATTAATTAGGTTAATTTTAGATTCAATTTTAACATGTTCTCTTAATAAATAAAAATAGTTAGAATTAGGGTTAATTAATTTTTTTTAATTTCATTTAATTCTCTCATAAAAATCCATAAATACAAAAACTCAAAAATAGTTTCTTTCTCTCATTTAATTTAATTAATTTATTAATTATAATTTAATTTCATTAAAAAGGGTCCAACGCCCTCGCATTCGATCATAACTCCAATTCGCGCGCTTATTTTATTTCCTCTTTTTATGTAATTCTCCCAAAGCCATGTAAATTAGACATTTATATTTCTCGCACTTTATTTTATTTTTAAATCGGGTCCTGGATTTAATTTGGCGATGTGGACCCGCGCCTTTGTAATAACGTAGGAACTTTTAATTTCCGCATCTTTTTAACTGTTAATAAATTTGCATGCAAGAATGAATGTCAAAATAAAAGCAACGCGTAGATCACCTATGACATGACAAGACAAAAATATCTGAAAACGACACACAAATCACACACCACCCCTAGGGTACGTCTCACTGTTGCCTTGCCCCTCGAAAGGCGATCGTCGAGTAGAGGATGTTTTAGTAAGTCCTCATGATCCGGGAACCTGGCATGAGGGTAGCTTCTAAGGTATCTTCCTATTGCTCTGGTGATCACCATGTCCCGATCGAATTGACCCGAACACCTCCAACGGTGGTGCTACCTACCTCTCAATGGTGGGATGGCACTACTTTAAAGGACATCTACACAGACGAATTCCTTAGGGTAGGTAGACGACTCTAGATACTTGCTCTAAATTTCAAAACAAATCAAAAAATACTTTTCACACCGACACCTTTTCAAAAAGCTTTCGAAAGCAATTTTTTCAAACACTCTTGAGGACCGATACAAGAGTCGAACTGGAATTTTCAAAGAAACTTTTTTTTAAAACCCACAGTTGAAAAGCAAACAAACCATTTTTGAAAACACAATGAGCTAGTATCTAAGAGCCCATGGATAACCATGGATAGAAAGGGTGCTAACACCTTCCCTTTCTATAACCTACCTCCCGAACCGAGAGCAATCTCTTTAAGGAATTTTTCTATGCTTTTGTCCTTTCCATTTGGAGAAAATAAAAGACGGTGGCGACTCTTGCTTCCGTGACATTTCGCGAACCAGCGTTAAACAGTCAGTTCCAGATCCACCGATCACAGAACTGGCGACTCTGCTGGGGATTTCTTTATAAAGTGAGGTGTACCTTAGGGTTAGTTCATAACTGTGTTTTCAATTGTATTGATTTGCTTGCTTTATTATTGTGGGACTGTCTCGGGAGTTCTATAGATCCTAACCCGGATCTGGGGGATACCTTCTTAGAAAGTAGCAACAAGGCTGTGAGGGAACTGTGCGGGGTATACCGACATGGTTGAAACAGTCTGCTACGTTGATGTGGCACTTTGGTGTGTACCGGTAACCCTTGAGTTCAGTCAAGGAGAGTACGGGGCCTCCGCGTGGTGTCGTGAAGCATCAACAGACCTTAGGAACCTTAATTGAACTATCTTGGCCTCTTTAGGGTAGTGAGATAACTGACTTTGGTGCAGTCCGAGGTTGGTTGATACTCGATACTACACTCAATTGAGGGTTGCTTTCCTGGAATATTTTGGTCGCCAGTTCAGTGGCTAAATCGAAACGATGAACAATGAAAGCAATCCAGTGATATTGGGACCCTTAGAACCCGGTTACTTCTAATAGGACAGGTTGAACCCACCAACTTTAAGAGGGTAATACCCAGACCCCATGCTGGCCTAAACTCTAGGGGCTTGTCTTGTGTGACTTGTGTGCCTTACATTTTTGCCTTTGTAAATATTTGTGGTGTGTTTAATCATAGCATCATGACATCATCCAGCATCATATGCATTGACTAACCATTTCAGGGGTTCGAATCTTCATCTTTGTTCTTGTTTTGTAGGACATGGAAACTGTTTGCAGAAAGACAATTCAAATCAGCCTTGTAAGGATCCCTCCTCAGCTTAAAGAGCTTATATCCAGGATTCCCGAGAGCTCTTCATTCAGTGAAAGACATGGAAGACTCATCAGCTTGGTCAATACCAACATTGAGGAAGATATGATAAAGGTCCTGTTCCAGTTCTTTGACCCTCTGTATCACTGTTTCACCTTCTTGGACTATCAGCTGGTACCTACATTGGAGGAGTTCTCCCGGCTCCTGAAGATCCCTATCCTTGATCAACTACCCTACAACGGTACAGAAAAGGAACCCAAGCTTGAAGAGATTGCTAAAGCCTTGCATCTACAATCATTTGACCTCAAGGGACATTGGGAAGTTAGAAGTGGTATCAAAGGGTTCTTATCCAGGTTTCTGTTTGAAAAGGCCCATGAATGTTGGAACTCCCTTGACTTACAAGCTTTTGAAGAAGTTGTGGCCCTCCTTGTCTATGGTTTGGTGTTGTTCCCTAACCCATATCAGCTTATAGATATCAGTGTTGTCCAGATCTTCATGTCCAGGAATCCTATACCTACGTTGCTGGGGGACATCCTTCACTCATGTTACACTCGAACCATGAGAAAAAGAGGTGTCCTCATGTGTTGCACTCCTCTCCTGGGAAGGTGGTTTATTTCGCACCTTCCACAATCAGTTTTGAAGAACGAGCGGGGTTTGAGATGGTCACAACGGTTGATGACTCTTACACATGCAGACATACATTGGTGCCCTCGGTCCAGAGAGGATGTCACTATCATTGATCGTTGCGGGGAGTACCCTAATGTTCCTTTACTTGGAATCAAAGGAGGTATTACTTACAACCCGTGCCTGGCTTGGAGACAGTTTGGTTATGCTCGAAGGGATGGCCCTCATGACATGTTAATTCCTGACATAGTTTTTGACTTCGACAACGATGCACAAGGACTTCGCCAGAGATTTATCAGAGCTTGGAGGATGCCAAGTAGGATAGACAGCTTGACACTGTGGCACAGGAACTCCATCCCATTGGAACCTTATCTCAAGTGGGTACGGGCCCGCTCCCAGAAGTTAGTAATGACTTATCCTCATACGCTCCCTGTGATCAAAGAGCCAGTCTTGGAAGGAGAAGTGTCCTACATCATTCAGCATCCTGACATGCCCACATCCTGGGAAGAGATGCCGAAGAGCTGGATCCAGCGTAAGGAAGAACAGAATTCTCTTGAGACCAGTCTACATGCTAGTGAAAAGAAGGTCTTAGAGCTCACCCGCCTATTGCATGAGGAGAGGAATCTCAACACCTACATAGCTCCAAAGAGGATGCGTAGTGTATTTTGGGATTGATTTGCTTTGTAATCTGTGCCCATGAGGCTTTGATGTACTGAACAATTATTTCCTTAATGATAACGTGTGTTCCTTTTTGTCTACAACAAATTTGAACTTTCGAACCCTTGAATGCATTTCATAAACACATATCATTCATCATGTGCATAGCAGGTTTTCTTCTTTTCAGGCTGCTTACCGTTCTTCGCTGTTTATTTCAGCATCATGAATCTTGACTCATCATCAACCGAGATGTCCATCAAGGCTCTTCAGGCGCAGAATACGCAATTTCAGGAACTAATCATGGGTTTGGCTCAGGGCCAAGAAGAGCTGAAGGCTCTACTCCTGAAGATGGAGAAGAAGAAGAAGAAGAGAACGGTTCTTTTCAACTCGGGCCGAAGGTTTGGCAACACTCTGCAAAATGAAGAGGCTGGTTCTTCTATAGGCAAGAGTAGCCCCCAAGGGGGAAAAGGTCCTAGTCCGGTAGTCTCTGACAACGAGACTGATTTTGATGAGGAACAGTACCCTCCGGCTGAAGACGGGTACAAGCAGTTGGAGGACAGACTGAATGCTATGGAGATCCAACAGGTGCCTGGGCTGGATTTTGGAGACTTGGGCTTATCAACTGGCGTGATTATTCATCATAAGTTCAAAGCACCATCCTTTACCAAGTATGACGAGGCGTCTTGTCCCAAGCTGCACCTCAGATCTTACGTGTGGAAGATTCAACCGTACTCAGTGGACAAAAACTTGTGGATCCACTTCTTCCAGGAGAGTCTTTCAGGGACTCATCTCGAATGGTTCTATCAGCTAGATGGGACCAAGGTTCGTAACTGGGAGGAGTTGGCTACTACTTTTTACAAGCAGTATCAATATAATGCCGACCTTGCCCCTACACGTACCTAACTCCAGGGTATGTCGCTAGGTTCAAGCGAAGGTTTTAAAGAGTATGCATAGAAGTGGAGGGATCTGGCTGGCAGGGTGCAGCCTCCGTTAATTGACCGGGAGTTGGTAGACATGTTCTTGGGGACCCTATCTGGGCCATTTTTCAACCATCTTATCGGTAACTCATCTGCAGGGTTTACTGATCTTATTCTGATTGGAGAGAGAATAGAGGCTGGGATGAAGTCCAGTAAAATTCAGAAGGGTGCGTCTGCAAGTTCTGAGAAGAAGCCCTTTAAGAAGGAGGCCAGTGCCGTATATGGGTCTAGGAGACAAGAGAAACCTGAGCGTCGCCAGTCTGTCAACGCGGTGATGATTTCTAAGCCTGCTGCTGCTCCTCGGCAAACCAATCCTCAAAGGACTGAAAGACCTAGAAGGGAGTTTACCCGTTTGAGTATGACTTTATCGCAAATCTTGCCGCAGTTACTATCCACCAACTTAGTGACTGTCAGGGAGGCCCCGAAAGTTGTGAACACTGCCTCCCCCAAATACAATCCAAATGCCCGCTGTGCTTATCACTCCGATAGCCCAGGGCATTCCACTGATGACTGTTGGGCCTTAAGGAATAAGGTGCAAGACCTTATTGACGCAAAAGAGATACAATTTGAAGCGCCTGAGAGGCCAAATGTGGTGACTGCTCCTATGCCCCAGCATGGAGTAAATGCCGTTGATGAATATGTATACGCTGTTTCTGTGAATGATGTAGCTACTCCCTTAATGACTGTCAAGAGGAACCTACTGCTGGCCGGTTTATTTTCGGGTTATAGTGAAGGTTGCCTTTTCTGTGCTGTTTCCCTCTCTGGTTGTCCTTTGCTGAAGTTGGGCATCCAAAGCCTAATGGACAGCAAAGAGATTATGTTCAAGAAGTTCGCTGTTCAGTTCGTTCCGGTAGAAGAAGTTTCTGTTGTTACAATTTTCAATAATCCAATCAAGGCTCTCCCAAGGAAGCCGGTTCAAATCATGACTGTCGCACCCGTTGTTATTACTGTTCCGGGGCCTCTCCCCTATGAATCTGATAAGGCTGTCCCATGGCACTATGGGGCAGACGTGTATGTGCATGGAATCAAGCAAGAGTTCAACACTGGCACCAGCATCAGCAATATCACTGGTCCAGCAAAGGTTACTCGCAGTGGCAGGATCTTCTCGCCTGACATTGTACCACCAGCTATTCGAAGACCCCTCACTATAACACCTGCAATTGTACCTGTTCCCGTTTCTGATCAAGTTGTTTCCCCTGCGGCCGAGTCATCTAATGCTCGGGGTAAAGGGATTGAAGACGAGCCTGCCCAGATGGAGGCACCAAAATCTGTGACTGCTGAGGCCTCCCAACAAGAGATGGAGGAAATTCTAAAAATAATCAAGAAGAGTGACTTTAATGTTGTGGAGCAGCTGGGGCATACACCCTCCAAAATCTCCATGCTCTCCTTGCTACTGTGCTCAGAGGCCCATGCTAAGGCCTTGATTTCATTTCTCAAGACGGCCCATGTGCCACAGGAGACATCTGCAGTCCAGTTTACTGATTGCGTAGCAAATCTGACAGCGGACAATGGTTTGGGTTTCTCGGATGCTGACCTTACTGCTAAGGGAAGAGACCACAATGATGCCCTGCATGTCTCTATTGAATGCAGGGGCACTACTCTTGCGCACGTGTTGGTGGACACTGGCTCTTCCCTAAATGTGCTACCCAAGAAAGCCTTAGACCGTTTGGATTGTGAAGGCCTGGAGCTGAAACCTAGCAATATTATCGTCAGAGCCTTTGACGGTTCCAAGAGGATGGTTCATGGAGAGGTAGACATTCCTATCCGGGTGGGTTCTCAGGTGTTTGACTCTACTTTCTATGTGATGGATATCCGTCCATCGTATTCTTGTCTACTGGGTCGACCTTGGATCCACAAAGCTGGGGCAGTGACCTCTACCTTGCACCAGAAGCTAAAATACCCTGTCAGAGGGAAGATTGTCACTGTGCAGGGAGAGGAGGAGTATATGGTGAGCCATTTGAATTCCTTCAGGTATATTGAGATGGACGGGGAGTTTATTGAAATCCCCTTTCAGAACTTCGAAGAGGTACCTCCAACATTGGCAACAGCGGAAACAGTGGTCGATAAAGAATGTTCCTTTGAAGATGGCTTCCTTGAAGGATGCCCGGGCTGTGGTCAAGAAAGGTGAATGTGCTAACTGGGGCAGGCTCCCTGATTTTACACAGAAAACTGACAATTTTGGACTGGGTTTTACTGCAGAGGGTCAGAAGGCTATGCGCAAGGCAAAGACCAGAAGACCTCCCGTACTCATTACCAACACAGGAGTGAATGCTGTTGGGGACGGAGATGAAGTGGGAGAGTCAGAGTTTGAAAGCTGGATCTACCCGACGATTGATGGTGGATTGACCAATTGGACTGCTAAAGACCATACTCCTGTTACTTTTGTTACGCAGTAATAAACTTCTTTGTTTTGTTATTTGTAATAAACAATTAAAACTCTATGGCCCGGTGTCTTACCCGGGGCACCGTGGCTTCATTTGTGAGGGCATATAAATTGTCATTTCATATATCATGAATAAAAATCTTGGACGTTTTCTCGCATTTCAAATCTTATGCTCCTTTTCTTTCTTTCCTTTCTTTATATATTACAAAACAGCTGTATTTACACACACTCACTCATACAGGTTTCAATCCACTGTGGATCTCACTGGTAACGACTCTGCTACTGCCAGTTATGACTTCGAAAATCCGATCAACTTAGTCGAAGACGAAGGTGAAGATGATTGCGAAGTGCCTGGAGAACTTGTAAGACTGTTGCTCCAGGAAGAGAGGGCAATTCAACCACACGAAGAGCCAGTGGAGATAATAAATATGGGTACTGAGACGGACAGGAAGGAAGTTAAGATTGGCGCCAACCTAGAGCTCAACGTGAAGCAACGGTTGACTCAAATGTTACATGATTATATGGAGATCTTTGCCTGGTCCTACGAAGACATGCCCGGGTTGGATACCGATATTGTGGTCCATCATTTGCCTACCAAGGAAGACTTCCCTCCGGTTAAGCAAAAGGTCCGCCGTATGCGTCCAGAGATGTCTGAGAAGATCAAAGCTGAGGTTATGAAACAGTTCGACGCCGGATTCCTTGCAGTGACTTCTTACCCTCAGTGGGTTGCTAATGTGGTGCCGGTACCTAAGAAAGATGGAAAGGTCAGAATGTGTGTTGACTACAGGGATCTGAACAGGGCCAGCCCCAAGGATGACTTCCCTCTACCTCACATTGATGTCCTGGTTGACAATACTGCTCAGCACAAGGTGTTCTCTTTCATGGACGGTTTTTTAGGTTATAATCAGATTAAGATGGCTCCTGAAGACATGGAAAAGACTACCTTTGTTACTCGGTGGGGCACCTTCTGCTACAAAGTCATGCCTTTTGGACTGAAGAACGCTGGGGCAACCTACCAACGTGCCATGGTTGCTTTATTTCATGACATGATCCATCATGAGATAGAAGTGTATGTTGGCAACATGATTGCAAGGTCTCAGACTGAGGAAGAACACCTAGATCATCTGCAGAAGTTGTTTGACCGTCTGAAGTTGTACAAGCTGAGGTTGAACCCGAACAAGTGCACTTTCGGGGTAAGATCTGGAAAGTTGTTAGGCTTCGTTGTAAGTGATAAGGGTATTCAAGTGGACCCTGCCAAGGTTAAAGTTATTCAAGAGATGCCAGTTCCTAGGACAGAGAAAGAGGTCAGAGGCTTTTTAGGACGCCTGAATTACATTGCTCGATTCATCTCACACCTGACTGCTACCTGTGAGCCAATCTTCAAGCTGCTGAAGAAAGATCAGGTAGTACGTTGGAATGATGAATGTCAGGCTGCTTTTGATAGAATCAAGGAGTATCTCCAAGAACCACCCATCCTTATGCCACCAGTTGAGGGGAGACCTCTGATACTATACCTAACAGTACTCGACAACTCAATGGGGTGTGTGCTGGGGCAGCATGACGAGTCTGGCCGAAAAGAGCATGCCATTTATTACCTTAGCAAAACGTTTACCGACTGTGAGACCCGATACTCACTGCTTGAGAAAACTTGATGCGCTTTGGTATGGGCTGCTCGCCGGCTGAGACAGTATATGCTGACTCACACTACCTTGTTGATCTCAAAAATGGATCCTATAAAGTACATATTTGAAAAGCCTGCTCTGTCTGGAAGAATAGCAAGATGGCAGCTGATCTTGACAGAATACGACATCCAGTACATGACTCAGAAAGCCATTAAGGGAAGTGTATTGGCAGACCACTTGGCACATCAGGCAGTAGACGACTATCAGTCAATGAACTTCGAGTTTCCAGACGAGAGCATCATGATAGTGACTGATTGTGAAGTACCTGGACCGGATGAAGGACCTGAGGAAGGATCCCGATGGTCTATGAACTTTGACGGAGCCTCCAACGCTTTGGGTAACGGTATCGGCGCTGTGATCATATCCCCTCAAGGCACTCATACTCCACTAACTGCCCGGCTATGTTTCAATTGTACCAACAACACGACGGAGTATGAGGCGTGCATCATGGGTCTTCAAGCTGCGATCGACCTAAGGATCAAGTTTCTGAGTGTCTTCGGAGATTCCGCTCTCGTGATCAATCAGATCAAAGGAGAGTGGGATACGAAACATCCGAATCTTATTCCTTATAGAGAATGTGTGTTGACCTTGATCCCCCACTTCACAGAGATAACTTTTGAACATTTCCCGAGAGAGGAGAATCAGTTAGCGGATGTGTTAGATACGATGTCTTTTATGTTCAAGGTCAAATGGGACAATGAGGCTCCCCGGATCATCATCTGGAAACTGGACGAACCGGCATACTGTTGTGATCTTGAGACTGAGTTGGTAACTGAGAAGCCTTGGTACCATGAGGTGAAGAGATACTTGGAAGCCCAGGAGTATCCTGAAGGTGCCTCTGTCAATGATAAGAAGTTTCTGAGAAGGTTCGCAGCGAAATTCTTCCTTAGCAACGACATCCTGTATAAGCGAAACCATGATTCGACCTTACTGCGTTGTGTGGACAAGACTGAAGCAGAAAGGATCATGGAAGAGCTACATGAAGGGACCGTCGGAACACATTCCAATGGACACACTATGGCGAAGAAAATCCTTCGGGCAGGGTATTTCTGGTCCACAATGGAAGCCGACTGTTACCAACACTCTCGAACATGCCATAAATGCCAGATATATGCAGACAAGGTGCATGTTCCTCCAGTTCCTCTAAATGTTCTGATTGCGCCTTGGCCGTTTGCAATGTGGGGAATAGACATGATCGGTGAGATTAAACCTACGGCTTCCAACGGGCATCGCTTCATCCTGGTAGCGATTGATTACTTCACGAAGTGGGTTGAAGCAGCTTCCTACGCTACGGTAACCAAGACTGTTGTGGCACGGTTCATTCGGCATAACCTGATCTGTCGATACGGCATCCCGGAAAGGATCATTACAGACAACGGTACCAATCTCAATAACAAGATGATCACTGAGCTCTGCAAGCAGTTTAAGATACAGCACCACAACTCTTCTCCTTACAGACCGAAGATGAACGGGGTTGTAGAAGCAGCGAATAAGAATATCAAGAAAATCGTGCAGAAGTTGACAGTGACCTATAAAGATTGGCACGAGATGTTACCGTTTGCTCTACATGGGTACCGTACCTCAGCCAGGACGTCAACCGGGGCAACTCCTTTTTCTTTGGTCTACGGTATGGAGGCAGTCTTACCGATCGAAGTGCAAATACCCTCTCTCCGGATAATGAAGGATGCAGATCTGAACGAAGATGATTGGATCCAGACACGACTTGATCAGCTAAACCTTATTGATGAAAAGAGACTTGCTGCTATCTGTCATGGTCAGACGTACCAAAAACGGATGATCAGGGCATTTAACAAAAAGGTCAGACCACAAGAATATCAAGTTGGGGATCTGGTAATCAAGCGAATCTTCCTTCCTCAGAGTGATCCAAGGGGCAAATGGACCCCTACGTACGAAGGGCCATTTGTGGTTAAACATGTGTTCTCAGGAGGAGCCATGATTTTAACCAACATGGACGGTGACGACCTTCCTCACCCCGCTAATGCAGACATAGTGAAAAGATACTACGCATAATAAAGACCCGCTAGGTTGACATACCTAGGCAAAAATTAGGGCTCCCGGCGAACCAAAAGGGTTCGGGCAAAATGAAGGGATGAAATAAAAAAATCTGTACACCCGGCAAGTCGAAAACCTGAAAAGGCGGCTTGGGCAAAAACGGGTATCCCGGTGGACTGAAAACCCGAAAGGGCGGTCTAGGCAAAAATTAGGGATAAAGCGTAATACTATGTCTCATTGGATCACTCTGCATCCAGAATCCGGTATCTACAGCAAGTTCAGACGGCATCGATCAGTCAGCTTCATCTTCAACTAAGGTCATCAAGGGATGAGACGCTCGGAGATATGAAGGCAATAGCAGAGTTGAAACCCAGTGGATTATTCATTTCACACAGCTGTTTTATTTTCTTTTGTACAAAATTCGTATAAACTCTTTTTGTTCGGCGGCGTTCTCTTACTAGGACGTCAGCCTCTTGTACATAAATGCCTATTTACAGGCAAATTCAAAATCAATACAAAAATCACTTTTTCAGTTAAAATTGCCAATTGTTTTTCCTTTTTTTTGTTTTGTTTTGCGAAGGACATCCAAGGTTCAATTTGTGATATATGCATTGACAATAATTTGATAACTCATGAATATTTGCATACAAAACAAAGGATTAATTACAGGTAACATTAGAAACAGGGGCAATAAAGAGTTGTCTAAGCAATCTAACTGTTCTATCCACCAAGGTACCCAGGTAGGTTCAGCAGAAGAACACAACCAGTATATCTTAATTCCCCAAAGAGTGAGCCAGCAAGTCAGTACACTCTTCCCAAGCAAAGCTATACAATCAACCTTAGGGAAGTTGGGTATCCTCCAACAGATCTCAACATTCCCCAGCACCAATATATGGATATTCTTAACAAGCACCCCCGGCAGTCTTGTCCTAAAGATTGTTCCCCGATGGTATATCAAACATTCAATAGAGTCATTTCCCCGGTACAATTCAAATCTTCCCCCAATAGAGTCCAATCTGGTTCCCCAGGAAAGTTGGAATTCATCTCCCCAAGCAGCAAGCTTATCCCCAGTAGGTTCTGGAAGCTTATCCTCGCAGAGCGCGAACGCGTCTCCAGGCTTTATTCAAGTGTTATTTCCCTACCAGGATATAACTGGGTTATCCTCAGCCAAAAGCCACGGAAAGATCGTTCTCGGTGAAGTCTTCTTATCCCCAGCGAAGTCTATTAACACTTCCAACACAACAATGGTATCCCCAGCAAAGTTACCATCAAACATTCCAGCAAAGTATCTCTTTCCCCACAGAGTATTGCTCCCCAGCAAGATCACTAGATTACTTTTTTCCCCGCAGAGTAATTCATTCGCCAAGTTTACTCCCCAACAGAGTCATCTTCTCCTACCGATATTCTTGCAACTATCATCCCCAGCGGAAGCAAAATCTATTCTTCAACATCAGCCCAGGAGTGACTTCCCGGCACCCGTCAAGGATTTACTTTCCTAGGCGAAAAACATACATTCATAAACATCACATCTCCATACATTATAGCATGCATATACGCATCATATCTTACAAATCTCATTTATGTTGAGAACAGCATTGCTTAATCCATATCATGCATCGCATATGACTGACCTTTACCTTTCAGGAAAGATCCAGTTAAGTTCTCAGCTATATTCAAGACCTTGACCAGTTCAGTTAAATCGACCCTAAGATTTTTCTGTTTCTTATCCAGTCAAAGGCCTTCTCTTGTTCAGTCAGATCGACCCTAACATCTCCCTGTTTCTTATCAAGTTGAAGATTCCAAGACCTAGACCGGTTCAGTTAAATCGACCCTAAGATTTTTCTGTTTCTTATCCAGTCAAAGGCCTTCTCTGGTTCAGTCAGATCGACCCTAAGATCTCCCTGTTTCTTATCCAGTTGAAGATTCCAAGACCTAGACCGGTTCAGTTAAATCGACCCTAAGATTTTTCTGTTTCTTATCCAGTCAAAGGCCTTCTCTGGTTCAGTCAGATCGACCCTAAGATCTCCCTGTTTCTTATCCAGTTGAAGATTTCAAGACCTAGACCGGTTCAGTTAAATCGACCCTAAGATTTTTCTGTTTTTTATCCAGTTAAAGGCCTTCTCTGGTTCAGTCAGATCGACCCTAAGATCTCCCTGTTTCTTATTCAGTTGAAGATTTCAAGACCTAGACCGATTCAGTTAGATCGACCCTAAGATCTCCCTGCTTCTTATCCAGTCAAAGGCCTTCTCTAGTCCAGTTAAATCGATCCCTAACAGATTTTCCTGATAAAGACTCAGTAGAAGACATCCAAGATTCTCTCAGCGTTACTGTTGAGGTTGTAGTCGCCTATGGTTCTCTCCCCGTTACTGCGGAGGTAGTAATCACCTATGATTCTCTCAGCGTCACTGTTGAGGTTGAAGTCACCCAAGATTCTCTCAGTGTTATTGTTGAGGTTGAAGTCGCCTATGGTTCTCTCCCCGTTACTGCGGAGGTAGTAATCACCTATGATTCTCTCAGCGTTACTGTTGAGGTAGTAATCGTCCAAGGATCTCTCAGCGTTCCTGCTGAGGTAGTCATCGTCCAAGGTTCTCTCACCGTCCCGTTGAGGTAGTAACCATCCCTGGTTCATTCATCATCTTTTGAAGCTCCAGATCCAGCTCCTGTAACCAGTCAGGACACATCTACACAAAGAGTTTGAAGACCAGCTCCTGCAACAGGCCAGGTAATCATTTTATTTTGCAGGTACGCAAGTTCTCGCTAAGGAATCTCTTACGCGATCGACGCCCAGATGGCATCTATAAGCCCATCCACCTTCCATCATCTCTCAGCATGGCATCTATAAGCCCATCATCCTATCCATCGATCTCCAAATGGCATCTATAAGCCCATTCCCACCATCACACTACTATGTGAGCGCAAATTTCTGGGCACTCTAGTGTTCAATCATCTTCCACCCTCGGATTACGAAAGGCACGTCAGCCAATCTGCATCCTCAGGTCTAAGAATATTGAACAGGGGCAACTGTTGTACCCCAAAATTTGCCCTCCCATATTCTTCAAGAATTGCAAAGAGCATGCTTCAAAATTCCCCAAGGGTTGCATAGTTCAAGGGCCTCCTAACAGTCAAGAACTAGGGTTTTGGTCCTGGAAAAGTAATTGAAGTTTCCAAGGGTCCAATCAAGTCCCACATGCCTACAAACATGGTCAAGCATCATCATACCAAGTTTCAAGACTTACAGCACAAAATTGCACAGTCAAAAACCCTAATTGCCCTACAGTCAACTGTAGGGGCAAAATGGTCATTTGACAGTCAAAAGTTCAAATTTTTGGTCAACATCTCATTTTGAAGCCATAAACATCATTTAATCAATGCTTGATCATGATTCTCAAAGTATGGCTCAAAAAGTCTCAAGATGCAAAAGTTTCCATATTTGGACAGTTGAAAAAGTCAACTGTAACTTGACCAAGGCATAACTTCCACATGGTTTATCAGAAAAATTCCATCCAAAGCTCATTTTTAAGATAAAGACATTTCCTACAACTCCTCTTCACACTTCAAGTCCAAGAAATGCTCTCACAAAAAGTTATCAATTTCAACATTATAGGTCATTTTCAAAAGTCAACAAAAAGGGACTTTAAGTCAAAGACCATAACTTGATATTGGTAAATCAAAATGACATGGGACCAAATGAATTGGTTAGAGGACTTCAAGACCTTTCCAAAATGTCCAAGAACATGATCAAAGCTTAAAAACTGAGCAAGATATGCCTTGTGGAAGTTGGGAAATTTTTGGGTATTTTGAAAAGTCAACTTTGCTTCAAATGCCTTAAAATTGCTAATGGGCCACATTTTCTTCCAAGATTCATCATCCAAAGCATATGCACGACCATTTGGCCCAAATGGGATTTATTCATCATTTTTATTTATTTATTTGAATTTTTAATTACTATTAATTCATTTAATAAATTAAAATATGGAAAAAATACTAAACAAATGTATGTGAATCTTTTTATGCAGTATAATCACTCATGATTCACTCAAGATTCGTGCACAACTCAAATTGGGAAGATTGGCCATGATTGGAATCAAATATTCATGGAAAAGATTTGAAAAGATATGCATGAAAATCAAATATTCATCCCATCAATGCAAAAGGTTTTGGACATATTTTTCAACCCTAATCCATCAATCCTATAAGACTGATCAAAACCTAATGCCTGAGGACCTTGAAGCTGCGCCACACTTCATAAACGACTTTGCACTTTTTCAAGAAAATTCCAAAACTGAAAACACGATTCCAAGGAGTTTCAAGGCAAAACATTGACTCCATTACATTCCTGAAGCATCAGGGAACATTTCTGGATCAAAGCCACTGGTTCTAACGCAAAGAATTGTTAGAAATATGTCTCACTTTTCATGAAAATATGCATAATCGTGTTTCAAATTCTGGGCATTCTTCATACCATTTAATTGTTGTTTTACACTAATCTAATCATGCTGAAGCTAACCATGTATTTTAATTGAGTTTTTGTGCATTGTATGAGAAATCACCATTGAAGCTTGCTAGGGTTTCGTGACTGCAAATTTGGGGTTTCTTTGTTATGGAAAAATTGAGACATGAGACCCACGCCATTAGAACCAGAAGATCATGACCAATGGATTCCATACCTCGCGCCCAATTTATGAGCCACCATATTCTATTCGCTATTTTCGTATGCACTATTTAGTGGGGGTTTAAAACCCCTGCTATCTAACTGTTGTTTTTCAGGTAAAACGCAAACGAGTGGAAAAGAAGATCATGTGGCATGATATGATTGGGCAATTTGAATTCAGCGCGCGTTTTTTTGTTTCTAGACCACTAATGCTAATTTTCTCTTATATGATTTATTCTTTGTTTTACATACAATGCGTTTGAGCAGCACAAATGGTGGAAAGCAACGCTGGCAAACCTTGGGACCTGGGTTCGAATCCCAGGCCCCCCCATATTCTTGTTATTTTTCTTTGCAATGCGTTCAGGTACCCCACAAGCCCAGACGTCCACCATACGTTCACCATCTAAGAGTGCCACATGGCCACTAAGATCAAATCAAAAGCCAGGATTCAAGGTCTATGGAATGTCTCAGTCAAACATGCCACACGCTTCCAGGAAAAGTCAAAAGGGCCAGGGTTTCAATGGGCCAGAATTGCTGAATCATACCACCAGTTTGGGGACAACACCCCCATTGGTTTGCTTTTTCATTCTCTTTATATTTTTCTATTTTTATTTGTTTTGTTTAATTTTAATTTAATTCTTCAAATTAATATTTTCATAACATAAAAAATAAAAAAAATCAGAAAGTCACAAAATAAAATATATTTTATTTAAATGTTATTTTGTAAATAAATGTTGTTAATTAATTTAGTTTTAAATTCTAGGCTTAATTTTAAATATTTTTCTTAATAAATTTAAAATTGTAAAATTAAGGTTTTAATCACTTTTATCTTTTTCTTTTCTTCTATCATTATTAATAATTAATTATATATTGTTGTAAATAAAATTGTATTAATTAATTAGGTTAATTTTAGATTCAATTTTAACATGTTCTCTTAATAAATAAAAATAGTTAGAATTAGGGTTAATTAATTTTTTTTAATTTCATTTAATTCTCTCATAAAAATCCATAAATACAAAAACTCAAAAATAGTTTCTTTCTCTCATTTAATTTAATTAATTTATTAATTATAATTTAATTTCATTAAAAAGGGTCCAACGCCCTCGTATTCGATCGTAACTCCAATTCGCGCGCTTATTTTATTTCCTCTTTTTATGTAATTCTCCCAAAGCCATGTAAATTAGACATTTATATTTCTCGCACTTTATTTTATTTTTAAATCGGGTCCTGGATTTAATTTGGCGATGTGGACCCGCGCCTTTGTAATAACGTAGGAACTTTTAATTTCCGCATCTTTTTAATTGTTAATAAATTTGCATGCAAGAATGAATGTCAAAATAAAAGCAACGCGTAGATCACCTATGACATGACAAGACAAAAATATCTGAAAACGACACACAAATCACACACCACCCCTAGGGTACGTCTCACTGTTGCCTTGCCCCTCGAAAGGTGATCGTCGAGTAGAGGATGTTTTAGTAAGTCCTCATGATCCGGGAACCTGGCATGAGGGTAGCTTCTAAGGTATCTTCCTATTGCTCTGGTGATCACCATGTCCCGATCGAATTGACCCGAACACCTCCAACGGTGGTGCTACCTACCTCTCAATGGTGGGATGGCACTACTTTAAAGGACATCTACACAGACAAATTCCTTAGGGTAGGTAGACGACTCTAGATACTTGCTCTAAATTTCAAAACAAATCAAAAAATACTTTTCACACCGACACCTTTTCAAAAAGCTTTCGAAAGCAATTTTTTCAAACACTCTTGAGGACCAATACAAGAGTCGAACTGGAATTTTCAAAGAAACTTTTTTTTAAAACCCACAGTTGAAAAGCAAACAAACCATTTTTGAAAACACAATCAGCAAGTATCTAAGAGCCCATGGATAACCATGGATAGAAAGGGTGCTAACACCTTCCCTTTCTATAACCTACCTCCCGAACCGAGAGCAATCTCTTTAAGGAATTTTTCTGTGCTTTTGTACTTTCCATTTGGAGAAAATAAAAGACGGTGGCGACTCTTGCTTCCACGACATTTCGCGAACCAGCGTTAAACAGTCAGTTCCAGGTCCACCGATCCTTGGAGAATGTTACTATCATCGACCATTGTGGTGAATTCCCTAATGTCCCTTTACTTGGAATTAGAGGAGGTATCACTTACAACCCCTGCTTAGATTTACGACAGTTTGGTTACGCCCGATGGGATGGTCCTCATGAGATACTCATCCAAGGAGTGGTATTCTACTACAAGAGCGATGATCAAAGCTACCGTCAGAGGTTTATCCAAGATTGAAGGATGGTAAGCAAAATGGACAGTAAGACGCTAGGACACAAGAATTATGTTCCCCTCGAGCCTTACCTTAGTTGGGTACGAGTCGTTCTCAGAAACTTGTGATGCCTTATCCCTCTATCTTACCAGTTATCATGGAACTTGTGGTTGAAGGAGATGTTCCCTACACTGTCCTCCATCCCGACATGCCTACTTCTCTTGAAGACTTGTAAAAAGGTTAGAATCAACTAAAGCCAGAACGATATACTTTCGAAGCTCAATTCTAATCTAGAGAGAAGAGGGTCTTGGAACTTACAAAGCAGCTACAAGAAGAGCAAAGTGTGAACGCCTACCTTGCACCGAAAAGGATGCGTTCAGTCTTTTTATCTTAGAGAGTTATTTTGTAAGCCCGAGAGGCATGATGTAATCTCTTTTGAACTAATTAATGAAAATTGGTGTTTGTTCATTATTTTGTCTATGAAAATTTAAATTTCATAAATCCTTGAAATCATATGCATATACATCTTCCATGCATCATAACATGACAGGTTTTCGCATAACATGTTTCCTTATCTTTCTGTTGTTTATTTCAGCAAGATGGATCTAGAGAAAACTATGAGGGGTCTTCAGGCACAAAACTCTCAATTCCAAGAGACTCTACTGGCCCTAGCCAAGGGGCAGCAAGATATGATGGCATTACCGACAATTAAGAAGAAACCTAAGAAGAGAGGCCTGATCAACATGGGCAGAAGGTTCAAATAGTCAGTTTGTCAGATCCAGGTAGTGGAAAACTCATCTGAAGAGGATGAGAATCAGATTGGTGAGGTTAAGAGTACCCAGGATGACTATGTTAATGATCAAGCGTCTGACGGTGATTATTTTGACGAGCAGTATCCACCCGCCAATGTCAAGTATAAGCAGTTAGATGACATATTGAAGGCCGTCGAGATCCAAGTTGTTCTCGGTTTAGATTTTGGTGATTTGGGTTTGATCTCGGGGGTTGTTGTTCCCCACAAATTCAAAATACCAATCGTTGCAAAGTACGATGGAGTTTCTTGTCCAAAACTTCACCTGAAATCTTATGTGCGTAAGATACAGTCGCACACTGCTGATAAGAAACTTTGGGTTCCTTTTTTCAAGAGAGCTTGACCGAAACACAACTAGAATGGTTCTACTAGTTAGATGGTTACCGTATCAATACTCAGAAGGATTTAGCTACTGCCTTCTACCATTAGTACCAGTATAATGTCGACTTGGCGCTAACAAGGGTTCAGTTGCAAGATATGACAACAGGGAAGAATGAAGGATTTAAAGAATATGCACAAAAGTGGAGAGACCTCGCCAGTAGGGTTCAACCACATTTGACTGATAGAGAGAATATACATATGTTTATGGGCACTTTATCCAGTCCATTATTTAACTTTTTGGTTGGCTGTTCCTCTTCCGGATTCACCAAGTTAATCTTAACTAGTGAAAGAGTTGAAAGCGACATAAAAAGTGGGAAGATCTCTGTGGCATCTGCCTCCATTTCCAATCTTGTCAAGAAACCTTTTGCTGCAAATAAGGAACTCAATGTTGTGTACAGGGCAAGGTCCCGTACCAAGAAGAATGATCATCCGTCTGTTAATGTTGTCTGAATCTCCAATCCAACTCCTACTCCAAGACCATCTGCTAATCAACAATGTTTTGAAACTCCGAGAAGACAATTTACAAGGTTAGGCATGTCACTGTCTCAAGCTCTACAACACTTGTTCACGGCTAATTTGGTGACATTGCACGATCCTCCTGCCAACCCAGATACCTCTTCACCAAAGTATAATTCGAACGCTAAATGTGCTTACCACTCAAGCAGCCCCGGGCATGAGACTGACCAATGTTGGGCCTTGAAGAATAAAATTCAGGATTTTATTGATAACAAGACTGTTGAAGTTGATCCTCCTCCAACTTCGAATGTAATCACTGCGCCTATTCTGAAACATGACAAGGGTGTCAATGAAGTTAACGCTGTAGGTGATTCTGATGAAGAAGCTGCATTTGAAGATTGGGTGTATCTTACCACAACGAAGCTGAAGAATTGGCATGCAAAGGACTTTGTGTCCATCTCCTTCATTGAGGAGTAATCTACTTGTTATCGCTTTTCTTTCAATTCAAGATTTTGTCTGTAATATTTAACAATATCTTTTAAGCCTTGTGCCTGGCCCGGGGAACTTTTGTCCATCTGTCAAGGGTTTTATTTATGTTCATCTAATCATATGATCATTCAATACAAATCATTGGACTCTTTTCCATTCAAATATTTGTGTTCATTCTCTTTCTTTTCTTCAAATACATTTTTCAAAATAGCCATGTATCTTACATGCACACACACACACACTCTTGCAGGTCCTCATCCATTCTGGATCTTATTGCTAATGACTCTACTATTGCCGACTATGACTTTGATTGTCCAGTTAACCAAGCCGAAGACGAAGGTGAGGAAGATTGTGAAATATCGGGAAAACTAGCCAGAATTCTATTACAAGAGGAAAAAGTTATTCAGCCGCACAAAGAGTCAGTTGAAGTCATCAATCTGGGTACTGAGATAGATAAGAAGGAAATCAAGATCGGCGCTAACTTAGAAAGCAGTGTCAAGAGCAGGTTGGTTCAAATGTTACATGATTATGTGGAAGTATTTGCTTGGTCTTATGAAGATATGTCAGGGTTGGATACCGATATCGTAGTTCACCGTCTGCCGACAAAAGAAGATTTTCCTCCTGTCAAACAAAAGGTTTGTCGCATGAGGCCTGATATGTCTAAGAAGATAAAAGCTGAAATGATGAAATAATTTGATGCAGGGTTCCTAGCAGTGACATCCTATCCTCAATGGGTTGCCAATGTGGTTCTAGTACCAAAGAAAGACGGAAAATCTCACATGTCTGTAGATTATAGGGATTTGAATAGGGCAAGTCCCAAGGATGACTTTCCTCTACCACACATTGACGTCTTGGTCGATAACACTGCTTAGTATAAAGTATTCTCCTTCATGGATGGTTTCTCTGGCTATAATCAGATAAGGATGTCTCCCAAAGACATGGAGAAGACAACTTTCATTATGCAATGGGGCACCTTTTTCTACAAGGTCATGTCGTTCGGATTGAAGAATGCAGGGGAAACATATCAAAGGGCTATGGTAGCTTTGTTTCATGACATGATTCATCATGAAATAGAGGTATATGTGCATGATATGATTACCATATCAAAAACTAAAGAAGAACATCTCGATCACCTGTACAAGCTATTCGAAAGGATGAAAAGTACAAGTTGAGGTTAAACCCTAACAAGTGCACATTTGGAGTACGATCTGGAAAGCTTCTAGGTTTTGTTGTCAGAAATAAAGGCATCGAAGTTGATCCTGCCAAGGTAAAGGCCATCCAAGAAATGCCAGTCCCCCATTCTGAAAAAGAAGTTAGAGGATTCTTGGGTCGTCTCAATTACATCGCCCACTTCATATCTCACTTGACTGCCATTTGTGAGCCAATCTTCAAACTCTTGTAGAAAGATCAAGTAGTCAGATGGAATGATGAATGACAAGCTGCCTTCGACAAAATCAAAGAATACCTACTAGAACCCCCTATTCTCATGCCTCCAGTTGAAGGAAGACCCTTGATCGTGTACTTGACAGTACTAGAGAACTCTATGGGGTGTGTTTTGGGCCAACATGACGAGTATGGCCGAAAAGGGCATGATATTTATTACCTGAGCAAAAATTCTACCGTCTGTGAATCAAGATATTCACTGCTCGAGAAAACTTCCTGCGCTCTAGCATGGGCTGCTCGTCGGCTAAGACAGTATATGTTGACTCATACCACTTTGTTGTTTTCTAAGATGGACCCAATCAAGTACATCTTCGAGAAATTTTCCCTTTCCGGATGGATAACAAGATGGAAAATGATCTTGACTGAGTATGACATTCAATAAACAACACAAAAGGCCATCAAAGGAAGCGTACTAGCAGATCATTTGGCCCATCAAGCTGTCGATGATTATCATTCTATGAACTTTGACTTCCCGGATGAGAACATCATGCTGGTGGCCGACTGTGCGAAACTTGGACCATATGACGGACCTGTACAAGGATCCCGATGGACTATGGTCTTTGATGGGGCGTCTAACGCCTTGGGTAACGGAATTGGTGTTGTGATCATATCTCCTGAAGGTTGCCACACTCCTTTCACTGCCAGACTATACTTCGATTGCACGAACAATATGGCTGAGTACGAAGCGTGCATTTTGGGTCTGAAAGTTGCCATTGACTTGAGGATCAAGCATTTAAATGTATTTTGGGATTCCTCTCTAGTTATTAGCCAATTAAAAGGATATTAGGACACTAAGAACCCTAATCTCATCCCTTACAAGGAACTTGTGCTATCCCCGATTCCCTACTTCGAAGAGATCACATTTGAACACTTCCCTAGGGAAGAAAATCAGTTGGATGACGCCTTGGTAACCATGTATTCTATGTTCAAGGTCAGATGGGACAACTAAGCCCATAAGATTACAATTGAAAGATTCGACAAACCAGCACATTGCTGTGAGTTTGACACTGATATAGAAAAGCCATGGTACCATGAGGTGATGAGATATCTTGAAGCACAAGAGTATCCCAAGGGAGCATCCATCAATAAAATAAAGTTCTTACGAAGGTTTTCAGCCAAATTCTTCCTAAGTAACGGAATTTTGTACAAGCACAACCATGACTCTACTCTGCTCCGATGTGTGGATAAGAATGAGGTAGAGGAAATTATGGAAGACATGCACGGTGGTCTCTTTGGCACTCACTCAAGCGGACATACGATGGCCAAGAAAATCCTAAGAGCTTGCTACTATTGGTCAACGATGGAGACTGATTGCCATCAACACTAAAGAACTTGTCATAAATGCTAAATCTATGCTAACAAGGTCCATGTACCTCATATACCTTTGAACGTCATGACCACCTCGTGGCCATTTGCAATGTGGGGCATTGACATGATTGGAGAAATAAAGCCCACAGCTTCTAATGGACACCACTTCATTCTTTTCGCTATCGACTATTTCACCAAATGGGTCGAAGCTGTCTCATTTGCCTCAGTCACCAAGAATGTGGTAGCCAGATTCATCAAACACAACCTCATATGCCGCTATGGTATCCCCGAAAGGATCATCACCCATAATGGGACTAACCTCAACAATGCTATGATTACTGAGCTTTTCACTCAGTTCAAGATCAAGCATCACAATTCTTCTCCGTATAGACCTAAAATGAACGGCGCAGTCGAAGCGGCCAATAAAAACATTAAGAAGATTGGGAAGATGATGGTGGTAACCTATAAAGATTGGTATGAGATGTTACCGTTTGCTCTTCACGGTGTTGCACCCTAAAATTTACCCTCTTGATTTAGGCTTATGTTTCATCATGAATATCATATTGCATTGCATTCATACATTGTGGTGGGATCAAAGTACTTTGGTTATCAAGTCTTCCTCAAGCCTTGAAGGTTGATTGCATTGACAAGTTGCTCAAGTAGAACCTTATCATCTAAACCTCTGTATCTTTCAAGCTTAAAAGCTATTTCATATCTCAAAATGTTTAATCCATCCCATTGGATCATCAGAAGATTGAAGTTTGTGTTTGTTTATAAGAAAAATCACTCTCTTAATCCACCAGTCAAAATTAGGGTTTGGTCCAAGTTGAAGTAATTGGGGTCTGGATGAGCCAATTCATGAAGCACCACTATCTTATCATCATTTAGATCAAATTTGATCAAAGAGTCTCTCATGATGCCCAGTGGAATTAGGGTTTTGAAGCTTGATCAACTATCTCCTAGTACATGGTACAAAACTAGGGTTTTGGATTTAATCAGGATTTCTTTGACTTTTCACCCAAACTTGTTTCCATGATTCACCACATGTTATTAAGCATTGATGATTGAAAAATTTAGGTTCAATTTGGATTGGAAATGATTCAATTGATAAAAAAAGGGGCAATTTGGTCATTTTGACCAAAGTCAGTAAAATCAGGAGTTGACCAAGTGGACTTTTGGACAACCATCAATTTAAGCATCCTATTTTAATATTCTATACCCAAATTCATCTTTGGATCATGAGAAATGGTGAATTTTAGTATAACTTGTTCAAAAAGTAACCTAAAAATTACAAAAAAATTCTAAGTGTCAAAATGACTTCTCTTGGGCAAGTCACGCGCGTAATTTCATCAAACACTTCACATGCCATTTTGAGGAATCAATTTCTTGTGACTCAAGCCTCAATTTGAAAAATCAAAAAGTGCATTTTGAAGAGGGCTATGAAAGATTCTCATTAAACTTGGAATCACTCAAATTGGATTAAAATTGAGGAAGTTATGATTTGAGAAAGTTGGGTGGCAAAACCGGATCTTTGAAGGCACATGGGCAGGCCAACGCGCGCTCATTCTTGGGAAAATTGGCTTGACTTGCCCATGAATCCTAATGTCCCCATCTCTCTCATTTCTCCACCATTTTTGATGAATCAAAGATCATTGTGAAACTTATCATTTGAATTTTAATTGGCTCAAAGAAATTTGGAAAATGCACGAGCCAATTTGAAATGGCCTCAGTTGGAAGTCAGTTGATTTTTGATGTTTGTTTGGCCATGGAAATTTTCATGTTTTGGTTCAGTTTTGATTAAATCGTTTCAAAGTCCACTTGCACATGCTTGACACGAATTGGACATCTCATGTGATTTCTAAAGAAGGCCAAACCAGGTGCATACCTCGTGCCTCTCTCATTCTCACATTTTTGCCAAAATGGGAAACTTCTCACTCAAGCAAATCAGTCCCATGTGCAAAAGAGGACAGCTCACCTCATCACACTTTTTTCACTCACTCACACTCTCCTTCTGTTGCTCAAAACGACGGCAAGCATTGCCTAAATACGAAGCAAAATGCAAATGGCCATCACACTTGTTTTGGTTTGACAGAAAATTCACTTTTGCCCTCCAACGACTCTTAGCTTGAATTACCACTCTAACCTCACTCAAAACACTCTATATAAGTTTCTCAAGCTCTCCTTTCACACACACACGCACTGCATTGGAAGAAGCTCCTTAGAATTTTCTCATTTTTCTTGCTCTGCAACTTGAATCGAGTAGCTCAATTCTCTTGATCCAGTCCTCATTTCTCTACTCAAACACCTTCATTGGAGCACAAGGAAGCTATTTAGAAGGGTTTCTTGTTGGATTTCAGAGGTACCAAGTGAATTTATTTTTCACTTTTGCAGCTTGCTTGAAGTTCTCTGGGTTTTTTTTATTCTTGCTCAGTTGCTACAGATAGTTATCCGTTTGGTATTGCACTATTTCCTTTCTTCCATTTTAATTTTGCATAGTTCTATGATTGCATGACGGGACCTCTATTGCTGATATATGTCAGGAGGCCCTCTGTTTTTTTTTGTCTGATACATGTACTGTGTTTGCTTTTGATCGATGAGTCACTCAATTTAGATATTGAGATCACGACTTCGCTCTCATTGCATGTTCCCTATAGGATAGTTTTGTTAAGCTTCCTTTAGAATGTTAATTAAGGTAGGGTTTTCCTTTATCCTCAACCTTAGGGTCAACCATTGTATGATAACATTAGGGCTAGAGATTAGGATAGTCTCCCCTAGTTGTTTTCTTTTCCTTTGCATTTTGCACCTTAAAACAAAAATTTGTTTTCTTAGCAAATCATAAAACACCTCTAATAAACTAAAACCCTTTCTTCAAGGTAAAAGATACAAACCAATCCTATTTGTTTGTGCGCCTCTTGGCTTTGTTTTTTTAAAATCTTTTGTCGATGTTTCGCCATCGCACATTTGTTTGAAGCTGATGTTTCACCATCGCACATGTTTGTTATCCTACTTTGATTCTCAATATCATTGTTAGGTGTGATAGTTTACTATCCGTTTTATTGATGTCTCTCCATCTTTTTCCATGATGTGTAATTATCTTTTGCCGATGTTTCTCCATTGCACATTTGTTTGAAGCTGATGTTTCGCCATCGCACATGTTTGTTATCCTACTTTGATTCTCAATATCATTGTTAGGTGTGATATTTTACTATCCGTTTTATTGATGTCTCGCCATCTTTGCCATGATGTTTTATTAACTTTTGCCGATGTTTCGCCATCGCACATTTGTTTGAAGTCGATGTTTCGCCATCGTACATGTTTGTTATCCTACTTTGATTCTTAATATAATTGTTAGGTGTGATATTTTACTATCCGTTTTATTGATGTTTCTCCATCTTTGCCATGATACTTTGTTATTTTCTAGCCGATGTTTCGCCATCGCACATTTGTTTGAAGCTGATGCTTCGCCATCGCACATGTTTGGTTATCCTACTTTGACTCTCAATGTCATTGTCAGGTGTGATGTTTTATCATTTGGTGTTTCGCCATATTTGACATGTTACTTAGTTATTATTTAGCCGGTGTTTTACCATCTCATTTGTTTGTTGTTTCATCTGATGTCTTGCCATCTTGACTGTTTCTGTTGCCTTAACTAAAAAACACAAACCAACCAAAATATATGAGCCGAACTACGGCTGCTCTGATTCCTTAAAAGGGATACGTAGGCATTGGGGTAGGGCCCGATTAAGCACAACTTTTATTTTCCCTACATTGTTTTCTTTTTCTTTCGCATGCATTCCCTTTTTATTTTTAAGCCATAGACATAGGTTTTTACCACACCCATTAGATTAGACAACAAGAGTGGATACCGTAGAGTACTACAGGCGTATGGGGTGCTAACACCTTCCCCTCGCGTAACAGACTCCCTTACCCGATCTCTCGATTGAAAGACTGTGATTTCTCCCTTTTCAAGTTTTCTCTATGTTTACCTTTCCCTTTCGAAGAGATAAAAGACATTCGGTGGCGACTTCATTGATTTTATATCAGATGATGGCTCTGCCGGTTGTTTCACACGGCTACCGCACTTCAACTAGAACGTCAATTGGGGCAACTCCTTTTTCCTTAGTCTATGGAATGGAAGTTGTTTTGCTAGTAGAAGTTCAGATTCCCTCACTGAGGATTATGAATGAGGCAGGCTTAGGAGAAAACGAGTGGATTTAGAAAAGATTGGATCAGGTGAAGTTGATTTATGTAAAACAACCGGCTGCTATTTGTCATGGTCAGACGTACCAAAAACGCATGATCAAGGATTTTAACAAAAAGATCAAGCCTTGAGCATATCAAGATGGTGACTTGGTGATAAAGCGCATCATTTTGCCACAAGGCGACACCAGAGGCAAATGGACTCCTACCTACGAAGGGCCATTTGTTGTCAAGAGAGTGTTCTCTAGCGGTGCCATGATATTGACTACCATGGATGGTGAAGACTTCCCACATCCTATAAATGCGGACATAGTTAAAAAATACTATGCATAAAGGACCCGCTAGGTTGACACACCTAGGAAAAATAAAGGCATACCGGAAAACCAAAAGGTTTGGGCAAAAATTAGGGATATATGCAAAAGATTGTACACCCGGAAAGTTGAAAACCCGAAAGGGTGACTTGGGAAAAAATGGGTATCCTGGTGGGCTGAAAACCGGAAAGGGAGGTCCAGGAAAAGTTAAGTATTGAAAGCATATGACTATGTCCCATGGAATCACCACAGTCAACTTTATCACCAAGGTCCGAGTTCAAATGTTCCAAGATCAATCCAATCAACTTCTGTCAATGGCAACAGGCATTCGAAGACATTGGGGAAATAGTAGTGTTGGAATGCAATAAGATCATTTCACAAGGCTATTATTTTTGTTTTCAATCTTTGTTTTCCTTTCGACGATTTCCTCTTACTAGGATCTTCGTCTCTTTGTACAAAAAAAATGCATATTCATGGGAAAAATATCAATACAGATATACTTTGAAGTGCAAATTTTCTGTTTTTTGTTTTTTGTTCTGAATGAAAATTTGTACAATGACTAAAATTGAATGAACATATGCATATGAATATAATTAAAATTATTTGGCACATGTAACCTGCTAAGAAGAAGTAATCATCTCTTCAATGTATATGGGATATCCCCACAGAGTTATTTCATTAACATTATCCCTGCAAAGACGGCTACATTAAACCAATCCTCAACAGAGTTACCCACAAAGTCTCTTTGCACAGGTAAATCTCCAACCAGAGTCTCAATCTCTTGGCAGCTCTCTCCCCAGCTAAGTTGATCCTACAAGTAGAAGCCTTATGGATCTCTTCCTCAAAGAACTCACCTCGTCAGCAGTTTATCAAGTATTCATCAACATGGTTTATTTCCCAACAGGATTTATTTCCTCAACAAACGACGAGTAGCATAACTCCCCAGTCAAGTTCAAATTCCCATGCATAGTCTATCTTCCCCAGCTGAGTCTGTTATCCCCAATTGAGTATATCCCCTAAGCTGAGTATGTCTTCCTCGACTGAGTCCACACTCCCCAGCTTGAGTTTTCCTTTCAGATTATTACAAATCAAAGGGCCACAACCCCTAATCCCCAGTAAAGTCGTCAACAAAACCTTTATTGTCTCCAAAAGATACTATGAAACCTGGACCTGACCAGATATTAGTTAACTTCTCAAGTCACTATAGAGCCTGGATCCGACCAGATAATAGTGTAACCTTTCAACTAACTATGAAGACTAGACCCGACCAGATAATAGTTAACTTCGCAAGATACTATGAAACCTGGACCCAACCAGATAATAGTTTAACTCTTCAAAATATAGAAGAGCATGGACTAAACCAGACAAAGGTTTAAATTTTTTTCCCCAGTAGAGTTTTCCTCTACCCAAATAAGTTATTGTGAAGCCTGGATCCGACCAGATAGCAATTCCCTTCAGAAATTCGTTGTGAAACCTAGAATCCAACCAGATAACTACTAAATCCCCAAGTAGTTTATTGTGAAACCTGGACCCGACCATATAACAATTAACCTCATCCACCTCAGAAATCTGCAAAGCCTAGATCCGACCAGATATCAGTTTTCAAGAAAGTTATTGTGAAGCCTGGATCCGACCAGATATCAGTTTTCAACTTCATCTCTTCAAGAAAGTTATTGTGAAGCCTGGATCTGACCAGATATCATTTCCCCTCAGAACTTTATTGTGAAGCCTGAGACCCGACCAAATAACAACTAGCTACAATGTCAGCAAGGCACTATGAAGCCTGGACCCGACTAGATAATAGTATAACTTTTCAAAAAAACTATGGAGCTCAGACCCGACCAGATAGTAGTTACCACTTCAAGTTACTATGAAGCCTAGACCCGACCAGATATCAGTTTAACTTCATCCTTTCTAGAGAGTTACTGCAAAGCCTGGGATCCGACTAGATAACAGTTAACTTCCTTATCCCCAGCAAGTTGTTGTGAAACTAGGAATCCAACCGGATAACATCCTAACTTCACTCTCCCCAAGAAATTTTTTACAAAACGTGGATCTGACCAGATAAAAATTAATTTATTCTTCCCTAGTAAGTTACCGTAAAGCCTGGATCTGACCAGATAGCAATTGACTTCCTCATCCTCA
Organism: Vicia faba; assembly: GCA_948472305.1. NCBI lineage: Eukaryota > Viridiplantae > Streptophyta > Magnoliopsida > Fabales > Fabaceae > Vicia > Vicia faba. Next base: position 925,323,783 of record OX451737.1, read on the forward strand.
GTAAGTTGTGAAGCCTGGACACGACCAGATAACAATTGACGTTCAAGAGATATTCCCCAGCGGAAGCATCCTTTCAACAAAGTTTTGAAGATATGTATACTCTTCATCCCCAACAGCGATCTGAGATTCAGCTTCCCAAGAACTCCTCAGCAGTAGTCATGGATTTATTTTCCCAGACAAAAACATACATCTCACATTCAAACATCATAGCATATACTTACAAAGTGCATTTAGCATAATCTCATTCATCTTGTGAACATCATGCATACATCTGCATTTAACTAACCTTTTTTCCACAGGTAAAACATCAAGTTTTAGTATAAATTGACCAAAGATTTGTGCTGATACTTCCTCCAGCGTTTACCATCATTCCTCCAAATAGCATCTATAAGCCCATTCCCAATACATCTTTGAGTGCAAATTTCTGGGCACTCTAGTGTTCAATCATCTTCCACCTTCAAGTCACGAATGACGGATCCGACAATATAACTCTTCAAGTTTAAGAAGATTGAACAGGGTAAGATGTTCTACCCTAAAATTTTCCCTCTCGTTTATCAAATAATATCTCACAAGATCTCCTTTGGTTCAAGACTGCACAAGGGTTTGATCAGTTCAAGACACATCCTCTTGCGCTGATGATTGAAAATTAGGGTTTGGGATTGCACAAGGATAAATGGACTTTTAATGCCCTATATGACTTTCATGGATCATTTGGACTCTCAATATTTTTCATGTCAATTTTCAAGTCTTGGATCACATTTTTGCTCAGTCAATTGATCAGTTGACCTAAAATGAGATGTATTGGGGAAAAACTCAACGGTGGTTAATTTACAGTAAAAATTCATAATTTTTGACCCATATCAACATTATGAAATCACATATGTCATTTGATCAAGTTTTGGTCACAATTCCTCAAGAAATTTGATCAGATCATCAAAGGGGCAAAATGGTCAAAATTAGGGTTTTGATTGAGAAGGTGCAATTTCTAATTTTTGACCTAGAAAATGATTGATTGGTTTGAGACATGATATCAAGGATTCAAATGCTTCATTTTTACCTAATTTCTTGGCTCAAAACATCTCTCAAGATCAATTGGTTGACAGATGAATTTCAGTCAACAGATGAAAAGTCAATTGTACACTGAAAAGTCAAACTTTGACTTTTTGGTCAAAATCAAGAATCAAAGATCACAATTCATAAAGACATGTCAAAATATTAAAATTTTTCATTAAGAAATCAAAAATTCAAGATTTCATTTTGAAAAGTCAAAATTTCTAAACTTAGAAATTTTTCTAAGTGTTGGGAAATTCATATTTTTTCATAACTTTGAGCCAAATTTACACCATGATGCAAGATGATTCAAAGGAAACTTCCAAAATGAAATTTGTAGACCTAAATGAGATCTAAAACATTATAGAACAGAACTTCTCCTAGAAATTAATGGATGTCAAGTTATGATTTTGTGAATACATGTTCATGAAACTTGGAAACTTAGTGAAATTTTGCACTAGTTTAGGCAAGATTTTGACCTAATTTCATGGAAATTTTTCACATAGTTCCAAGATGAATTTTCAAAAATTTCCAACATATAGGTTGTAGAGGATTTAAAAGCTTTCCAAAATATCCAAGAACTCATTTAGATCATGCTTGAGCAAAGAGAATCGAAGGCAAGAAGTTAGGGTTTCATTCTTGAATTACAAGTCATTTATTGATGAACACATAATTGAACTTCAATGTTAGGCTGCATAATCTTGTTTTGTAGGCCTTATAACTTGTGTATCTATCCATCATTAATGGATTACACAAACTTTTGAGCTATATTCAAGTGGCTTAAGCTTTATCCAATTCACATTGCCATTTTAGGAAGAAAGTGGAGAATGTCATTCTTGAAAAGTAAGCTTTATGCACAAAGTCAATTCTTGAGTCTCTAACTTGTTCCCTTTGATCACACTCCATCTACAAAGTCAGAAGCAAGTGTGTTTAAAGCATAACCACTCTACATTAGCAAGTACACAAGACTTTGAAACTTGGATTTCTCAAAAAATCACATGTTATGCTTAAAATTTTGATTTTGAATTTTGATCAACAACAAGTCTCCAAACTTGTTGCTTATAAATAGAGTCACTATTTGTGATCTAGAACACGAGCTTGAACACCCTGAAACACTCCCAAACTCCCTCTAGCCATAAATTGCTTCAAAACACCATTGTTGTGCAAGTTGCGACTTTACACATCAAACTTCCATTTCCCTCGTGCATTTATTGGCCTTTCACTTCCAAAAGCTCCTACATATCAAATACAACTCATTCCCATCCTTATTCCAGAACTGTAACACCATTTCCATCATCCTCCATAACCAAAAATAGGGATCTGCAACTTGACTTCTCCAGGTCATTTCAGCCACTCTCAACCCAAGCTAAGCATTGCATTAGCTTCCTAGAGACTCAAGGAAGCTAACCTGATCATTGCAGCACCTTAACATCATTTCCCTGAAACTATAAATGTCCATAGATTTCATTTATGTTGATTGAGCTAGGAGAATTTTAGGATTGAACTTTCTGAAATATTTAGGTCAAAATTTGGTACTTTTAAAAATTCTCATTCATATTTGATTTATAGATTATGATATTTATATGGTTGGATTCGTATGGAAAAATGGAGCAACTTTCATGTTTGCACTTTTCATTTTTGTTGAGAAATGGTGAAGTTACAGGATCCATGGATGGAGGTTGAAGATGAAGTTGTATTCAGGGCATAATTTATGTTACATATTTATTGTTTTGTCAATATTAACGGATGTATAGCCACTCCATTGGTAAAGCGCATGTCTATTAACCTTTGGGACCTGGGTTCGAGCCCCAGTGGTACCCTTTTGTTCTATTTTTTCACATTTTCTCTCTTTTTGTTCTACACAGGTGCATGGGCCTCCCATTGGGCTTTTCTTTTTTGTTTGCTACCTTATGACCCCCTGCCCTATTTTTTACACCCCTGGCCCATTATTTTTCTTTGTTATTTTATTTTATTTTTTTATTTTATTTTTATTTCATATTTTCTTTACTATTATTTTTTTTTATTAATGATAAAAAATCCAAAAATATTATTATCATTATTTTCACACTAATTTATTTTATTTGTAAAAATAAAAATACAAAAAAACATTATCTTAACACAAATTAATTTATTTTTTTAAATAATTAATATTTAGACTTAGGTTTAATTATTATCTTATTTTCTTTTAAATTAAATTTAACTTAGAACTTTGGTTTATTTTAATTGATTAATCTTCATTTTATTTTTATTAATTTAAAACCTTTTATTAAAAAACCCTAAAAACTACTTTTTTAACCTAATTTTCTTTTCTTAACTAATTTAGGTTTAATTTTATTATCTTTAATTAACTATTTTTCCTTCTTAGACATTAGGGTAAAACCCTTAAAAAAACCAAAAAAAATCATTTCTTTTTCCATTTGCATTTATATCCTTGCATTATTTTATTCAATTCTTGTACAATATTCAATATGGTTGTAATAGATAATTAGGTTTAATTTTTCTTACAAAATTCCCCATTTGTAAATTTGTATACCCCCTCCTCTAATGATGTAATAGCTTAGTATTTTTAGTTTCCGCAATTTATCGCTTTATATAAATGCTAGTAATTAGGGTTTGTATGGAAAGACTAAAATCAACAATTAGCAAATCCTAATTCAAGACAAAACAATGCATATAAATTAACACACTTGCACACTTAGACCTTAGGGTAATTCCACTTTGTTGCCTTACAAAAATGGCCATGTTATGCATGTGGGGTATCTTAGCTAAAAGGAATCAAAAATATAAGATCATAGTCCCTCGATGACGCTATCAATGTTGCCTTTCAAAATGATCTTAGTCCCTCAAAGAGAAATGCTAAGACATCTCATAACATTTCTATCATGGCTATACGATGACCCACGCCCGTCCCTTTACATCCAAATATAAGGCTTCTTACCAAATAAATGGTAAGATAGCAGTATCAAAGGAAAGGAAGAAATGAACTAAGACTTTTGAGTAGGTAGATTGTTCCTATTTTCTTGCTCATTTTCAAATCAAACATACTTGCTTATTTTCAAAAACAAACACCAAACACTTTCAAAAGATCAACACTTTATATAGTTCTTACGAACGAGAACTATTACAAAGTTTTCCTAAACAAAGGCGCCTTTTCAAAATACTTTCAAAAACCACACAAAGCAAATTTTCAAACAAAAGCAAGTGATCTAGAAATCAAATAAGAGACCATAGATAACTATGGATGAAAAGGATGCTAACACCTTCCCTTTTCATAATCTACCCCCCGAACTCAAGAAATAATCTCAAAGGTCTTTCCTGTTCTTTTCAGCCTTTCCTTTTGGATAAAAGAAAAGTCGGTAGCGACTCTTGCTAACCGCAACATTTACGATAAAATGCAAAACACCCAAGTAAGTTCTCCCACCGTATCACACATTACAAATATGTTTTCAAAATACTTTCAAAACCCACACCACAAGCACATTTTCAAACAAAATCAAGTGATCTAGCAAGCAACTAAGAACCTGTAGATAACTACGGATGAAAATGGTGCTAACACCTTCCCTTTTCATAACCTACCCCCCCCCCCCCCCGAACTCAATAAATAATATTGAAAGCTCTTTCATGTTCTTTTTAACCTTTACTTTTGGATAAAAGAAAAGTCGGTGGTGAATCTTGCTATCTGCAACAATTGCGATCAAATGCAAAACACCAAGTCAATTCTCCCACCACGTTATAGAACCGACGACTCTGCTAGGGAGTTACTTAAAAGTGGGGTTACCTTAGGGCTAGATCACCTTTACTTGCTTTCCTTTGTTTGATTTGTTTGCTTTACATTATGGTTCCTTGTTTGGGATTTGTTTTGATCCTCTACCCATATTTGGGGCACCTTTTTATGTAAGTAACAATAGATTGTGGAAAATGTACGGCATAGACCGATATGGTTGAAGCAATGGCTACGTTAGTGGGACGCATTTGTTGGTACCGGTATCCCTTGTGTCGAATCGAGGAGAATACGAGGCCGCTGAGCGGCGTCATGGAGCACTAACTGACTTTAGAACCTTAGTTAAACAACTTGACCATTAGGAAGTAGTGAGATAGCCGGTTTCTGTGGAAAGCTGAAAATTGGTTGATAGTCGATACTACACTCATTGAGACTAGACTTTTGGGATATCTCGGTTGCAAGAAAAGATTGATTGTGTTGAGACAATGCCTAAAAGAAAATTCAGTGATATTGAGATCCCCTAGAACCCAGTTACTTTCTAGGACAGGTTGAGCCGACTAAAATTCAAGAGGGTACTTACCTACAAACTCCATGCAAGCCTAAACCTAAGGACTTGTCTACTTTTTGTGTACATAACAACTTGCTTGCTTTGCATACTTGTACATAACATCATAAACATCATAACATCATAAGCATTCTCACTAACCGTTTCAAGGATTTAGGAATTTATCTTTGCTTTATTTTATAAGCGATGAATCTCGTTCGAAGGAATACCATCTGAATCAGCTTCGTGAAAGTGAACCCTTAACTCCGAGAGTTAGCATCAAGGGTGCCTGGAGATTCTCCTTTTACCAAAAAAATATAGTCGACTCCTCAGTTTGGCTACCTCCAATTTCTAAGAAGAAATGATGTGTGTGCTCTTCCAATTCTTTGATCCCATACATTATTGCTTCACCTTTCCTAACTATTAGTTGGTACCTACACTAGAAGAATTCTCTCTACTATTAGAAGTGCCCATGCTTGATCAAATACCGTTCACCGGTTTAGAAGGGATTCTGAAACTTGAAGTCATTATCGAAACCCCGTATCTGAAGAGATCCGACATTATAGCAAATTTGGAGACAAGAAGCGGAGTTAAAGGATTCCTAGCCAAGTTTCTATTGAAGAAGGCTTGTTCATTCTGAGAAGATATGGATTTTTAAGCCTTTGAAGATATCCTGGCCATTCTAATCTACGGTTTGGTTCTATTTCCCAATTTGAACCAATTCATATATGTGAATGCCATCAAAGTCTTCCTCTCTCGTAATCCTATACCTACTTTGCTTGGAGACATCTTACATTGTTTCCATACTCGCACCATGAAGAAAAGAGGTACTCTCTTGTGTTGCATTCCCCTACTCGTCAAGTGGTTTTATTTGCATCTACCTCAATCAGTATTGAAGAACGAGAAAGGATTGACATGGTCTCAAAGGATGATGTCCCTCACCAACTCTGACATTTATTGGTGTTCTCGATCCTTGGAAGATACTCCTATCATTGACCATTTTGGGGAATTCCCTAATGTCCCTCTACTTAGCATTAGGGGAGGTATCACTTACAACCCTTGCTTAGCTTTACGACAGTTTGGGTATGCCCGAAGAGATGGTTCTCATGATATGCTCATCCAAGGTGTGGTGTTCGACTATGAGAGTGACGATCAAGGTTGCCGTCAGAGGTTTGTACGAGCTTGGAGGATGGTGAACAAGGTGGATAATAAGACATTGGGACACAAACTCTATTCCCCTTGAGCCTTATCTTAGGTGGTTGTGAGCTCGTGCTTAGAGTCTCGTAATGCCTTACCCCTCCATCCTCCCCATTATCATAGAGCCTGTTGCTGAAGGATATGTCACGTATACTATCCCTCATCCCAACATGCCTACCTCTCTTGAAGACTTGCAAAAGGGTTAGATTCAGCTAAAGGAAGAGCGAGACACCTATGAATCCCAATTTTATGCCAGTGAGAAGAAAGTTTTGGAACTCGCCAAGCAGCTTAATGAAGAGCGGAGTTTGATCACCTACATCGCACCAAAGAGGATGCATTCAACCTTTTTGTCTTAGGAGTTTTTGTATTTTATTTCTTCCATTGTAAGCCCAAAGAGGCATAATGTACTCGAACTTGGATTTATTAATATAACGTGTGTTTCCTTTTTGTCTAAAACAAATTTAAATCTCTAATTTCCTTGAAATAATTTGCATATGCATTTTCATTCATCATAACACAAACAGGTTTCTTAGAGAAGGTCTCCTTATCTTTCTACTGTTTATTTCAATGAGATGGATATTCAACAGACAATAAATGATCTCCAAGCGCAAAACGCTTAATTCCAACAAATGTTCTTTGCTCTGGCTAAAGGATAAGAGGACTTGAAGACTTTGATGATCAAAGAGAAGAAGAAGAAAGGGAAGAAACCATTCGGTGTTTTAAATTTGGGAAGAAGGTTCAAAGGACCTGTCAGGCGAACTCTAGATTTTGCAACCTCGTCGGGTGAAGGAGATAATCAAGAAGGTAAGAACAAGGAAGGAAATGACCATCCAGAGTCTGAAAAAGAAGAAGAAGCTGACTACTCTGAGGAACAGTATCCTCCTGCTGATAATAAATACAAACAGCTAGAGGATCGTCTAAATGCTATGAAGATCCAGAGGGTACCCGGATTGGATTTTGAAGAGCTAGGACTTGTCTCAGGGGTTGTCATCTCGCAGAAATTCAAGGTCCTCACTTTCGCTAAATATGACGGTGTCTCTTATCCGAAGTTGCATTTAAGGTCATGCGTCAGGAAGATTCAACCCCATACTGCTGATAGGATCCTATGGGTGCACTTCTTCCAAGAAAGCTTGTCAGGGACGCAATTGGATTGGTTCTATCAGTTGGAAGGGACCAATATTCGCAATTAGGAAGATTTGGCTGCTGCTTTTTACAAGCAATACCAGTATAATGCTTACCTAGCTCCAACTCCAACACAGTTGCAAGGCATGTCTATGGGTGACGGTGAAGGTTTCAAAATTTATGCTAAAAAATGGAGGGATCTCACGGGAAGAGTCCAACCCCCTCTATCTGACAGAGAATTGGTGGATATGTTCTTAGGAACGTTATCTGGTCCGTTCTTCAAACATATGATCGAAAGCTCTTCAGATGGATTTACTGAACTAATCATGACTGGTGAGCGGGTAGAAGCTGGTATAAAGAGTGGAAAAATTCAAAGAGATGTATCCTCGAGCACGATGAAGAAACCTTTTAACGGAAAGAGAGAGGTAAGTGTTGCATATTGTTACCTTGGAAAATCTTGAGGAATTCAAGTGCATGTGATAAATGAAAATACTCTCATAAGTTAAGAGGCACCCTCCAAAATAAGGGTTTTTTGGGAAACAGGAGCCAATGTGTGAAAAGTTGGTTTTTATTAAGTCATAGTTAATGCTAGGAAGGAGACATATTGAAATTGTCAAAAATTGGATCACGTAGACTAGGAAGAAATAATAGAATATGTCAGGAGGATTGAATTGGTTTAGTCGACCAAAAGGGTAAAAGAGAAGGACTTGGTCGAAGATGGTATTAGTCGACAAAGAAGGGTATCTTGGACTTAGAGAAAGCGTGATTATTCTTTTCCAGAAATAAATCGTCAAAGCAAGGCAGAGGCGGTTTATGTTAAAGAAGCTTAGAGGAAACGTGGGCAGTTACCAACAACCCACGACGTGTTCAAGCGCCAAATAAGTGGAACTTCAAAATTATGAGCGGTTACTGGCAATCCACGACATGTTTGAGGGCCAAAGAGGTGGCAGCATCTAGTGAAGCAGTTACCTCAAGATGTTAATATTAGCCATAGATTTTATCTAGGTAGTTACTTTGTAAACATTATAAATAGGCATATTTTGTGTAGTTTAGGTGTGTTCACTTATACTCTCAAATCACTTGGCAAACTATATCATTCCAAGTGTCAGGAAATCAAGAGTGAAGAGTGCTTGATGTATGTGAATCACCATCTTTATTTCAATGCAAATCTTTTATTTTTCAGTTATATCTCTTGAGTGTTTTATATGTTTTCTTTTTGCTGTAGAGCAAGATCTATACATTATATTCTATTTTGCATGAACGATTCGACACTATCTGTGGGTCACGAGTCACCTGTCAGTTAGTTTAGCGAGTCTCGTTTTTGTACGAATATCTTTTGTCGGTCACGAGTTACCAGGAAGTCGATTAAACCATAGTGTGGAAAACCATTGCACCCGTTTCTCCAGTCAAAATAAAGTCGTTTCCCTTGACTGATATTTCGACAGAATAGGTGTGATAACAAAAAACTCTTAACACGCGTCTTGAGATCAACTGGTCGATCTCGCAAGTTACCCTCAATTTTAGGACTCTGGGAGGACCAACGGTTGTTACCATTTTCCATAGTAAACAAATTGGCACACCCGGTGGGACACAATGCTAAGAATTGGTCTTGAGTATTTATAAGTGAATGCAACTTAGAAATGGGAAATTAACCAAAGAGTATAATAAACCATTATTTAGGAAGAAAATATCAAGAAAGACAAGTCCTAATAATCCAAACATAGACGAAATACCGTCACGAACTTTAACCACTACCGATCCAGTAGTTTAACAAGTAGCACTTTTTCCTCCAGTAGGGTCGACTATTGTGGTTTCCGTACAAATATCTCAGGCTCCATCGGGAAGCCCAAGACCAGTAATGACTACGACTACCATAACTAACGTGGCTCGTTTTGGTAATGTAGATCCTGCTTATGGGATGTCGTATTCCATGATGTTAGGATATCAGTCGACATCGAGTACAGCAGTGGCGTCAGATAATGTTTAAAATTTTAACTCTCCATTACAAGGATCTGCGCCAGGAAGAAATAATAGGGGCAACCAAAATAGGGTAGCGCCTCCTTGACCCTTAGTACCGCCTCTAACTAATACTTCAGTAGCAGTATTAAGGCAACAAATGGATGATAGTAACCATGAGTTAGTTAATATGTTAACTAACCAGATGGGTAATGTATTTAATCCCATAGTACAAGATTCGGGCTGAGACTAATAGGTAGTCCGCTGAAACAAATCGACAGGTAATTGCCCAGTTAACATGTTTGTGTAACTTTTTAGGTGCTCCCTCAGCGCCTATTCGACAGGCACCACCTGTTCGACTAGATGCCCCTGGTCAAATAGACATGGGGGCAATACAGGATGAAATTGTCCATCAGGGACAAATGGTAGTGCCTCCAAGGAATTTGATGGTCGATCCCCCCAGGGTATTAGTAAATCGACATCAAGAGGCTGACCAAATTGTCGAGAAAATGCGACAAGAAAACTTAGCCGCCGAAAATAATTTAACCACCATTGTCGAAAGAATTATTTCCATAAATGGAATGAATACCTTACTTCAAAGGCCAACATATTCTTCCCATTTGTCTAAATATATTTTACATACTGAAAACCCTAGAGGTTGGAAAATCCCTAAGTATACGAAATTTGGGGGAGAATCTGGAGAGTCAACGGTGGAACATCTTGCCAGATATCTAACTGAATCTGGGGATATGTAGAATAATGAAAACTTAAGGGTAAAGAAGTATCCTTATTCCCTTACTAATGCGGCTTTCACGTGGTTTACCACTTTACCCCCAAATTCGATTGACTCATGGACAAAGTTGGAAAAACTTTTCCATGAACAATTTTATGAGGGTCATTCAAAAATCAGTTTGGTCGAATTATCAAACATTAAAAGAAGGTTTGATGAAACCATTGATGATTATCTAAACATATTTAGGTCTTTAAAAGAAAGATGCTTTACTCAAGTGCCAGAACACGAGCGTGTTCAAATGGCTGCTGGAGGTTTAGACTATTCCATTAGGAAGAAGATAGATCCAACCTTCGTGAAAAGTATGTCACAGTTAGCAGATAGAGTTTGACATCTAGAGCGTCTGCGACTAGAAAAAGTCTGACATACTAAGGCTAAGACTAGAAAAGAAAAAGTAGCCTTCATAGATTATGATGACACAGATCCCATTTGTGAGGCCGACTATACCTCACCAACAGAGGCAGAGGTCGACTATGCGGAAATAAAGCCAGGTCCAGCCTATGAATGTAAATCATTATTTCCTTCTAAGGGAAAAAATACGGTCGAAAATAACCCAATATTCCCAGCAAAAACTTATATGTTTGATGTCACTAGGTGTGAAGAAATTTTGGATTTACTAGTTAAAGATGGTCAAATTTTAGTACCCCCCAGGTGCTAAATTACCACCATTAGAACAACGATAGAAAAGAGATTTTTTGTAAATTTCATAATTATCTTGGTCATACAACCTCTCAATGTTATCATTTCAGGGATCTCGTGCAAAAGTCGCCGCAAGAGGGCAGGATGAAGTTTGCTTCCAGAAAGATGAAGATTGATACTGATCCTCTCAGGCAAGAAGAGGCTTTGTTTCTCGACCCAGTGAGCATCAATATCGTAGAAATCACTGAATTCCCTGAAGACAATATGGTCGAAGAGGGCACTGGAGAAAGTCCTGATGTCATCCTAGCAGATGTGTACCCAAGGCTTGAGGAAGATTTGTTGTACTTCCTTTACCGCTGCAAGAATAAAGCTTCACAAGCTTGCTTGTGTCCTAGATGTTCCGCTTTGACCGACAAGATAGCTGTTGAAAATTTCAAGAAGCTACTGTTAGAGAAGAACAAGACCAAGCCACACAATCAAAAGTTCTCTATAACTAGGGACCCAAGGAGAGCTATGGGAAACTCACATGTTAATCCTAGGATTTATATTCCCTCAGCGAAAGCTCCTAACGAGACCTGGATTAAACCCCAAGGGAGAAAAGGCGCACCAATTGAGGGGGCACCAAACAGGGGGAAGTCGGCGATTGACTACCGACATGAATTCAAGTCAGAGAAGAAAAGCCACTTCTCTGAAAACTACGTGGGGAAGAATCCCATGACTAGAACCCAATGGAGACAATTCCAGCATCGAAAGCAAGCTGAGAGGCAAGCGGCTGCTGGCCAGTTTGATGC